>BSBM01001857.1:0-579624 GCA_027924585.1 Larix kaempferi | reverse complement strand
TTGTAGTTTCATCGTCGATCGATCCCACTCCTCCCTTGAAGAGTGAAACCCAAGTGGTTGACCTAGTTTCATCCTCGTTCAATTCGACCCCTCCCTTGAAGAGTGAAACCCAAGTGGTTGATCTAGTTTCATCCTCAGTCAATCTCACTCTCCTGTTAGAGAGTGAATCTAATACAAGTTAGGTTATTCTTGTCAATACATATTCTACCATACAGGGGGGCATTAATCCTTCTATTACAGGACCTTCCCCAAGTAATGAGGCTTACTGTATTCCACCTTTGGTTTGAAATCAGGCACTTTTTTATCAATTGGAACAGACTCTCTGCACCTCACCTTCCATCCTATCTGCCTTTCAAAATCATTGTGCAGGTTGGTCATATAGATGTACCTCATACTATAGTTGATGAAGGTGCCACAGTTATCATTTTGTCCTAAAATTCTTTGCAGGATATGGGTTCCTCGCAACTTGTTCCCATTAGTCAGAATCTGTTAGATTTTAATAGAGGAATCAATCAACCTCTACGGGTTGTTCCTCATTTTCCTATTTCATTAAGTGGAAAAATGGTTTTTATTGATGTTTTGGTAGTTCTGAGTCCTTTGGATTTTAATATGCTCCTCGGAAGAGATTATGTCTATGCAATGAAACTCTTGTTTCCACACTCTTCTGAGTGTTGTCTTTCTATCATGACGGACGCACTGTGATTATCGACTAGCTTTAATTTGTTAACTCTCATCCATCTACTGATCATCTGAATTATGTCCATGCGGTATCTTACCTACTGTAGGTAAATTATATGTCATTATATCCCATGCTTCCAATTTCCACTGAACACGGGCTTCTCATTGATTGCTCATCTTCTTTAACCTTGGATTCGAGAGTTGACATGGTTTATCTTCCTTCTAATGAGGACCTCTTATAAGACATGATTGAGGATTATCCTTCGAACTGCATTCCTTTTGGAGCATCGTCCTCTTGGAAGCCATGAAGGTGTCAATGAGCATAGTTTTCCTTCCATTTTAACCTCATTAAAAAATGAAATGGGTCCCTTCAAGAATAGTTATTTTCTATTTCAAGATTTTGTAAAAATGAAACACGTCCTCCCAAACATAGTTTACCTTTTCTTTCAAGCTTGCATAAACATGAAACCATCCCCATGAGAATAGTTCTACTCCTGTGTCAAGCTCGTTTAAAATATGAAACAGATTACCATGACCATAGATTGGTCTTTGTCTCCAAGCTCGTTAAAAAAAGCAACACACACGTACAAGCATAGTTTACCTATGGTTTTGAGCTTGTGTAAAAATGAAACCATTCCAAGGCATAGTTTGCTTTCAGTTTCAAGCTTGTGCACAAATGAAACCATTCCCAAGAATATTTTACCTTCGATTTCAAGCTTGGATAAAAATGAAACCAACTCCATGAGCAAAGTTCTTTTCCTATGTCAAGCTCATTAAAAGATGAAACAAATGATCATGAGCAGATTTCTATTCCCGTTGTTGGCATGGGGTTAGATTGCATGAAGTGTGGAAGCCGACAACGATGAGAAGGACCATCCGCAGAAGAAAGGACCATTCGCAGAGAACAATGAATCAACGAAAGCGCAATATTAGTTTAGTTAGTTAGAATGGGGTCATTTGGACCATTTTGTAACCATTATAGTTTCATATAAATAGGAATATTATTGTAATCCTAAGAACACATATTTCATTAAATTTTGAATTAAACCATAGATCTAGAATCACAAAATAACCATAAAACTCATTTTTTCTAATGTCCTTGGAATTTTTCTAATGTTAGTTGATAAATAGAGAAGCAGATCAATTACATAATGTTTTTGCTCTTCCTCTGGCAAGTTTTGTATGGATCCACGATAAGTTAATTTGAACTGTCCCTGCCAGAGTTGTGCCACAGGTTTTTGATGAGTTATTGCATGAAGATGTTCGGATATGTCTCTTTCTTATATCTATTTTTGTTGAATGATGAATGTGACCTAAATACCGTGTTATGCTTAATTTCTGCTATTCTGTAATTTCTATTGATGCGATCACTAGTCTTACCATGTCAGTGCGAATGTTGATTACATATTGAATATGTGAATGATGAATGTATGTTTCAATTGGTAAGCATGATGCGAAGATAAATCTTTGGTTTCTGTAGCAATAGAGTGAGAATAGATGCATGTCCTCCCACTACTGCGGAAACTTGGTTCCTGCAGTCCCCTTAATCATCTCGGGAGAGACTTCACTCGCTCCGCGGGTGTTGTTGGAAAGGGTGAAACTTTTATGGGCCGATGCTTAAGGGTGTTTGGTTGGTGTTTGTCGACAACAATGTGAAGTGAACCCTTGTCAACATAACTGTGTCAACAAATGGTTCCGTTGATGGTACCTTGAAGAAGAAAGAAGAGGACATGATGTGGCATCCAATGAAACCAGAGATTTGTTGATGTATTTGTAACTTCAAAAGATATTTACTTGTATATTACATTTGTACTTTATTGTATATCCAACAGAGATGTATTATTCCTCTAATTGAAGTGTCGTCATTTGTATCTATAAGTGTCACAAGTTACGTTGTAAGTTTCTTCATTTGTATTGATGGGTTATTAGACCACCAGTGTGGGGTCGGCCCTAGTTAGGTCATGTGGTTGGGTTATTAGGCTTCATTGAGAAGTTGGCCCCAGTGAATTATTGGTAGGTAAAGTGAGTGTATAAATAGAGAGGTTGTGCCTCTCATTTGATTCACTCACTTCTCAAGCTCGCATAACTAAGAGAGAAAGTGGCACACATGTACAGGAGGAGGAGCATCTGCTAGAGATATATCTTTGGGTTTTATCCTTGTGATCTTGTATTGGGGCTTATTCTATGTCTGTGGAAGTTGCGGGGTTTTTCACCTTCTTGGTTTTCCCCGAGGAAACTTTGTGTCTCTTTTGTGCTTGCATTATTATGTTTATGATTGGTATGCTGTTGATATGCTATACATGTTATTCTCTTAGTGATCCTGAATGATAATGGAATGAAATTATTGAAAAATTAACAAGATTCAAGATTGGTTCGATAGAAAGACACAGGAATTCGTAGAAGGAGAAAGTCGGAACACTGGGAAGAATAAAAGTAGTTGGTTGCAAAAGCATATCTATTCTGATATTCACAAGGTATTTTTCTTCGAATTTCCAGTATTGTTTGCATGAGTGGTTGGCGCAGCTGACATTTCAAAAAAAAATTGCCAAGTAGGAGAACCTAACCATTGGACTCCAGAACTGATCCAAAAGTTAAATTGGGTTGACAACTGGGTATCAAGGGCTGTCGACTTCTGGGTAGACAGTATCCTAGAGGGATACATCACTGAGTTTTCCATTGATACAATCAAGTCATATAGTAATGCAGAAAGGATTTTTTTCAAAGGAACTATAGGGAGATTTCTACTATCGCTGAAGTTGTGGATTAAGATGCTCATCTGCGAAAAGGGTATACTCAAGATAAATTTTGACAAGTAGAAGATTGGTGTGCAAAGGTTGTGGGTACTACGTGAATGTGGGTCTAATAGAAATATGTCGGGTAGATGGACATAAGATATGACGAATTTCTAAGGGAGGCTGAGGAAGATTGTGGTACCTTGAGACGTGGGGCGATATTTCGGCGACCAGAGAAGAAGAGGAGGAATGAGAGAGAGTCTCCTGAGGTGAAAGAAACG
Source organism: Larix kaempferi (assembly GCA_027924585.1). Taxonomy (NCBI): domain Eukaryota; kingdom Viridiplantae; phylum Streptophyta; class Pinopsida; order Pinales; family Pinaceae; genus Larix; species Larix kaempferi. The sequence goes on along the minus strand of BSBM01001857.1, from coordinate 575,933 downwards.
AAAAAATGTGAAATAGGACCATAAGGGACTAAGCGACCTTATGGCGATAAAGAAAGTGAATAGGCTACCCTAGAAGCCGTAGAGGGAGGGACCCTACGCTGCAACGTACCCTCAACTCCGTGCACTACTCAGAACTTTGTAGGAAGAAATCCAAGTTATTTGGAGAGCTATCCTACATGTCAGACAATGGTAAGAGTAGTGGACCAGTAAATAATAACAGTAGGAGTGCCAACAATGGCAGCTGGTGATGTAAAAATGCCAATTTTCCAAGGTAATGGGACCAAGGATCCAGAACAATATTTGCTTTTGTGTGAAGCAGTATGGACTATGAAGCAGGTCCAAGACAAAGATATCAAAAAGATCCAACTAGCGACGACCTTTAGGGGCTGTGTGCTAGACTGGTTTTTTAAATTTACTGAGGTACCAAAAGGAACTCCAGATAAAACACTACAACATATCAGGGTGGGACTCATTGATGAATTTAGAATACCAAAATCTAAGTTGCAGTACATCATAGAGATAAAGGAAATCAAGCAGTTCCCAAACGAATCAGTGCAGGAAATCGACTAGTGGTATAAAATGTTAATAGAAAAGGTGAGTTTCGGGATGAGAGACATGCAACATAAAGAGTGGTTCATCACAGGATTTGTGCCACACATCTAAGGACCACTAATGCAACAAAAAGTAACATCCCAGGTAGAAGTGTTAGAAATTTCAATGAAGATAAAGGCTTCACTGATTGGCGAAACATGCATAGGAATGAATCAGATACAAGCACATCTGGCCAATTTAATGATCCATCTACAAGATATTAAGAAGGGAAAAGAATCCCATGAAGGCATATGGTGCAGTAGATGCAAAACAAAAGGACATCACAAGGATCAGTGCCCAGAATTTTGAGAGTATTTAGAGTTAGGGGCACTGAATCCCCTCAGTAAGAGAGTGATTCCTTGGTGTTGTGTCTGTCAGATGAGAGGACATTGACTAGAACAATTCATGTACCTATAGAAGATGGTGTCAAAGCCAGTTAAATTGTATTGCAAATTCTGTCGATCGATTGGCCATGTTGAAAAATATTGCAGGGCATATGACCTACTCCAAGAACGTACTAGGGATACATTTTTCATGAAGGGAGAGGAGAAACTGTTGGTAGAACAAAAATACAACCAACAACAACCTCACTATAATCCGCAACCGCAGTATTATCAACCACAATATCCACATCTGTAATATCAAAAATCAAAGTGCAGTCAACCGCAGTACCCACCATATGGGCCACTGTGAGGAGGTTTCAGAGGGGGGTTCTGCGGAGGTCGAGGTACTGGTGCTGGCTGAGGAGGAGCTTCTGGATGAGGTCAAGGACCAATCATATGTTAGAATTGTGGTCAATCGAGGCATTACTAGAGGGATTTCCCGAATCCAACTCCACAATGCACTTACTGCAGTGCTGCGGACCATGGTGTCGAGGACTATCCTCCGCTTATCACAAAGTGGAAAACTAAGAACGTACCCCTGCCTACACCAAATCAGACTAAGAACTAGAATCTGCCACCAGTAGTAAAAAATATATCAACGGAGGTAAGAGGTCGATCTGTGACTATTGGAGTAGTGACCTACGAAGGAGCTGCGATAGGGGAAGATAGGTCACAGTTGAGCGTCCAACCAATAGCGATAAAACAAGTCACATTCGATGTGGAAGCACAAAGGAATATTTTCTTGAAAGCACAGGAGGGAATGAGACATAAGAGGCAGCCACCTCTTCACCAGAAAGAATTTTCCTATGAAATGCCACCAATATTCGACATAATGAATTCACAGAAAAAGACTAACACCTTAAGAGCCTTCCTAGAGAGATTCTTGGAGTTGGAAAAATATCAGGACGCATTGGCCGAGATATCCAGCCTGTTGCATCGACCGGAGGGTCAACGACAGGATCATATGGTCAATCGAATACATAAGAGGAAGACAAGAAGATAAATGAGGATGTACGCACAAATCAGAGCATTTGATGTCAACTCCATTATCTTAGACCTGGGATCAGATGTAAACATTATAAGGAAACAGACATGGGAAATGATGTGGAAACCACAGCTGGAATGGTCCTCGATACAACTGGGATTAGAAAATCAAAGTAAGGTCACCCCAATTGGTCGATTATGCCAAGTCCTAGTTGATATAGAAGGACTCAAAACATACACATATTTTGATGTGATAGAGATTGTCAACAACACAAACCCTTATCCCATGCTGCTAGGGATAGATTGGCGATGGACAATTAGGACATCATCAATTTCAAGAAACAAACCATGTCATTCGAAAACCGTGAGATGAGGGTAGTCGCACCTCTTGATCCTGTAGAAGGGAAGAGATATGTTGAGCCGAAAAGGGATGAATTCACTAAGGGATGGGAAATTCTCTACAACATATCAGAAGAATACATCAATCCTACTACTGATGGAGAGTTACGATGGCACAACATCAGTTCGACATCGCCAGATTTAGATGAAGCACTTGAAAATTGGCATAATCAACTGCATGAAGTATTGTTTAGAAGGTGTACACGGATCACCCAGTGGCTGAGATGGGTAGCTACAGATGTGTGTGAACTACCAACATATGAGAGGTTTCCCAATTTAACTGCATTTATCACTGATTTTGAAGAAAAAGTGACAGAACCACAGCAACTACTTGCCTTGGAGGAATCCCTAAAGGCTACCCTAGCGCGATGGTGGGTAGCGCACAAGTCAGCAATAACAAATTGTCCATTATGTTGAAACCTAATGGAGGTTAGTTTCAATGACACTGAAGGATACTGCGGAAGGAAGTACAATGGTAGAGGAGATCCAAAGGACCATTTGAATAAATTTCAAAACAAATGGGGAACATAATCAAAACACGAATGGGTCCACACATTTATTCACACATTGGATCGAGTACCACGAAGTTGGTATATTGCAGCAGAGCTGTGACGTGGAAAAACTACATGGGATCAACTGACTATTGGCTTTAGCCAAACATTTAGTTTCTCCGATGAAAACCCCTTCATCCACAATGAGTAACAACAAGTCTATGAGAAAGTACTCGAAGCAGTTCCGACAGAAAAACCTATGGGACTTAAGTGGACTGTGACACCAAAAATGTTGATGGAATGCTACAACATAACAGGAGAACTAGAAAATGAGGATGATCTGAGGGCTATGTATATACTAGAGTTAGAATAAAGTTGCAATGCCGAAGCACCAGATATGCATTTCGACAAGTTTCAGTAGCCATTGCGAAATCAAGAAAGTGAACATTGGGTAGGAAGAGAATGCCATGTTCGCGAGCAACATAGATTATTGGGACGACTCGACCATTGCGAAGATGAAGGACCTATTAAATGAGTTTCAAGACTTGTTCCCAACAAAATTTTCAGAGATGAGCGGTATTTTTGGGGACCTTGGTGAGATGAAAATCCTACTGACACCTGATGCAAAGCCAATAAAGAAGCAACCTTACAAGTTGAATTTGAGGTACAAGGAGCATGTGAAAGCTGAAATTGAGAGAATGATGGAAGCAGGCATTATATAACCAGTGGAGGAATCTGGGTGGATCAGTCTGATGGTGTTCCAAGATAAGAAAACTGAATGGTGCATGTTTACACGATCCATTCCCTACATCGTTCACGGATGAAGTGTTAGAAGGTGTGGGAGGTCAGGAAATATACTCCTTCACAGATGGATTCTTAGGATATCACCAGATAAAAATTGCAAAGGAGGAGCGGCACAAAGCAACGTTCGTCACAGAATGGGTATGTTTTCAATATATAGTGATTCCATTCGGCCTGGACAATGCACCAACAATATTTTCAAGACTGGTGGTTGTTGTATTCAAGGATTTCATCCATAAATTTATTGCAGTATACATGGATGATTGGATAGTATATGGGTTGGTTAAGGATCACGTTTCTAACCTGAGGTTGATGCTGGAAATATGTCGACAACACCAAATTTAAGTAAAACTGAAGAAGTTCATTTTCTGCGCTTCGTTTGGGATCCTACTGGGACACATTGCATGCAGGAAAGGAATGTGGGTCGACCAAATGAATATTGTGATTATCGTCAACCTACCCCCGCCAATGATAGTAAAACAATTAAGAGCAATGTTAGGACACACGTGATACTACAGGAAGTTTATGATAGGTTATGCAACGATCACGACACCGATGGAAAAACTATTGAGGAAGGATGCCAATTTCGAGTGGAACGAAGGATGCCAAGTTCGAGGGGAACGAAGAATGCATCATTAGTTGCACAATGAAAGTGAAAAGATCCTTGATACAATGAAAGTGAAAATGGTTGAAACACCAATACTAGTGTTTCTCGATTGGACGAAGGAATTCCATGTTCATGTTGATGCATCATCAGTCGCACTAGGAGTAGTATTGGCCCATCTAAGAGAAGGAGCGATCGACCACCTAATCGCGTTGGCAAGTAGGAATATGTATATTGTATAGAATAACTACACAACGATCGAAAGGGAAGGGTTGGCAATTGTCTATGCCTTACAGAATTTTTGACATTATCTCTTACGAGGAAATTTTAAAATGTTCACTCATCATTCAACACTCAAATACCTAGTGAACAAGCTTATGTTGGGGGAAAATCTGTTGATGGCTATTACTCTTCCAAGAACTTGACTTTGAGATAATTGTAAAACCTAGGTGACTGAATGCAGTACCAGATCATTTGTCACCGATAGAATCATGAGAAGAACCAAGGAATATTGATGAAGGTTTTCCCGACGCTCAGTTATTTAGGATCCAAATGGTCGATGACCACTACGAGAACATTATAAAATTTTTGGCAACAGGGAAGGCACTGGAGGAATTTACTACCAATCTAAAGAAACAATTAGTTGTTAGAGATGCATATTTCCAATTTATTGTAGGGAAACTATATATGACGGGACCAAATGAAATACTTTGACGTTATGTCCTTCTGCATGAACAGGAAAGGATCTTAGAGGAAGCACATGATGGGATCATAGGACGACACTATGGAGGACATTCCACTGTTAGAAAGATACTTCGAGCTAGACTATGGTGGCCGACAATGCATGGAGATACTATAGACTACGCAAAAAGATGCGACGTATGTCAAAGAATAGTGAAACCGTCATGAAGGGATGAAATTCTATTAGTACCTTATTTGACATTGCAGGCTTTCAACAAATGGGAAATCAACTTTGTGGGACCTATCAACCCACCAAGAAAAAGAAGAGGGTCGCACTACATAATTACTTTATAGATTATTTGACGTGATGGGTGGAAGCCACACTAATGAAGGATTGAACGGCTGCGACTGCAGCAAGGTTTCTCTTTGATAATGTGGTCACTAGTTTTGGGTGCCCAAAGATACTAATGAGCAACTAGGGTACTCATTTTGTCAATCAAACAATCACAGTGATGACAGGAGAGTTTCAAATTCAACATAAGACATACATATCACCCACAAGTTAATGACACAGTTGAGGCATTGAACAAAATATTAGAGCATGTACTCACAAAGGTGTGCAACATGAATCACGACGATTGGGATTTGAAGATTCGAGCGATACTATGGGCTTACAGAACAACTTGCAAATGATTGACAGGACAGACTCCATTCAAGTTAGTATATGGAAAAGAAGTATTAAATCCGATGGAGTATATCATCCCAAGTCTTCACATCATAGTAGCCATAGGAATGAGCGACGAAGGAGCAATTGAAGAACGATTGGCACAGTTTGTAAAGCTTGATGAGGATCGATTTTTCACAGGATGCCATGAGAATGTAGAAAAGGATTGACAAAAGGCTTGGAATGATCGCCACGTCAAAACAAAGTACTTCCTGCAAGGATATATGGTCCTATTATATGACAATAAGTTTGCAAAGCATCCAAGTAAGCTGCAGATGCATCGAGGTAAGCTACAAATGCATTGGTTGGGTCCTTATATCATAAACTTTGTTACTGATGGAGGTGGGGTGCAGTTAAAAAGGATATATGGGACATTGTTGACAAATCTAGTAAACGGGAATTGTTTGAAACCCTATTGCCATAACCATGCGCATAGCATTTAAGACATGAGTCGCAAAGAAAAAAAAGCGTGAGACATGGCAAGACCGGTCACTCATTGACATTTAGCTTGCAGGAGTCAAGTCAGAGCATAATTACTGCAGCTAAGCATCAAAGGAAGACAACAAAAGTTTATGATGACACACTTGAGGAGAAAATATGATGAATACGTGAAATATTTAGCAAATGACTTGACAATCATGCATCAAGGACATGAGGAACAAGCATAAATACAAGTGAAGAGATGTGAATATTAGGGCTTATGAAAATTATGAAGAGAGTTAGGAAGTCAAATGAGCAATTCCAAGGAAGCTGTGGGATAAGGAAGTGAGATTAGAAAGTTGCAATGGTGCATTTTGTTTCCATTGGAAGCCCCCATTGTGCGCTAAGGGAAAGGATGACAAGTGTTCATGAGAGACCAACATATGTAGAGGAACCATGTATCAGGAAGAACAAAGATGAGGTCTTATCTGAGATGTCTAAGAAAGTTTCAAGTGTTATAAGAGAAGCTGTACCTCTGACCACAGAAGTACCAGGAGAAAAGGAATGTCGATACAAGCAAAGGATGATCAAATTTGTGAAATAGATGTGCCGGACCACTACGCCCTTTCCACAATTTGGAGTTGTCGATAAATTTATGTCCAGTTGTAAGCTAGGGATGAGGGAAACAAACAGCCAAGATGGGATAAATGATGAAGGTTCTAAGATACTGTAGGATGAGTTCAAGAAGTACATGACAACGAGAATTGGACAGAAGGACAAGTTTGAGAAGTACATGACAGCAAGCACCAGACGAAAGGATCAACTTAAGAAGTACATAATAGCAAAGAATGAGAACAGTTCCAACAGGGTCGAGCTGAGGTGTCTCGAGGGAGGGCCACAAGTTTGTGTTGGGGTCCTCTTGGCACGAGGTTAGACCACATGAAGTGCAAAAGCCGACAGTGATGAGAAATACCATCTGCAGAAGAAAGGACCATTCGCAGAGAACAAGGAACTGACAAAACTGAAAGATTAGTTTAGTTAGTTAGAATGGGTCATTTGGACCATTTTGTAACTGCTATAGTTGGCTATAAATAGTACTATGATTGTAAGCCTAAGGGCATCAGTTGATCAATATTGAAGCAGATGAATTGCATAATGTTTTGCTCTACCTCCGACAAGTTTTGTATGGATCCGCGATAAGTTGTTTGGAACTATCCCTATGAGGGTTGTGCCGCATTTTTTTGATGAGTTAATGCATGAAGATGTTCGGATATGTCTCTTTCTTATCTATGTTTGTGTTTAATGATGAATGCGACCTAAATACTTTGTTATGCTTAAGTTCCGTTGTGCTGTTATTTTGGTTGATGCAATCGCCAGTCTTACCATGTCAGTGCCAATGTTGATTACATATTGAATATGTGAATGATGAATGTATGTTTGAATTGGTAAGCATGATGCGAAGATAAATCTTTGGTTTTTGTAGAAATAGAGTGGGAATAGATGCATGTCCTCCCACTACTGCAGGAACTTGGTTCCTACAACCGCCTTAATCATCTCAGGTGAGACTTCACTCACTCCGTAGGTGTTGCTGGAAAGGGTAAAACCTTTGTGGGCCCATGCTTAAGGGTGTTTGGTTGATGTTTGTTGACAACAGTGCGAAGTGAACCCTTGTTGACATAACTGTGTCAACACCCATGTCAAGTTCATTAAAAAATGAAACAACACCCCACGAGCATAGTTCTATTCCTTTGTAAAGAACGTTAAAAATGAAATAGATCCCCTCCCTTTGAATTGAGTCTTTCACTAGATTTAATATCTACACCTTATTTTCATTCACCTATGTTATTTAATCCTCTTTTTTCTTCCTCCGCTGGTGAAGGTATTCCTACTAGTAATCACAAGTTTTATTAGATGATGAAAAGAGTAGGAGAATGAAACGAAGCTTGGGGGGCATGTCTCTAGCCTCTATACATTATACTGGAGGTAAGCCGTCAACTTCTTATGCTGGGGGGAAACTTCCAACCTCTGGATATCATGTTGGGAAGAAACGTGCCAATGAGCATTATACCAAGCATCGTTTATTTTTTGTTACAAGCTCGTTAAAAAATGAAGCAGACATCATGAGCATTATTTTCACTTGTCTTCGATCTCGTTAAAAATAATAAGATAGTATTGAGCTTACTTTTCACTTTTTTTTTGTGCTCTGGTTGAAACATGAAAAGTTGTTTGAGCTTACTTTTTACTTTTTCGATCTTTGGTTCAAACATGAAAAATATTCTGAGTGATTTTGATACCATTGCCATGCTTGTTAAAAATTTGAGTAAAAAGATGTGCCTAACAAGTATAGGTTTATCACTTTATTTGGCCTCACTATACTACTTATGGAAAAGGAATTGTGTTGAGTTTACTTTTTCCTTTGTCGTACTCAGTCATCAACCATGAGAAAGTTGTATATGGAGTCCTCTTTAATTTATTTTCAGACTCCCTAAACAGGAAAATATTACTAAGCCAACTTGTTTCTTTCACGCCTATAAAAGGATTTGAAAGGACATTTATCCGGTGATAATTTATACCTTTTTTAGACCATTTAGACTATTTACAAAAAAAGAATACTCTAGTCATTCATGATTAGAAGAGTTCTGTCTCACATTGTTTTATCCTTTTTCGGGTGAGGATACTAACTTTAAAAAATGGAACCATTAGGAGTCTTCTTTTAACCATTTCAGACTCTATAAATGTGAAACGCCATCGAGTTTACCTTATCTGAATCATAAAATCATAGATGAAAGGACCCTTTTTGGGATCGAACCCCTCCTTTCTCAAGTTTGTAAAACATGTGAGATTGGAAACATCATATGATGAGCTACATCGAGCGTTTGTTACCCTCTTCCATCTCGTTAAAAATCAAAGAAGCACTCATCCATCATGATGGGGAAATTAAAGGAATGGGAAGATGTATTTTAGTCTGTATTAATCACAGCTTAAAGTAACCTTTGAACATGGAACTTGTATGCATTCTAGTTAAACAGTTGGGTAGTCATCTTCTCTTCAAGTCATACCAATTCCATGAGTCATTCTACTCAGTTGGGTACTCCAAAGAATTCTTCAGTCAATTGTTGCATTATGTCTTGGTCTCTACTATGCCGATTCAATGCTGCCAAGTCACTTGTCATGCCATTGAATGCTCAAAGGAAGTATTTGGTCAGAATCAACCTTCGCAGTCATTAAAAATTATGTTGTGTCGGTCATCCCTATTTACCATTACACCTTTGTGTCATTTCACACTCATTTGACATATCATCTTATGTCACTTCCTGTGTCAGTTTCGTGTCAATGATCTAGGATGCATCATGAACCTCCTCCGACGAGTCTATTTCTATTGACATCATCTCATCATCTAGGAATTAGACTTAGAAACTAGTTGGTACCTTGGAGCCTCCATGCCTAAATGGCAGGTTTACTCGCTTTCGATAGTAGGTTTACATCATCGACCTCTGATCGAATGATTCCACGAATGTTCGACTCCAACTCTTTTATTCGCATTCGTTGGGATGTACTAGTGATTCCTTGGGTATCATTGTCATCAATGGTTATTTACATCGCACTTGTTAATTCAGTTGGTGTTCGCACTGACGAATTTATCCATAAACACGTCATCATTGGAATATATTATGTAAAGTATACATAATTTAAGTAGTATTATGGTAAGAGTAGGGTTACATTGTCATGTTGTGAGGAATGTTAGAACATACAAAAAGAAATGAGATTGTGTGTTTCTTTGAAATGATTGTATTTTGTAATGAAATATATGGTATAGATGAGAATTATATTTATACTCTTTGTTTAAAATGCATTATAAAGATTACTCAATCCCCTACATTATAGGAAGAAGTTATGTTTTCCATGTAGATAATTTTTTTTTAATTCTCGAATTTACAATTTTTGAGGTTGTTACACATTTAGAAGAGGCAAGTTGTGCTCGCATGACTTTTGCTGGTATAATCATCATCCTTATTTTCTATTATGATAATATTGTTCTTATTTAAATGAATCCCTATGTTTTCGACAAGCAATTAAAAATTCTCAGGCATTTTTTTCTCTACCATGAGTATGATTGTTAACAATGGGGCTAGTGCAAGGTAATACTACCCAATTATGACACGTTAGTTGCAATGGAAACCTGGAAAAATATAAATATCATCACTAAAAATAAGTATTACAGGTACCTGCATAACAATTTAGAACATAGTGTAACAAGATAAAATGTAGACAATCCAGTTACCTTCTATAATATATAACTTGTATTTATGGAAAATTAGTATAACTCCAAGAAAACAGTGTTATCATAAGATCGGTATGTTATTTTTTCCTAAAACATAATGCATATGTTTTTGTTAAGCCATGTGTTTGGTATGTAAGCATTGATTTAAAAAAAAAAAAGATTTGTAGATAACAAGCCTCTCCCGTGCGACACTATTTTTCCATAATTTTTAATGTTGATTTTATATTTTTTTTTAAATTAAGAAATTTAGTGAAGTTCTAGAGTGAGAATCTGAAGTGTTACGCCCCACTATGGTCTTAACACAATCAATGAATTTTTTTTGTGTGTGTAGTTCTTTATATGTACTTGTTCAAGTTCTTTTTAATTTTCAAAATAGGTGAACGAATAAAAAGTTACAAACAGAATAAGAGACATATGTTCTTTTAATAAACTTTACATATGAATAAAAAATAAAAAAATTGTGACGTCTTCCGAAAAAATATATATACTTGAAATCTACATAGAGATCTCTATAGTATGTGTAATTTTATTAGCAACAAACATGTAGAGCATATGTAAATTTGATGTTGAAAAATAGGGAAATGAAAAAATAGATGTGTTTTGTTAGTTGTAGGCCCAACCTATAGTTTTTAAAATTTGAACCTAAAACCAAAGCGGACAACTCATCCTCCATGTAGGTGGAAAAATTAATTTGCACCATTTAAAAAAAAATTAAAATGTGCACATGTTTATAATAACGCATGTGCCCTTCTTTTTAAAAATAATGCACATGTTTTAGTAATGTACACACATTAATTTTCCTTCCCTTTTAACCCCATCTCTCTCTCTAACCCCACACATCTCTCCCATTGTCCCTAACCCCCTCCTCTCTGACCCCTATGCTCTCCATCCCTCTCTTTATCTAACCCCTATCCTCCTCCCCCCAACCACTAACTCCCCATCTATATATATCTCTCTCTCCCCTCCTCCCCGTAACCCTATACCCATCCCCTCTCTCTCTATCTCTACTCGCCCCACCCCTAACGAACCACCTTTCTCTCTCTCCCCTCTTAACCCTATCACTTTTTCCCTCTCTCACACCTTATGCCCCCCATTCAAAAAGCACGATTCTAAAAGTTGTTTTCAATCCTAATGCTCGGGCTGCTCAGAACTACAATATTGTAGAGGACTTGGCACAAGCTCCTTGTGCTATGTCAATGCTTGAGGTCTTGTAGAACTATCCTAACCAGCGCAAGACTCTAGTCGCTGCCATCAGTGTGGTTGATCTGGATTCTTCTAATACCATGATGTTCCTGCTGGAATACTTTAAAACTAGGCTTTCCCATGAGTTGGCATTTAAAGTTGCCACAAACATTGTTGGGAAGACAATCCATCATACCATCTTAGACGAAGGTGCCTCTACCTCAGTCATGTCGATTTCGTGTTGGAGAGCCATTGGATCTTCCGATTTGAACCATTCTCCCACCACCTTGAAATCATTCGATGGACGTGGCTTTGAACCTCAAGGGCTGTTACAAGCCTTAAAATTCGAGTTGGGGGGAAAGACTGCAACCATTAATGTAAAAGTGGTCGCTGCCCCGTTGGATTGTAATATTTTGTTTGGTCATAATTGGTTTTACGTCATGAGTGCAGTCGCATCATCTGTCTTCTGCATAGTAAAATTCCCTCATCAAGGCCAAATTGTTACTGTCGACCAACTGGATTTCTGTACACCTGACACCGCTACTCATCCGGGCGATAATGTTGCATTACTTGGAAAATCCTTGCACCCATATGAGAGCGTGGGGGTTGGCCTCATCAAGGATTTATCCCTTATGGGCATTTTTCCAACCTCGGACCCCCCAAATCATTTTTCCACGGTGAACATGATCTCCTCCTAGATTTCATCTATCCCCAACTCTACTGATCCATGGCTTGTACCTGATAAAGCCACTACACACCTGATTGGAAACACTATGCCTCTTTCACATGTTGAACTCACTTATGAGGCTATCGAGTCAGCACAAAAGGACCACTTAGTTGTGGCCTCCACCTCCTGTTCTCTATAGTGGACATCATCCCTACCTGATCCTCTACTCTAGACTTTTCATTTTGATGAGTCCATTATGGAAATCATGAGTGCAGATGACCCTCCATGGGAAGACCTCCATCATCGATCGTCTTTCCTTCCTTCATTGGACACTGTGAAGAATAACATCACCACCATTTTTACACCAGATGTATACCCTTGCTCTTAGTACTCAATACTTACGTGTAAAACGGACTCTAAAGGAAACTTGGCCAACATTGAACCTACCATTTCGGTCGACATATCAGTTACTCCTGGTGTAGTGGAACACATTTGTTAAGGCCAGAAGTGTTCCCTTGAATAGATTACAACGTTCAGGGCCTTGTTCAAGCAATTTTGAGACGTGTTTGCTTGGACCTACAAGGAGATGCTCGGGATAGACCTCGCTATTGTTTTACACACGATTCAAACCTATCCTGATGCTAAACCAGTCCGACAAAAGTTGCGACTGGTGCACCCCCAAAAGACTGCGACAATCAAGGCAGAGATTGAAAATCTCTTGAAAGCTGGTTTTATCTACCCTATCTCATTGATAGAATGGGTCTCAAATGTTGTCCTTGTAGCTAAAAAGAAGAGTACCATTCGTGTCTGCTTCGATTATCGGGATCTGAACAAGGCTTGTCCTAAGGACAATTACCCGACTCCCTTTATCGACCAGATCATTTTCAATTGTGCTGGAGGTGTCCTTTTCTCTTTTATGGATGGATTTTTCGGCTACAACTAGATTGAGATCCACTCGATTGACCAACACAACAAAGCTTTCATCTGTCCTTGGGTTATGTTTCCTTATCGCAAGCTCCCTTTTGGTCTTAAAAATGTTGGTGCCACATTCTAGCGGGCCATGTTATATGCCTTTCATGATGTTAAGGACTTTGTGGAACCCTACATGGATGATCTACCTGCCCATTCACGGCAGTGAGAGTACCACATTGACCATCTAATGACGGTATTCCTCAGATGTAGGCGGTATAAAATTCTCCTGAACCCTAACATGTGTATTTTCTGCATCAATTTTGGATGCCTCCTCGGTTTCATTGTCTCGAAAGATGGGATCTGCATTGATCCCTTAAAGGTGGAAGCCATAGTCACTATCCCACCTCCCACCGACATTATAGAATTTCAAAGTTTACAAGGGAAGGAAACTTATTTAAGGCATTTTTTCTGTAATTTTGTGCAAAAGATGCAGGGTTACATGAGACTACTCAAGAAAGACGTCCCATTCATCTGGGACGACCAAGCACAACAATCTTTCGATAGTATAAAATATTCTATCATGCAGGCCCCTGTGCTCCAGCCGCCCAATTACTACAAGGATTATATCCTTATCTTGTCGCTTCTTCCACCACGATTGCCATGGTCTTGGTACAAGAAGACAACAATGCCCAGGAACATGTGATATATTACTTAAGTAAGGGTCTCATTGACACTGAAACTCGTTACTCACATGTTGAGAAACTCACTCTTGCGACAGTTATTGCCATCCAAAAGTTCCAACATTACATCTTGCTTTGCACCACCACCATCATCGCTGATTCAAGCCCCATGTACCATAGTTTGACACATCATGTGCTTGGGGGAAAGTATTCACGCTTGATCATGATACTACAGGAATTTGATCTCCTATTCGAAAAGGCTAAGTCTAAAAAGTCTTTAGTGTTTGCTCAGCTGATTTGTGATCTTCCCCACGCTGATGCCGAATTGGAGCCCAATGATTCTCTCCCTAATGAATCATTGTTCCTCATCAGCACGTCTGATCTGTGGTATGGAGATATCACCTTAGATATTCAAACCCAATGTTTCAGCCCCCAACTATCTTATAACGATCGTCGTTGAATACACCACCATGCAAAGTGTTACCTCATCATCAGCGATACCTTGTACCATCGTGGCATTGATTCTATTCTTCGACGTTGTCTCACTTATGAGGAGGATGAACACGTTTTAAATGGCTATCATGCTGGGGTGTGTTGCAGTCATTTCTCTGGGATGGCTATAGCCCAGAGGATACTTCACGCAGGATATTAATATTGGCCATCTATCTTTAAAGATTGCATTGAGGCTATCAAAAAATGTGCTCCATGGCAGTACTTTCAAACCAAAAAGTGCACCCACCCAACCCCATTACACCTGGTTATTATCATTGGCCTCTTCGATAAATGGGGCATTGAATTCATGCACTGTAAGCCTACCTCGACCGAGGGGCATGGTTATGTCATAGTAGCCATGGACTACTTTACAAAGTGGGCTGAGGCTATGCCTACATACACGGATGATAACAAACCCGTTGCACTCTTCATATTCAATCATGTTATAGCGTGGTTTGGAGTTTCTCAAGCTATAGTCACTGACCATGGTTCTCACTTCATGAACCACATGGTTGATGAATTGAGCACTAGATTGGGTTTTTGCCATGAAAATCAACATCGTACTACCCACAGTCCAATGGAAAAGTAGAGGCCATTAACAAGGTCTTGAAAACCATGATCCAACGCATGGTAGGTATGCACAAGTCCAACTAGAACAACATGCTCTTTTCCGCACTATGGGATTATCGAACTTCCATCAAAACCGCCACTGGATTTACCCCCTTTAAATTAGTTTATCGATTGGAGGAGTTATCTCTAGGATTGTTTCTTAGACTAGTACAACCTTTACCTAGTTTTTATTCATTTTTTACCTTAGTGCTTTTTCCCATTTGCCTAGTTTATACATTCCCTTCATTTTTCTTAAGTTTTATATTATCCTAGTCACATTTTGTCATATTTTCATAATTAAAATAGGATAAGGCTCTTGTTCATGTTTATTTTCGAAATAAGGTTTAATTTGTCAGTTCAAAAGGCATTAAAAATGTTTGGAAACATTACAATTCATCCATTTGATTAAAATGATAAACTGATAGCATATGCCAAAATTTCAAATGTGAAAATGCTGTGAGTATCGCAGAAATATGAAATAACGATTTAAATAGGGGTTTAAGTTTGTAATTATAATTTCTATTTATCATAATTCATTTTGAATTATGAATATTCATGCATCTCGTACCCCCATGAGGCGTGTCAGCCCATGACACATGCTAGATAGCACTTGAACAACACACAGTGGAGAATTTTTGAAGGCAGATTTTTCTAGAAATGACCTATTTCGTCATCTTTTTTTCAGAACAGATTGTGGCCAATGCAAGATGAATTTGGAAAAACAGAAGGAGGTTTTTATTCCTAAGATATATAAATGCAAAATCCTATCTCACTTTTTACACAGGTATCAAGGATTGAAATATTCTCTCTCGTCATTGCTGCCTATTTTTCTGACTACGGAAATTCCAGTTTGAGTCATATTTTTGTAGAGTTGATTATGGACAGCTGGAGGAGAATTTTTGAAAACTGTAAGAGGATTTTCTCAATGATGGGTTCATATACAAAAAATTCTCCTGGATTGTACACAGCTGTCATGATTCAAGAGATACAAAATCATAATTGTAGCCCTAGTTTTCAGCAGTCTAGTCCATTTTTCATGGCAGACAGTTCCAAAATTTAATGTAATCTCTACTATCTTTAGAAATTTGACCTCCTAGGGAGGATTTCGACCTCAATACTTATATGAGGCATGATTGTAACATTTGGATGGGGAGTAGGTGGCTCTTCTTCTGAGAAAGAAGAGGTTGGAACTTGAATAGTATAATCGAAGTTTGATTTTAAAGCTTATGTATAGGCATGTATACTATTTTTTATGTTATCTTTTGTAGAAATGACTGTTTTTGAAATAAATTATGATCTTTGAGCCTGTCTTATTTTAATTTATGAAGTGTGTAGTGTCAATATTTTGTCTTTGCGTGGTCTTAATATTTCATGTTGTGATTCTCTTGACCAGTATATAACTATGCCCCTATTCTGAAATGGAACTTGAGCTCTTACATTTGTAAGGTTATTATCACAGTCATTTTCTATTCTTGTTTAAGTAATGAAACTTTATATTCTCCCTGTCATTCAATTTTAAATATCTGACCTTTGTCATATATGCATTAGCCACTAGAACCTTATAGAAATATTGTGTACATATCCTATGTCTACTATCTAAGATTTCCTTAAGCTTGACCCTAGCAGTCAAGGTTCAACATTAGGGATAACATCTTTTGGCGCCGTTGCCGGGGAGGGAGGAATGAAGGCATACTTCCCTAGGTTGTACAAAAATGAATATATCCAGTCTTTGATGGTGAACAAGGGCTGGTGACATATTGACTGCAGATGTTTCACCGGGAAACTCCAAAGAATCCAGAGGCGATTCCATTTATTTGAGGATCCAGAAAGTCATCAAATGATCTAATGTCTGCCATGGTGGCTTGGAGGTTTGCACCTCTTGACTTTTCTGAAGTTACTGGTTTCCCGCATCCAGTACCAACTATGTCAGAGTGGGGAGACTTTCTTCCTATCTTATGAGAAAAGAAAGAAGACAACCCTGCAGAACACCTCCTTAAGTTTCATGAGTTCATGGATATGCTAGATCTACTGCACGAAGATGTTCATATGAAGATGCTCATGTATTCATTGGATGGTGATGCACGTAAATGGTATTTCTCATTGCCTCCTTCCGGCATTTCATCCTTGAAGGATTTCCACATAGTATTCCATCAGCACTACAAAAGGTATTTTTCTCGGGAACTTCTGTTTGAGCAATGTTGTGAAAAGTTCAAATCTTATATTAAGCAGACAGTAGTTGGTTCCTCAAATGATGAGCT
This sequence comes from Larix kaempferi, assembly GCA_027924585.1. Classification (NCBI taxonomy): domain Eukaryota; kingdom Viridiplantae; phylum Streptophyta; class Pinopsida; order Pinales; family Pinaceae; genus Larix; species Larix kaempferi. The sequence continues at coordinate 558,773 of BSBM01001857.1, read as the reverse complement.
TTGTGAAGATCTTGATAAAAAAGAAATTAAGAATGGGAGTGAGTCTTTCAATAAAAATAAACTTCTTCTTTTTCTAATTCATGAGAAGAGGGTTTTTAAAATATGATTGATGATTGCATAGCTATAGATGATACTTTTCATGATGATGAAGAGGTTCATAATCTTCCAAGTGATACCTAGATTGCAGATACTTTTGACATTGTATCAAATGTATCTGCTATTCTAAATGATCATGACAAACATGTTTCTTCTTTTGTGTATTCAAATTATAATGAGCAGATTGATATATCATCATGTGATCATTTTGAAACTGAACTACCAAAATATAATAAAAGAGATGAAAAGGAGTTAGAGGAGCATCATGTTATGAATATATCTGAGCTTCAAAATTCAGAAATTTGTAAGGGTCAGCTATCTTCTAGTCAGATGATACTTGAAATTAATAAAGACAGCTTGCAGCAATTGTCAAATTTGCACACAAATGACACTAGCAACACGTATGTAGAAAATAATATGCATAAAACTTCATCCCTACCATTGGAATTATATCATGCTCTTCCAATTTATGATGAATATTCAAATGACAAAGAAAAGAAGTATGAGAAGTTACAAGATCTGTCTACTATACTTTGTTTTCCATCGAAGGTTAACAAACAGATTGAAGAACATCATGAAGCAGAGGTTACTGATATTCAAAATTTAAGAATTCATGAGGATCAACCTAAGTATGATGAGTTTTTTAATGAAGAAGAGAAAAATTTTGAACCAGCGTGTAAAGAATTCTTCAGTGGCAGTGAATTTGTGTTTGCTAGAAGTGAAGGAGATGGAAAGAAGTTAAAAGAGCAGTTTGTAGAGCTTTCTTCTTTATTAATTGTTGATCAATTGTCAACAGAGATTAGTGAGCCTGTTTTTTCATTTATGAACTTGGATCTACAGCATACATTAAAAAAAATATGATCAATAGTGACAATACCTTGCAACAACTTTCAAATCTGCAGACAAATGAAATTAGCAACGATCATGAAGAAGGTAATATGCAGAAACAATTTCATCTCCAGTTGGAACAATGTTAGGAGGAACTAATTAAAGAGGAAGTGTATACATCAGTAGAAGAAAGTTATGGATCTGAGTTCTAGGGATATAGTAAAGGAGACTAGGATGAATTACATGATAAATTGTTTATACGTACTTCCTTATCAAATTTTGAGCAAATCAATAAGCTTATTTTACAAGGATCTATGGCTGAAACCATTGTTGGTCAAGAAGAACATGGAGATTATGGTAATAGGAATGAAATTGTAAATGAACAGTTTGTTTCTTTACATCAGCTGCAATTTCATGATCCAGTGGCCTTCTACATCGAGTCAGTATTTGCACAGTCTCGGAATGTGGCAAATTTCGGTATGACACTTTCTTGTAGTTGTGAGTTCAAGATGCTTATTAGTTTTAAACTGTTCATGTCATATTTTTCTTTTGTCCTCATCTGCTTACTGGAGGATCATTTTTGTGGTAAGATGCTTTCATGGATTTATTGGAAGTATGAATATACTTGATCAGTTTGTATCAACTGATTAGTGTATATAGTGCACATAAATAAGCACATCTCAAGAGCATTTGTTCTCGTTCAATCTTTTAGCAGTAGAGTAGCTTTCAGTATGAATTTTGTTTTCAACAAACAATAGTTTGATTTCAGTTGCAGTATGGATTGCTTTTCAGTGTGTGGCTTTCAACTTGTTATCATCTGCAGTAGTTCAGATAGTTGAAAAGACTCCAACCCAATGGAGACAAAACACTGGTGCTTCTTTTCTTCCATTGCAGGGCAGCTTCTGTTTTCAAAGCAAGATCATTTCAGAATTTGATGAGTAGAGCAAGTTGTAGTTTTTGGTCTTCAAATGTCAGTGATGGATTGGAAAGGCACTTAGTCTTCGTGTTCTTAAGGTCTCACAGGGAGGACCTTATCCCCAATCGGAGCCAGATGTTATCTCTAGGATTGTTTCTTAGACTAGTACAACCTTTACCTAGTTTTTATTCATTTTTGACCTTAGTGCTTTTTCCCATTTGTCTAGTTTATACATTCCCTTCATTTTTCTTAAGTTTTATATTATCCTAGCCACATTTTGTCATATTTTCATAATTAAAATAGGATAACGCTCTTGTTCATGTTTGTTTTCGAAATAAGGATTAATTTCTTATTTCAAAAGGCATTCCAAATGTTTGGAAACATTACAATTCATCCATTTGTTTAAAATGTTAAACTGACAGCATATGCCAAATTTTCAAATGTGAAAATACTGTCAGTAGTGTAAAAATGTTGTCAGTATGGCAGAAATATGAAATAATGATTTAAACAAGGGTTTAAGTTTGTAATTATAATTTGGATTTTGTCATAATTAGAAATGAATTATGAATATTCATGCATCTTGTACCCCCATGAGGCGTGGCAGCCCATTACACATGCCAGATAGCACTGGAACAACACACAGTGGAGAATTTTTGAAGGCATATTTTTCTAGAAATGACCTGTTTCATCATCTTTTTTCAGAACAGATTGTGGCCAATGCAAGATGAATTTGGGAAAACTGAAGGAGGTTTGTATTACTAAGATATAGAACTACAAAAACGTATCTTACTATTTACACAGGTATCAAGGATTGAAAGATTCACAATCGTAATTGCAGCCTATTTTTCTGACTACGGAAATTCCAGTTTGAGTCATATTTTTGCAGAGTTGATTATGGATAGCTGGAGGAGAATTTTTGAAAACTGAAAGACACTTTTCTCAATGACGGGTTCATCTACAAAAACCTCTCCCTGATTGTACACAGCTATCAATATTCAAGAGATACAAAATCATAATTGTAACCCTAGTTTTCAGCAGTCTAGTCCATTTTTCATGGCAGACAGTTCTAAAATTTAATGTAATCTCTACTATCTTTAGAAATTCGACCTCCTAGGGAGGATTTCAACCTCAATACTTATATGACGCATGATTGTAACATTTGGATGGGGAGTAGGTGACTTTTCTTCTGAGAAAGAAGAGGTTGGAACTTGAACAGTATAATGGAAGTTCGATTTTAAAGCTTATGTACAGGCATGTATACTGTTTTTTACGTTATCTTTTGCAGAAATGTCTATTTTTTAAATAAATTATGATCTTTGAGCCTGTCTTATTTTAATTTATGAAGTGTGTACTGTCAATATTCTGTCTCTACATCGGCTTAATATTTCATGTTGTGATTCTCTTGACCAGTATATAACTATGCCCCTATTCTGAAATGGAACTTGAGCTCTTACATTTGTAAGCTTATTATCACAGTCATTTTCTGTTCTTGTTTAAGTACTGAAACTTTATATTCTCCCTGTCATTCAATTTAAAATATCTGACCTTTTTCATATATGCATTAGCCACCAGAACCTTATAGAAATACTGTGTAGATATCCTATGTCTACTATCTAAGATTTCCTTAAGCTTGACTGTTTCAACTGTAGGGATTACATCTTTTGGCGCCATTGGCGGGGACAGAGGAACAAAGGAACACTTCCCTAGGATGTATGACAATGACTATTTCCAGTCTTTGATGGTGAACAAGGGCTGGTGGCATATTGACTGCAGAATTTTCACCGGGAGACTCCATTTATTCAAGGATCCAGAATGTTGTCAAATGATCTAATGTCTGCCATGGTGGATCGGAAGTTTTCACCTCTTGAATTTTCTGAAGTTATTGGTTTCCCGCATCCAGTACCGACTATGTCAGAGTGGGGAGACTTTATGCCTGTCTTTCGAGAAAAGAAAGAAGACAACCTTGCAGAACACCTTCTTAAGTTTCATGAGTGCATGGATCGGCTAGATCTACTGCACAAAGATGTTCATGTATTCATTGGATGGTGATGCACGAAAATGGTATTTCTCATTGCCTCCTTCCAACATTTCATCCTTGAAGGATTTCCACACAGTATTCCGTCAGCACTACAAAAAGGTATTTTTCTCAGGAACTTTTGCTTGAGCAATATTGTGAAAAGTTCAAATGTTATATTCAACAGACAGTACTTGGTTCCTCAAATGCTAAGCTTTGTGAAGATCTCGATAAAAAAGAAATTAAGAATGGGAGTGAGTCTTTCAATAAAAATATGGATGAAACTTCTTCTTTTTCTAATTCACGAGAAGAGGGTTTTCAAAATATGATTGATGATTGCATAGTTGTAGATTATACTTTTCATGATGATCAAGAGGTTCATAATCTTCCAAGTGATACCCAGATTGTAGATACTTTTGACATTGTATCAAATGTATCTTCTCTTCTAAATGATCATGAGAAACAAATTTCTTCTTTTGTGTATTCAAATGATAATGAGCAGTTTGATATATCATCATGTGATCATTTTGAAATTGAACTACCAAATTATAATAAAAGAGATGAAAAGGAGTTAGAGGAGCATCATGTTATGAGTATATCTAAGCTTCGAAATTTAGAAATTTGTAAGGGTCAGCTATCTTCTAGTCAGATGATTCATGAAATTAATAAAGACAGCTTGCAACAATTGTCAGATTTGCACACAGATGACACTGGAAACAACTATCTAGAAAATAATATGCAGAACACTTCATCCCTGCCATTGGATTTTTATCATGCTCTTCCAATTTATGATGAATATTCAAATGACGAAGAAAAGAATTATAAATCTATACATATTGAATTTTTCAACAATCAACTTGTGTATGCGAGTTCTAAATCTAATGATGCGAAGTTACCAGATCTATCTACTATACTTTTTTTTCCATCGAAGGTTAACAAACAGATTGAAGAACATCATGAAGAAGAGGTTACTGATATTCAAAATTTAAGAATTCATGAGGATCAGCCTAAGTATGATGAGTATTTTGATGAAGAAGAGAAAACTTTTGAACCATCGTTTAAAGAATTCTTCAGTGGCAGCGAATTTGTGTTTGCTAGAAGTGAAGGAGATGGAAAGAAGTTAAAAGAGCAGTTTGCAGAGCTTTCTTCTTTATTAATTGTTGATCAACTGTCAACAGAGATTAGTGAGCCTGTTTTTTCCATTTATGAACTTGGATCTGCAGCATACATTAAACAAAATATGATCAATATTGACAATACCCTGCAACAACTTTCATATCTCCAGACAAATGAAATTAGCAGCGATCATGAAGAAGGTAATATGCAAAAACAATTTCAGCTCCAGTTGGAACAATGTTAGGAGGAGCTAATTAAAGAGGAAGTGTATACATCAGTAGAAGAAAGTTATGGATCTGAGTTCCAGGGATATAGTAAAGGAGACCAGGATGAATTACGTGATAAATTGTTTATACCTACTTCGTTATCAAATTTTGAGCAAATCAATAAGCTTATTTTACAAGGATCTATGGCTAAAACCGGTGTTGGTCAAGAAGAACATGGAGATTATGGTAACATGAATGAAATTGTAAATGAACAGTTTGTTTCTTTACATCAGCTGCAATTTCACGATCCAGTGGCCTTCTACATCGAGTCGGTATTTGCACAGTCTCAGAATGTGGCAGATTTCGGTATGACACTTTCTTGTAGTTGTGAGTTCAAGATGCTTATTAGTTTTCAACTGTTCATGTCATATTTTTCTTTTGTCCTCATATGCTTACTAGAGGATCATTTTTGTGGTAAGATGCTTTCATGGATTTATTGGACGTATGAATATACTTGATCAGTTTGTATCAACTGATTAGTGTATATAGTGCACATAAATAAGCACATCTCACAAGCATTTGTTCTCATTCAGTCTTTTAGCAGTAGAGCAGCTTTCAGTATGAATTTAGTTTTCAACAAACAACAGTTTGATTTCAGTTGCAGTATGGATTACTTTTCCATGTGTAGCTTTCAACTTGTTATCATCTGCAGTAGTTCAGATAGTTGAAAAGACTCCATCCCAATGGAGACAAAACACTGGTGCTTCTTTTCTTCAGTTGCAGGGCAGCTTCTATTTCCAAAGTAGGATCATTTCATAATTTGATGAGCAAATCAAGTTGTAGTTTTTGGTCTTCAGATGTCAGTGATGGATTGGAAAATCACTTATTCTTCATGTTCTTAAGGTCTCACAAGGAGGACCTTATCCCCAATGGGAGCCAGATGTTATCTCTAGGATTGTTTCTTAGACTAGTACAACCTTTACCTAGTTTTTATTCATTTTTGACCTTAGTGCTTTTTCCCATTTGTCTAGTTTATACATTCCCTTCATTTTTCTTATGTTTTAAATGATCCTAGTCACATTTTGTCATATTTTCACAATTAAAATAGGATAAGGCTCTTGTTCATGTTTATTTCAAAATAAGGTTTAATTTCTTAGTTCGAAAGGCATTTCAAATGTTTGGAAACATTACAATTCATCCATTTGATTAAAATGATAAACTGATAGCATTTGCCAAAATTTAAATTTTAAAATGTTGTCAGTAGTGTAAAAATGTTGTCAGTATCGCAGAAATATGAAATAATGATTTAAAAAGGGGTTTAAGTTTGTAATTATAATTTGGATTTATCATAATTCAAAATGAATTATGAATATTCATGGATCTCGTACCCCCATGAGGCGTGGAATCCCATTACACATGCCAGATAGCACTTGAATAGCACACAGTGGAGAATTTTTGAAGGTAGAGTTTTCTAGAAATGACCTGTTTTGTCATCTTGTTTTAGAACATATTGTGGCCAACGCAAGATGAATTTGGGAAAACAGAAGGAGTTTTTTATTCCTAAGATATAGAACTACAAAAACCTATCTCACTTTTTACACAGGTGTCAAGGATTGAAAGATTCACTCTCATCATTGCATCCTATTTTTCTGACTGCGGAAATTCCAGTTTGAGTCATATTTTTGCAGAGTTGATTATGGACAGCTCGAGGAGAATTTTTTAAAACTGAAAGAGGCTTTTCTCAATGAAGGGTTCATACACAAAAATATATCCTGGATTGTACACAGCTGTCATGATTCAAGAGATACAAAATCATAATTGTAGCCCTAGTTTTTAGCAGTCTAGTCGATTTTTCATGGCAGACAGTTCAAAAATTTAATGTAATCTCTACTATATTTAGAAATTCGACCTCCTAGGGAGTATTTTGACCTCAACACTTATATGAGGCATGATTGTAACATTTGGATGGGGAGCAGGTGTCTCTTCTTCTGAGAAAGAAGAGGTTGGAACTTGAACAGTATAATGGAAGTTCGATTTTAAAGCTTATGTACAGGCATGTATACTGTTTTTTATGTTATCTTTTGCAGAAATGACTATTTTTGAAATAAATTATGATCTTCTAGCCTGTCTTATTTTAATTTATGAAGTGTGTACTGTGAATATTATTTCTCTGCATGGTCTTAATATTTCATGTTGTGATTCTCTTGACCAGTATATAACTATGCCCCTATTCTGAAATGGAACTTGAGCTCTTACATTTGTAAGGTTATTATCATAGTCATTTTCTGTTCTTGTTTAAGTACTGAAACTTTATATTCTCCCTGTCATTCAATTTTAAATATCTGACCTTTGTCATATATGCATTAGCCACCAAAACCTTATAGAAATACTGTGTAGATATCCTATGTCTACTATCTAGGATTTCCTTAAGCTTGACCCTACCAGTGAGGGTTCAACTTTAGGGATAACAAGAGGTCGTCCTACCAATTGAGTGCGAGATTCCATCCCTCAAACTCGCATTTGAACTTCTCCCTAACACTACTACTGAGGAAGAATGCTTCCTCTACCTGGAAAAAATCGATGAGACTCGCCGCGATGCTGCTCTTTCCAATGAGGCAAATAAGAAATGTATCAAAGTGCAGTATGACAAATCAGTAGAGCCTCGCATTTACAACAAGGGTGATTTGGTTGTCGCATACGACTAGAGACATGATAAGATAAGGGAAGGAAAGTTTGAGTCCATGTGGCATGGACCCTACATAGTAAAACATGTCCTGGAGAAGAGAGCCTACGAGCTAGAAGACTATGAGGGGATATCTTTGGGTGAGCCCCGCAACGGGCTCTACATGAAAAAGTACTATGCCTGAATATGTCATGCATAGACCTCTCGTATATACTATACATGGCATGTGTTTTGTGTGGTGTGACACTTTTATTTTTGCGTGATTAGGTCTTGTTTTGTTACTTATACCATGTTCTGTCTGCGTGTGCAGATCGAAACTTGGTACGGATTCACGGACGGTGCTATCCGGCATACCCGCAACCTTGCCTTGGCAGCCTCGATGTTATACTCACCCATCGCTGAGCTTATCAGCTCAGGGGGGAGTTGTTTGGTATTTGCGATAAATAATGCTGCGAAATACTAGGCAGTCATTAGAACCCTAGCTGATGCTATTGATTTGGGTATGGCCCAAGTTGTTATCCATTTGGACTCTCAATCGGTGGTCTCTCCTCTTAACTGGGTCTATGCCATCGGTGACCCTTTTCTACTACGTCTTTTCCGACGAGTTTGTCTTTTGGAAAGGTCCTTCGAATCCATTCAGTACCTGCACATTCCATGAGAGATGAACACAGTTGCTGACTTGATAGCGAACTTCATCTTAGATTTCTACATTGCACACACATAGCATACTCATGAACTGTAAAAGTAGACATAACATTGTAAATAACTCATCACATAAACAAACATATAAACAAGATCTCATATGGAACACAAATGTATGAAGCTGCCAAAATGTCTGTATATATATAAATCGAGATAAAGTAGTGCTGATACAAAATCTGAATCCTGATAGCTTTCATTAATACAAAATATGAGGCTCACAAGCTCTCAGTACATACATAATATCATAAGGCCTAACACCTAGCCCATGCACCCCTGGGTCTCACAGCCCTTGCCTACTGAATGTGGAAAAAATCAACCGCCCTCACTACCTTGCGGAGCAACACATTGAAACGCAAGGTCATGCCACCCGTGTACCTTTGCATGGCTCATGGTAACCCATGCACTGTTGGCTCCGGAATGTCTAATGTCAACCTATTGAGGTTCTTATAGACATCTTCCATCTCTACGATTGCATCATTCATGGCTAGGGATATAGCTGGTGCCTCTCCCCTCCTCGTGAGAAGTGAAACTCCAACTGGTCGTGAAGGGCCCACATCTACACAAACATGTTATTAAATTACTAGCATTACCCAAAAAAAAGTATAAATACACAAAATGAAAAAATACAATGGTCATTGTTCTTACCGATATCTCCCCACTCTACTCCCTCAAGAAACAGCAAGTCTGGATCCTCTCTAAAGTCCGTACCATTGTACGGATAGTCGTCGATCATGAGCAGTTGGCCTTATAGCCAGGTGAAGAATCCAGAACCATATCCGATGATCGGACGCCCACAACCATGGCGGGCCATCACATCTATCCATCGAACCATACGAGTATCCTTGGCATCCCTATCATCCAATTTCACCTGCTAGCGTAAGAGAGGTACCCGCTCCAACAAGAATGAGATCACTACTAATCCGTAACCAAACTGCTTGAGTTCACCACGTCGACACTTGGTTAGCTGAGCTCGAAGGTTGGTGAGGAGTCCCTCAGACCAGTTAAACACCCTATGAGACATACACTCCTCTGCATATAACATTTGGGACTTGGTAGCCAGGTGAGCCTCTTAGATCCTTGCTACCCTCACTATAGTGAAGAGTATGACACACAATGGACGTTCTCGGAACTCCTTAATGGGAATTTTCCCACTAGTGGCAATGACATCTGGAGTACAATGTTGAGCGATCAAATCATCCACCGTTCAGTCACTCCCCTGTGATCCGGTGAGAGACACAGTATCCCCTCTCCGGGATAGTCTTGTCAAGAAATAGATGTCCTCAACATCTATATTCAGCACGTTTCCCCAATCATGAAATACTGCTACGCTGGAACCCAACTCTAGATCATGTGCTCCAGTAATGGGACTTGGGCCCTCATGCCCTGAACCTGGAAGTACTTCAACAGTCCATAGTTTCTCAATGCATCCACACACAATGGATCATTTGCCGCTTGTATATCTTCTAATTTGTGTTCTGTTCATGCCATTCAAGAACCATGGTGACAGTCATAAACATGTCAAAGGAAGCATTGAAACACTATTAGAAATCATCGAAACCATTGAAAATTTTTTTTGTGGGCTAGGTTTTAATTTGAAGTCGGGTGTTTCCGCCGTCGCACCCCGTCATTGCTGATAGAGTGACATCATTGCAAAGCGCCCTTATAGGTTTTGCAACAACCTAGGTTCATCGCAGCTCCCATAAAGGAGGCTTGCGACGACCCAAGGGCACAAAATCCCCTCATAAATCAATCCAACAACCCAAAAAAATGAACAAGAAACAAAATTGTAATCCACTAGGAAGATGCTTACTGAGGTCTAGGTTTACCTGCTCCTGATGGTTCGTGAAATGGTCAATTGTAGCTCCGGCAATCAACGAATGAAAATCATCTCCAAATGGCACTTTCCTCTCTCTGAACTTGGCAAATGAAAATGGTAACTATTTTTGGTCATTTTTTCCTATTTTATAAACAAAAAGGGAATATTCCTTTTTCAAATTTAGATGCTTTATGGGTTATTTGCTATAGTTTGGATTATTTACTGCATTTTAATACCTAGTTGACTATTTTTGACCTAGTTTTCAAGCATGCAGGAGACATTAAGTGTTTCATTTGTTCCATTCTTGCATCGTAATGATCATCTCATAAATGTTGTCAAGTATGAACAACCCATGGAATATTTTTGTTGTTATTTTCACCCGTTAGAATTTGGTTATTTAATTATGACAAGCTAACTCTTTTTTCTTTCTCATGCTCGTAAAACCATGAGAATAAGTCATGAAGTTATGATTTATCACTTTTTCGAGCTCGTTAAAATCCTATGGAAAAGGAACCCCCCCGGAGTCTATCTTTAATCGCTTTTTAGGTTCTCGAAATATGAAATGATCGCTAAGCGAACTTGTCACGTTCACACTTGCTAAAGTATTTGAACGGTCGTATTCTTGGTGATAGTTTACCTCTTTTTCAAACCAAGGGACACTAATTACGGAAAAGGAATACTCCATCCAATAATGGCTGGAAGAGTCCTCTTTCGCGTTGTCTTACCCTTTTTTGGGTGAAGAGGCTAACCTTAGGAAAAAGGACCTTTGGAGTCTTCTTTAGCTCTTTTCAGACTCTCTAAATGTGAAATGACAACCAAGTTTACCTTCTATGGACTCGCTAAAGTTTAACATTGAAGGGTCTGCTATGGGACGAGCCCCTCCTCTCCCAGGTTCGGAAAATATTTGGGATTGGACTCATCTGTGAGATGAGCTATACCAAGAATCTAGTTACCCTCATCAAGCTCGTTAAAAACACATGAGGCACTCATTAGTCATGATGGGGAAAAATAAAAAAATTTTATTACACCCTTATCAGTGGTAGCACTTAGTCGTTCTTGAACATGGACTCATTTACATTCTCAGACAGTACTTGGACCATCCATTTTCCCTCGAGTTTTTCCTATTTCTTGAGTCTTGTTACTCCTTTGAGTAATCCAAAGAATACTTCCATCATCAGTTGCATTAGGAGTTGGCTTCATTCTCATCATGTCAATACTGCCAATTCATGCGATGCCCATGTTCAAGAATACATTCAACATTCATTATATGCAGTCAGTACACCTTCCACCATGACGGTCTACTCTGAGTCAGTCTTGCATGTTACTATACCATCTTATCTACTCCAAACATATTTTTATCAAGTTTCATGTCAATGATGGGGGATTCATCATGGCCCTCCTTCGACGGACTCATCCTTGTCGACTTCAAATCATCATCCGAGGATTGAATCTAGAAACCAACTGAGTACCTTGGGCCTGCATGCCTTAATGGCAGGTTACCTTATTTTCAACATGAGTTTACATCATTGACTCTTGATTGAAAGATTTCATCTGGCGTTTTACTTCAACTCATTTATTGGTGCTTGATGATATGTACTATGATACCTTGGGGATCATTGACATCAATGGTGATTTCCCTCACGCTTGTTAACAGTATACATCAATGACAAGTAATCAAGTGGTTTCTACCATGTTCGACGTTAAGACATTTGTAATCACATGGATAGATTCGTATCATTACGAGTTCGACTTGAAAACCCTGGGGAAGTCTTCTTGTACCTAGGTTATGGTGGAGGTTGTTTTTGAGTCATATGACATGGATCCACATTTGTATTGGTCGTGGATGTGTTATCGTCTCGTCATGGATCTATGCTTGTATCTAGTAGCCATGATTGTGTTCAGTCGATTCTTTACTACCATGGATTTGCATTATATTGGTCGGAAACCATGTTTTAACTCCTACAAGAATGTGTTCTCAGAATTAATTGTACTGCAGCAACATTTCCTATCCGACAAGCCATTGCCATTCCTTCTGTCAAAGAATTTCACCTATCCAGTTTCAATAGCTTCATGCTTTGTGTGGCATCCTGTTACACCTAAATCCTACCATCATGAGACTTAGCGTATGTACCCTTGAAGTATCCATGACCAGGAAGTCAATTTGAAAGAGTTGTTGATCCTTTGTCCTAAAAATCTAGGTGGATCATCGCAACTTGCTCTCTTCCAGCTTGTGATGGCCAGGATCAATGCAGGTTGTTCCTTGACATAGTGCAGCGATGTAGCATGTTGTCCTTACATAGCCTGCGTTGACCTCATCTGTCTCCTATTTCCCTATTACAACCTGCGACGATGTCAGTTAATATGGATAAAAGGAATCTTCGAGCGATTTATCGAAGGAGGATGACTTGGATCTCTATCCCTAACTTATAGGTTGAGCTGTCATTCATTTCCTCCATCATTGGGAAGATCCCTAAGTCCTCTCCCACTAATCCTCAACTCATTTCTATCCTCCTAGTCCTATTTATATGAGGCTCCTCTTCACTCCAAGGGGAGGAATTCTATAGTACTTAGATGCTGGTGAAATTAGCTTAGGAGATCTCTATTCATCTCTTGGGAGATCGATACTTCCTTTGGAGTCTTTGGCATTGGCTTGTTGGAGAAGGATTGCTACGTTAAGCCTTGGTTGTAATAACTTCCTTCTATGTACTTTCCCTTTTTATACAATAATATAAATTCTTTCCACCAAATATTATTGCATTGATGATGTTTGTGTAGTTTTCCTACTTAACTGCTTACTTAGATCTGTTATTGTTTAGATGCATTTTACTACTTGTGTTGTTCTGTATGTCTTGACAGGTTTTGCAACTGAGATATGAAGACCATAAATCTTGGAACAACATCAAGGAGAAAGGATCCACGATCTGAAAGGTAAGGAATCTAGTCACTCGATCTCTAATTAGATCTAGGAAAGTTATTTTATATTCTGTCTCATTTGTTCTAGGCTTGCATTAAGCTAGGGAGATCACACGTTCAATCCGCTCTTGGTAGATTGTCCGATAAAAATATAAGAGAGAGTCGCTCTTTTAAGTAAAAGATATTAATTATCCTGAATCACGCACATTTACCCCTTGTAGAATATAACTATCTTTTCACAAATTTGAAGGTGTTTTTAGTTATGTATTTTAAAAAGAATGTTAATATGTTGGCGGATTCTAATGGAATTCGATCCATAGTTCATGATATATTATGGGTCTAAAATATATATATATATATATACATTTGAATTAACATAACTATTAACACTAAGTGATTAGAATATCGATCGACCTAGGATTAATAGTTATGTGTGTGTGTGTGTACATGAACCATTAAATGTATAATTAGCTTTAAAGCAATCAATAAGAAAAATCAGTTAAATATCATGAGATGTGGGTTATTCATATAATAATATCTATATTCATGGATATTAGAAATTAGAATTAGATTTATATCCCTATTATATGATATATGGATCTTACAAGTATATGTTATGTACTTAAGATTCAAGAATAGGAAGTAAAAGATAAATGCAATGGTATGATTTTCAGTAATGTATGGAATTATGTGTTGAAATTATATTTCAAGAATATGTCATATGTTACACAGAAATTTTGTACTCATGATGATTACGAACCATCTACAGTCTATCCTTGCCTAAATACCTAAAGTACTTAACCAAAATCCTTAGAAGATGAGTCATGAGGTTTTTTCCCTCTAAAAACCCTGTTTAGGGAGATCAACGTACCTTGACTTCTAACAAAGTGTGTCTTTTCTAGATTGACACACCTTGCTCCACTACAAAGCATGTTATCGACGCATGTTTCTAGTGTGTAGGGTGCGCTAGTGCCTGTAGGGAGGAAAGAAAAATATTTTTCAAGAATTCTCTCGAAGGAGACCCTCGTGGAGGCTTATCCCTTCCATATAGGGTCTATCTTACTCACATCCCAGCTTAGTAGGATCCCACCTCCTTCTTATCCCTAATCCTCTCCTCTCCTCCTCATTTCTTTTGGTCTATAAATGAAGCTCCTCTTCATGGGATAGGGGGGTATAAATGAGGGTAGCCAAATGTTATAGAAATTGAGCCAGGAATCCATTTTTCCATGATTGGAAAATTGAGGCAAGGTTCCATTGGAAAGGATCTTCAACACCAAGGCTTCATTGGCTGTAATTATTTCCTCTATTTTAATTAATACATCAATACCCATAATTTCACTAAATATTGGAAAATACTGTCCAAAATCATTTTTTTTAACCCCCTCCCAATATGCCTTCCCAATTTTAAAAAACCCCTATTTTCACTAGATATTTTATGTATCAATTTTTTCATTAACATTTTTTATACCCCTTTATATTTCTACCCAGTATATTGATATGATACCCCTCTTATGACCCCACATGCATTCTACAACGCACCTTGCTTCTTTCGATGTATATTGTGGATGCACATTACTTCACCCACAATGCAATTACTCAACCACATATCATTATGATTTGCAACATGTAATGGTCTAATGAAGACATAGGAGATCACTTCTTGTATGTCACTAGAGCCAATGCACATAGTACAACATTTAGATTGCATGTTGCAGTTCCCCAATTGCTAACTAAGCATGTTGTGGGCTAGGTATCCAAGCCCCCAGGGCCTGTAACAAGCTCTAGGAGGTTGAATAAACCTCCCAAGGACTATAAGAGGCATGAGTGGTTGGGTATTGAATCCCCCAAGGCCTATCGAGGGCCTATAAAAAACCCTAGAGGCTTAGAGCCTCCCAAGGCTATTGGTAACAACTGGCTGAGTGTTATTGGTAACAATTGGTGGTCAATGACCACTATCTCTCGACTATGATGGACTAGAAACCCACTTCACCATTAAACCCCTAGCCTCAAGCATACCTAAAGACGTGATTTCCATTTTTGCTGGTAAGCCCGAGCCTTGACTCAACCCAATTTCTCATTCGGTCATGATCCCGCCATCTCCATTTGGCGGATATTTGTCAGCCCGCCCATATAAAAAAGACCCCAAAGTATTTTTTTATTGTTACATTAAATAAAAAAACCCTTTGCCCCTTAATATATAAGCAATATAATTTTTTGTTTTTCATGAATATTTAATACCGCAATAGGGATGAACATGATATTATATTTCCTTCTAGTGAATACCCCATGGTGTCCGCACCGACAAATTTATCTGTAAATAAAATTGGCGACTCTGCTGGGGATCGAATTATTTAAGTTATAGATTTCCTTTATTGCATTATTATTTATTAGATATGGCTTGTTTTTCAATTGGTATATCACATCCAATTAGTAGATTTGACTGTCTATATGCCACTGTATAATTTTCTTTAGGTATCACACCCTGAAGTCTATTGATTGGGTTGAAAATATTTATTTTTTCAAATTTTTGGATCGCTTGAATCACTTTAACTTCATGTACAGTACTTCACTGTCAGTATGATGTGATTTTCCTTCAGACGGAGTGTGTCACCTCCACGCTTTGATCCTTAGCAAACTGCATTGATTCCCCACCCATGCTTTGGTGTATACCTGCAGCCCGCATCGACCTATTGATTTTTAGCTTGATTTTCTACCCAGACCTTTCACTACCCTGATGCTTGGTTTGATTTTCCTTTTTGGGTCTTCTTGAGATTTGAAGCCATGTTTGGCCCCTTTAGTCAAAACTAGGATACACGATTCACGGGGTGGGGGGGGGGGGCGCATGAATCAGGTATCCTACAGTCTCTTTGATCCATATTAAGGTTTAAAAATAATTTTTTTTTGGTGTGGATTGGCTTGTTTCTACCATTTTTGAAAAATTTAAAATGGCATTTGCATAGGGTTATTTACTTCGGAAAAAGAACCTCTTACTCTCTCTTTAAGTAGGACTTCGTCAAAAAATGAAAGATTTGCATTTCATTTAGATTAGTGTTGCATCTTGTTTACTCTATAAGTCTACCCTTCATGCATCCACTTAACCATATAAGATAAAATCAAGTTGAAATATTTAGCAACTTCAATAATAGGTTAGAGATGTGTTCTGGCATCTTAAATTGTAGGAGATGTCGGTCTTTGCCTACATTGCATTCCGAGGTTTGTGTGGTTCTTCCATGTACTCGTAGGTACATCGAATGGCCTTTCGCATACTTTTATGGTATATTGAAATGTTCTTTCACATACTTGACGATATATAGGAAGGCCCCTTTTGTATGGTTGTTCATTAGACAACACTACTATGGATTTGAACTCCCACGTACTTTGCATATATCAGGAGACCCCTTTTAGCATCCTGGAACTATCTGAGTAAACCTATTGACCATCTTATTGTTCCAATACAGCAAGAACAACACTCAGGGAGATTACTATGCAAATACTGCTAGGTAGTCGGGTTATACGGTCAAGGGTATAGTTCCAATCCTCCGTGGTTAGTGATCTGAAATATTGGGCTGAGTATAAATGTTGGACCCTACAATATATCATGTGTTGTGATAAATTGATAATCCTATGAGAATCTGGCTTATTTATCCATCCCTTCCACAGACTGCTTGTTTCTTTTATAGTTGAGTAGTGTTTGATTTGTGTGGTAATTTAGAGGTTCTTAGAGAGTTTAGATTTGGAAACGTATTCTGGGACTACCAACCAAGAGACCCCTTTTCAGGCTATGTCTTTTGTTTCTCCCCCATGTGTAAGTGTTGGTACTCCCTTCATGGCCACGTTGAGCCTTCCTAGATTGACTATAGGATTACCAGTATGGTTTTTCTCCAATCTAATTATCCCAAGTGCATCGATTGTTTTGGATCACTATCCTCTCCCACAAGAACATCAACATCATGTTGATCATTTTCCTTCCTCGTCAAATGTTGATTCTACTTCCCTCTCTTCCTCTTTACCCGCTAAAAACTGTGAGGTTAGTAACCAAGTGGATAAGAAGAAGAAGAAAAGGAAGGATAAGAAGAAGAACACTAAGAAGACAATAAAAGCTCCAACCTCTGACCATCATGTTGGGAACCGACCAGCCGCTAATCACCATGCTGGGAGTATTGATGTACCTATTTAAAATATTCATAAACCTAAGTTCCCGTGCAGGATTTGTGAGGGGGCCATTTTCTTAAGGATTTAATTGGTATCCCCAAGGTCTTAGAAGTATGGTCATGATATTCAGAACAACCCATATCATCAGCCTTTAGAAATTATAATGATGATACCTCGTCAACCAACGACTCTTAGGTTAAGAGTCAGAAAAGTAAAGTTAAGAATCCTTGCTTATTATGTGGGACATGAATCATACTTGCCTTTGTCCTTACATGGATGAAGCTTTGCGATTAAATTTCCTCTTGACTTGCCATCGGTTGATCAAGCGGTTGATCCAGTTTCATCCTCGGTCGATCCCACTCCTCCCTTGAAGAGTGAAACCCAAGTGGTTGATCTAGTTTCATCATCGGTCGATCCCACTCCTCCGTTGATGAGTTAAACCCAAGTGGTTGATCTAGTGTCATCCTCAGTCAATCCGACCCCTCCCTTGAAGAGTGAAACCCAAGTGGTTGATCTAGTTTCATCCTTGGATGATCTCGTTCTCCTGTTAGAGAGTGAATCTAATACCACTCAGGTTCTTCTTGTTAATACATATTCTACCATGCAGGGGGGCATTAATCCTTCTATTACAGGACCTCCCCTAAGTAATGAGGCTTATGCTATTCCACCTTTGGTTCCAAATTAGTCAATTTTTATCAATTGAAATAGACTCCTTGCACCTCAACTTCCATCCTATATGCCTTTCGAAATCATTGTGCAGGTTGGTAATAAAGATGTACCTCATACTATAGTTGATGAAGGTGACACAGTTAGCATATTGTCCTCAAATGCTTGGCAGGCTATAGTTTCCCCACAACTTGTTACCATTAATTAAAATCTATTACATTTTAACAGAGGAATCAGTTAACCTATGGGGGTTGTTCCTCGGATTCCTATTTCATTAGGTGGAAAAATGGTCTTTATTGATGTTTTGGTAGTTATGATTCCTTTGGATTTTAATATGATCCTCGGACAATATTATCTCTATGCGATGAAAGCTCTTATCTCCACACTCTTTTGAGTGTTGTGTTTCCCTCATGACGGACGCATTGTGACTATCAACCAGCTTTCATTTGTTAACTCTGATTCAAATACCGATCATCTGACTTATGTCCATGTGGTATCTTACCTGCAGCAGGTAAATTATGTGGCATTATATCCCATGCTTCCAACTTCCATTGAACATGGGCTTCTCATTGATTTATTTCCTTCTTTAACCTTGGATTCGAGAGTTGACATGGTTTATGTTCCTTCCAATGAGGACCTCTTAGAAGCCATGATCGAGGCTTATCCTTTGAAATGTATTCCTTCTGGAGCATCGTCCTCTTGGAAGCCATGAAGGTGTCAATGAGTATAGTTTTCATTCTGTTTTAAGCTCATTAAAAAATGAAAGGGGTCGCTTCAATCATAGTTATTTTCTATTTCAAGCTTGTGTAAAAATGAAACACATCCTCCCAAGCATAGTTTAACTTTGGTTTCAAGCTTGCATAAGCATGAAACCATCCCCACGAGCATAGTTCTACTCCTATGTCAAGCTTGTTAAAAAATGAAATAGATGACCAGGAGCATAGATTGGTCTCTCTCTCCAAGCTCGTTAAAAAAATGAACATACACATACAATCACAATTTACGTTTGGTTTCGAGAATGTGTAAAAATGAAACCATTCCGAAGCATAGTTCACTTTTAGTTTCAAGCTTCTGTAAAAATGAAACCATTCCCAAGAACAGTTTACCTTCGATTTCAAGCTTGCATAAAAATGAAACCAGCTCCATGAGTAGATTTATTTTCATGTGTCAAGCTCATTAAAACATGAAACATATGATCATGAGTAGAGTTCTATTCCCGTGTCAAGCTCGTTAAAAAATTAAATAGCACCCCACGAGCATAGTGTTGAAATTGTACCTAGGAAGTGTTCTCCTAGTTATATTTTTCCTAAGTAATTAATGAGGGAAAAGTGGACATGGGGCATGTGCACGAAGTTGGTTCCACCTTTTAGTGCCACTCTAGCAATAAAAAACGCACATCCGAAACAGAAATCCATAACTCATATGTGTTATTGTGGCTAGGTTCGAACAAACCCGAGCCCAAAAATGAGGCTAAGCTCAGTTAACCTATATCGCATATGCGATATATCGGACTTGCATTTTGTAAGAGTTACAAATCACAAGTGAGATATATCACACTTGCGTTATATTGTATGTGCGATTTGGAACACCAAAACTTTGTTGCAACATCTATAAATTGTTTCATTGCATTTTTTAAGACACCTAACCCAACATAGAAAAGAAAACAGGGTTCCTATTGGGATAAAGCAGGTTCCCTAGACACCCAACCCAAGATAGAAAAGAAACAAATGGTTTAAATACTTTCTCCTAGATCGAGTTTATACACAATCCAATCCAAGCAAGCATATGCATGATAAGGGGTAGATATCCCACCTCAACCCTGAAGGTTGTCCTCAATGCTCCTTGTTGATTCAGCTCCTAGCTTGAGGATCCAAGTTGATGAGCCTACAAGCAAAAGGAAAATACAAGCAACTTCCAAGAACAAGTGTATCAAAGAAAATATATTCACTAAGAATATAGTATCTTCTTTAGATTCCTATTGAGGCATCTCTATTAGACCTTTATATTGCAAATGGGCCCAACAACCTCATATTAAAAAATTATTTAACCAACATGTGGATCATCTTAAATTTTATTTTCTTTCATGATGATCAAAATACAGTCTAAGAATCATGATCTGTAATGGTATATGTACTCCCAATTCCTCTCATTCCTCTAGAAGGATTGAATCCCTCCATATCTCTTCCATATTTCGAAGTTGTAGTCGAACTATGGTTCGATTCATATGATGTTCTTATTTCACCATCATTTGTGTTTTTGTTTTTGTTCTCAATTTGTTTGTATGATTAGAGTTTCATTTATTGTACTAATTTTTTTGTCTCTATGCAAATAATTTACTTGCAAAGGCATAGTTAGAGAGATTCAATTGATTTATGAGATAGGGGACCATATACAAACTTTGTTTGTTCTATAGATGTGAATACTAGAGATGATTTGAAACATTAATTTTCTTGTCTTATATCCGTTCTTATTTGAGATGTTATGCTTTTGTATAAGGCACCTTGGATCTCTTCTACAACTAATGTCACATGTACAATTTGTGCACTAAATTGATTTCTTGTTTCGATATCTTCTCCTCTAATTTGTTTTCTTCCTTTGATGTATTCTATCATAACTCCCTCCTTGCTTATCCAACCACACCATGTCGCCCATCCATGCACCCACTATTTCAACTAAAGTTATTAAAATGGAGGTTAATATCTCTTATTATAGATTATAAGAATAAGCAACCCACTTCCTCTCTTCTACCATTACCTTTTCTCCCCTCAAACCTATTTGCCCCTATCCTATGAAGATATAAAATTAGACATTTGGAAAAAAGTATTCTCTATCTTTATCTCATTACTCACGTGATCTCTTTATGAAAATATATTTGATGACTACAAATATGGTAATTCAATTATGAATAAACTCCATCGAGATAAAATAACACATTTTGGTAATGGTGTTTTGTAATCAATACTTATAATGAACATTACTAATTTATAATACATATCCTAAGGTATTTTGAGTTCTTTTGTTCGATGAAAATTTATTTTGATTAATTATGTATTCTACACAAGCAAACAATAATTAAAATGAAGGAGAAGAGCATCCATGGAATTACTCTATATCTAGTAAAATTTTATATGAGGATCTTGATTGTTGGGTAAACCATTGGAAGATAAAAGGGGCTCCACAAATTTATATAATATAAATACCATTAATAGCAAAGGATAAATTGTGACACAAAATCCCAATGGGTTAGCTCAAGTGGTTGAGTGTTGTAATCGCAAGTAGAAGAAATCCCCGAGTGGCTATGCAGGGCCTCACTTGATGTCTAAGCTCAAATGGTGCAAACATGATTATCGCTCCCCTAAGGCATGACATAGAGTGAAAATGTTGTAATTATCACTCCCTAGAAGGCTTGCAAGGAGTGACAAAGTTGTAATTGTCTGTAATGTCCCAAAAATAAAATAAAAAAATTTCTTTCTCTTACTAGTCTGCTTAGCTTAGTCAATGTTAATACAAAAATTAACTTCAGCACTATAACGGTACTTGTCTTTATTAAATGAAAAGGTTTTATGGAACCTAGGAAATGTGGCTCTTTTGTCAGTCATGTTTTCTACCTGGAAAGAGTTGTAATGCTATGGAAAATAACTTGCAATATCTCTATCTTTTATATGCTCAAATTGTATAATTGAAATGTTAAATGTAAAATCTTAGGCTTCATGCAACTGGTGAGGGAAGTTGAAATGACCTGAAACTCTGGGGTTTGAATAAGCGCTTCTGGTGAGATTTCCAAGAGGTAAGGTGTGAATATTGGGATCCTAAGGACTTACTTAGCAATTTTGCTAACATATGCTTTAATGTTGACTTCTTTGCAGGTACCCTTTGGTGGTTATAAACTTGACAATTACCCTATGTAAAACCCCTAGCAGTGGCACCACCCTAAAGTTTAACATCAGGAAGTTTGACAAATTCGTTTATGTACTAATAGGATAAGGGTATTGCACCCATGCGACTTATACCATAAAGTTTGCAAGAATGTGGGTCCTATCGTGGTGGTTGTAAGTTTTTAATGCTCCATGTGATGGTCACGTGGCTTGGCCAGCTAGACTAAGGTTTGAGTGAGGGTTTTCTCCCTGGTTTTCCCCAAACGTGACCTCATTTCACCCTTGGGTTGCGAGGGTATGGCTCTGGCCTGAGATTCGCAGATAGCCAGGGTAGGGTTTTGAAGGCACGCAGGTGAAAGAGAAACGATTTTACAGGTATGATGCATTCAATATTTAAATACTGATATTCGTTGGTTTTGCTTACAGTATTAAACCATTAGACCCTAACTCTGTCACAACTTGTGCATTTGCAGGTATGGTAGATCTTCTGCGTGTAATAAGGGGAGAAGAACTATGACTGTATCAATCATTTTGGATTGGTAAGTCCTGGGTGCTCTCAACCTTTCGTCCTTACATATTTCGGTAGTTTTGGATAAGAGTTTGATGAATGATAAGGGGAAGATTTGTGAATCCATTTGGCTCACTCAGACTTTGAATCTCCAGAGGGGTCTCCCTTGGCTTGACCCGGAGTCTGATACATGGTTGTAATACATTTTTTATGTACTCGAGTTGTGTAAATGTTAGTTTTCTTTTATGAATAAAATCCTCCTGTGTAAGTAATCATGGGGCTTTGATTTGAGTTTGGAAGTGAAGGAAATGACCTTGGTGTCTTTATATGTTTCTATCGAGCTTCAAGAGATTTGTGTACAGAATTATGGGTACTGTAATTATTAACTCCTTTCTCATACTAAATGTATAAATGTTATAATTGCTTTGTCTCTGCATTTTTTTCTTTTTCTTTCCTATGCCGTGGATACAGTTTTTATGAATTTTTGATAAAAGAGCTGCTCCAAGGTTTTGATATCCCCCAATCTGTGGTTAGGATTCTCTGAAATGTTGGTTCTAAATGCTTGGATAAGAAATACGTTACAATGGCCATTAGGGTTTTCATGTCTTTTGTAATAATGTTTACAGGGCATACATTGATAATGGAGGAATGCGTAGCTGTTGAGTTTTTTTTATGGTTATGTAAAAAATGTCTATCCAACATTGTTTTTACCTGAAAACCCTAGAGGGATTTGATCCCGTGACCTGCGTTTGTCTTCGAGTTTCATCTACAGACTGTTGTTAATGTTTTGAATAAAATGTTGGTTGAATGGGGAGTTGTGTAACCCTTCTGCATTTTCTTTTGGAAAGTTGTAGTCCTAGCTACTGTTTCGTTTGACTCTGGAAAGAAAAAGGGTTTGCAAAGGAAGGTTTTGCAGGCTATAGACTTGATTTCTAGAATGATAGTCATTGAGCTTTTCTCCTTTTAAAAGTTTAGGATGAAGAATGGGAAACTCTGTTACTAAGCTCGTAAAACGTGAAACCTGGAAATTATTTGATGCATTTAAATCTTCATAATGCATTGACTGTGTACTATCTTGGTAGTGGTTGAATAATCCATTGGTAATGAAAATTCTGGTCCATACTACAACTTGTTTCTTTTGCTTGGTACTGCAATTCGATGTTTGATAGTTCAAAAGAGTAGTGTTGCTGAAAGTGTCGATGTCTGTTTGTTTTATTTCTATTTGATAATGGTTTCGAAAATAGAAATACTAATAAAGTAAAGGAACTAGCATGCTTAAATGGAACCCTGTACTTTGAATAAGAAATAGGATTTTGACAGCAGATAGCTACCTATAAACAATGAATTATAAATACCCTAACCTAAAAGATAATTTACATTATCTAGCAAAGGCTAGCTTGGCTAGCCCTGCTAGACTCTCCACTGAGTTCTGGGAAGAACCTCGACTTTTGGTAATGAAGACAAGTTGGTAATGAAAACAATGCTGTAATATCTATCTTTTTAATCTTTAAAAGAAATATTAATTGCTCCATACCTAGCTGCTTGAGCACTTGGTCCCTTCCTATAGAAGCCTAACCGCTTGGCACTTTAAATCTTCCCTATAGCAACTTTCACACTCAATCAATATTTAAAGTAGAGCTTGTGGTATCTTGCTGACCTGTTAGAATGTTTGCCTTGGGATGGATGACTGTGGGGCTACCATGTTCCTCCCAACCTTGACCTCTGAACCATTCCCGGTTATATCGGTATTCCACCAAGCTTGGTTCGAACATGGAATGAGAGGTAGAGGCCCTAGATCCAGTACTGGTTCCGTTCTGAGAATTTCTAAGTATGGTTGCTTCAATTTCTTGGAGTAGAATACTCTTTCTTGGATTACCATAAGAGAATGATAATAACCAAGAATGATAGATAGATCCCCAAAACTTGGCATCTGCCCTCTTAAGTAGGGAAGTCTTGAATTAGGACTATTGAAGTAATTAGTTTTTTTTAATTCTATAATTCATAACTAAAAGATATTATTTAATTAAATAATATATAGTCCTCCTGAACTAGGACTTTTCCAACTGTTTGACTATAAGTCATTTTGATTTATGCTCTTAATAATAACAATAATTATACTAATAATTATTCTTATATTAAATATATTTCACTTAACTATTAATACATCATTTAATATATATTAAATAATGCATAAATCAGATATACTAATTATATTCCATAATTAAATAATAATACCATTATTATTTAAAGCTCGTAATAATAATAATAATAATAGTTTGGAGGTCTTTAATCAGGTTAGTCATGAAAGACTACTAGTAATTATCTTTTATTTAGTTATGTGTCATCACATGACACTCTTTTCTCTTTAACTTTTAGGGACACGGTCCACTTCATTTGGACGGTCTTGGTCAGCTTGGTTAGGTACCTCTAGTCTCTCTCTTTGCATATTGGATTACCTCATTTAACATGGTAGCTCCCACAGTAGGTGATGATGGATAAAAGGATGAATCATTTAGTCAAATTGAATAAGTGTGATAAAATTGCTCTTCAGAGTCTTTCCAAATCAACACTTGAAACTCCGTAACCCTGAGTGCTCTTCAGAGCCATTTAACTCAACACTCTCACATGGGCGTTACTCTAGTGCAATTCCAGAGTCCCTGCTCAACACTAGTGCTAGAATGTGGTGGTGAGGCACATATAGAATATTTAAGTTGCCTCGGATCCAGTATTCGTTTATCAAGCTTGGAGTGTTCCATTGCTTATGCCCAACACTCAATGTACATCAAGTCTTACTCCCAGTACATCATATTTCCTCTAGGCACATAGGGGATTTTTCCCAGTACGTAGGTAATCTGTGTGTTTCTGAGTCCACGCTCAACACACCATATAAGTCAATTATGTTATTCACATCACTGCATAGTATGCAAGAAAAGGTCATCTTAGTATATTACGGTTTTGTACCCACATCATATCGTAAAAACATAAATCAGAACATTGGGGCTTCCTTGCCCAGTATATAATCAAATAGTGAAATTCAGTCAGGGTCCATGCCCAATATGTCAGTCTACAAAAGAATAATTCATATGTGCTGGGGCCATGGCCCAATATATCATCATAAAGTAGTCAATCCAAAATTCGGAATATTACATTGTCCCTCCCTAGTCAAGGAGAAAGGGGTGAAAATCCTTATACATTGGCAAAAATGAAGGTCGAAATGATGGGATTTCGACCTACTAATTAAGGATTTGTAGAATTCAATGTGCCCTTGTCTTCCTCATCCTTGGTCCAAGGAAATCCCCAATCATTTATTCATTCATATATAAAGGATTAATAGAGTTAAAAAATGCAAGTGCGATTTGTAATGCAAATATATATATATATATATATATATAACAGAGGCCCATGGCCTCATTTTCCCAATCTACACAGTGAAGGCCGGCGATATCGGGAAGGAAAAAAAATGCATAGTCGATTTGCGTTTGAGAGAAGGAGGAGGCGATCCAATTCACAATTCGGATAAAACAGAAGGTAGGTGGCAATATTTACTAGTTAGTTAATTCCTTTTGAAATTTTCGTTATTGTGTTTGTTGATTTACTAGTTTTTTTTTTTTTTTTTAAACCAATTTAATAAAATTTCGTACATGTATTAAAAAAAAAACAATGAAATTTATTAATTAAATTTTGAAATTGTTGTTTTATTCTTAACAGAGAACACCAACCCAAACACAAACCAAAATCCAAACACAAACCCAAACACAAACCCAAACCCAAACCAAACTCCAAACACAAACCCACACACCGAGGAGGAACACAACCGTAATTGAGAGATTCTGGCTCGTTTGGGTTCATTGAGGCGCCTTAGCTTACTCTTTAGGGGGGGGACCACTTAAGACAATCATTAACTGTGGCATTAGACTCCATAGCAAATACAATTTCCAATTCCCAAGGAGCACTATACAACATTATCTCATACATAGATTCATAGAGGAAATACTATTCCACTGGGTTGAGCTACAAAGATGTCAAAAAACTAAAGATAACCAAAGACCAATTGTTTTCATTATTCCGAGACCCTAGCACCGGATTGGTTCCACCCACCAGTCGACCACACATTTCCATAGACTGGTGCATGGAACCAAATATTAAATCCAATTGGATGGATCACTGGTACATGGTCTTCGATGAAGACCCTTACGAAAATAGAGACATCCCATTTTATTTCCTTAGGAAGTTGTATGCAGAATTTATGCTAGGGAAACATGTGAACTATTTTGACATTCTATAGTTCTAGGGTGTAGGTCATGGGATGCCATAAGATAGGGAAGGGGCTAGGACCGATCCTAACCATGTGCGACGCCCTCCACGCACACCAAACCCCCCTCAGGTATATCCTCCAGCGGGTCCCGTTCTTGATGATACACAGGAGGCCTTATTCGATTTGGATGATACATTGCTTCGACATGGGATTATTGTTGAAAGCAATGTAGGCCAAGGGGTTGGCACTTTCGAGGCTGGCCCATCTGGGGTTGGACCATCTCATAGTCAGGATCCACCTTTTAGGTCCCTAGACCAAACCAGAGCTACACATTGCACCAGTGACAGAGTCTTCAGAGCATCGAGTTATTCCACACCCTTACAAATCATGTTGAAGCATATGCTATAGGCCTGCTTCAGAGTTCTAGGGATATGGATTACTCCCATATGTAAGTAAATTTCATTCTTTACATAGTATATATATTTTGTTTTATATCACAGTTTTCAATTGTTTCATAATTTATTTCTATTTAAATAATTATCTAACAATTTACGTGAACAAATATACAGCTGGTGTCCAATGACACCCCAGATTCACATAATCCAGCTGTTGATGCTGATGTCATTGATGCAATGGTCAATGCTGCATATGATTTTGGTGCTTCACCATTAGCTGTAAGAACTTTAATTTTTAATTTGTCATCGAGTGATTTACATATTTATAATTTAGAGATTGCAACATTCAATACGTCTTAAAATCGATACAATATGTTTTATGCAGGGTGGGCACAATGAGTTTGTGGAATCCCAGGTCGGTCCCTTGCATGTAGAGGAAGATTTCCAAACTCAGGTATTCTTTTAATTATGCTTTTAATTATATGCTTTTAATGATTTGAAGCATGTATGCGTTTAATTATTAGAAATTTTCTAATTGTCTCTTTATGTTTTGTTACGTAGCATGGTTACCAGGCTATGTTTGACCATCTATTTAGGCCACTGTCATTTATTCCACCCACCGGTGTCCCTCTCCCCCCCTAGGTACGTGTACATGTCTCACTTTCTTTGAAAAAGTCATTGTCCGTCCATGTAGTATATATACAGTCTTGTTCTCTTTGTATTTGTTGACATTGACATATATGTTACTTTATGCAGGCATCTAGTGATGCAATGGTGCTTGAAGAGCATCCAATCGACGTTGTTGGTGACCCACCTCTCCCCCCCGTAGGTACGTGTATGTCTCTCTTTCTTTGAAAAGGTCATTATACGTCCATACATAGTATATATACAGTCTCATTTTCTTTGTATTTGATTAAATTGGTCCATATGTACTTTATGCAGGCATCTAGTGATGCAGTGGTGCTTGAAGAGTGCCAAATCGATATTGTTGGTGATGCACCTCTCCCCTCTTCCCTAGGTACGTGTGTACATGTCTCTCTTTCTTTGAAAAGGTCATTGTATGTCCATACATATTATATATAGTCTCATTTTCTTTGTATTTGCTTACATTGGTCCATATGTTACTTTATGTGTAGGCATCTAGTAATGCAATGGTGCCTAAAGAGCACCCAACCGAGGTTGTTGGTCACCCACCTCTGCTGGTCCCCCGGGTATGTGTATGTCTCACTTTCTTTGAAAGAGTCATTGTCCATCCATTTAGTATATATGTCTTGTCTTCTTTGTATTTGCTGACATTGACATGTATGTTACTTTATGCAGGAATCTACTAAGCTAGTGGTGCCTGAAGAGCACCCAACCGAGGTTGTTGGTGACCCACCTCTGCCCCCCCCGACTAGGTACGTGTATGTCTATCTTTCTTTGAAAGAGTGATTGTCCATCCATGTAATATATATATGTCTTGTTTTCTTTGTATTTGCTGACATTGACATGTATGTTACTTTATTCAGGCATCTACTGAGCTAGTGGTGCCTAAAGAGCACCCAATTGGGGCCACTGATGACCCTGCAATCCCCCCCACCCAAGTACATGTAGTTTCAGTGCCGAGGACTTACACATGCATGGTAAGTAAAAATGTTATGTTTGCTTGGAATTTGAACAAATGTACATAGAGTTGTATTTATTTTTATAGCTTGGTAAACTAACTTACAAATTTTGGTTTGTGTGCAGTCTTCGATATTGAGAATGCATCGTCCTATGGATTATTGGGGAATGCCATCAAGAAGCCGCAAAAGAAAGATATAATTCTCATTAGAAACTGAAATTGGCCGTGAAAAGGGGGATAAATAGAATTCATGTATAGGGGGGTACATATATAATCCATGTATAGGGGGAATACATACATGTGTACCATTTTGTTTGTATGTATACAGAGATGTATAGTATGATCCACAATTATGTATTATGGCCATGGCATGCCATTTTTTAAAACATTATACATGTACATATAATATAAAGCAATGTTCATATTTACCTATATGGTTGACCTAATATGGGGTGGAGATGTGTATTATATTCCTTGCAGATATATGCATGAATATGTTTTTAGGTTTATGGTTTTGAGTTTGTTTGATGTTGCTGTTTCCTTAAATGTTTAAAAATTTGAAAAAAACTCATCCCAAGAAAGCCTTGAAAATTAAAAGAGATAAATTATGAAATGGTTAGTTACAAGGAAATAGTGAAACAAATAAATTATTAAAATAAACTCATGAGGGTACGTTTCAATTGCAAATGGACAAGTTTCCATCCAAGTACATGGCTTCTTATGGAATATTATGTGTTGATTTTTAAGCAAAATTCTTCTTGTGAGGGTCGTTTGCTTCCCAACTTAATCAAGACTCTTGTAAATAGTAATAACTAATTCCATTCACCGCTTAGATTTCATTTAATGAAGAAGAAACTTGGAGAGGGATTAAGCACCTTGGGGGAGGAGTTGGCATTGCAAATAATGAATGTAATGTGTTCGGTATAGAAAGGAAGGCTCTAGATGCCTTAGTGTATGGAGAAATCCTCTTTGTAAAACTATGTAATTTCATTTTTGGTAATTCTTCAACGTTTTGCTATGATTACCAATGCTTTAATGAATGAGTATAAATGTGCTAAATGAGACAAGGAATTCTTAGTTGTAAACAGTCATGTCTGATAAATGTATTTGCATACTTCAAGTTGACAATGCAGTTTTGAATGTAAATTTGGGAATATGGTCATAAGACCTAAAAAAGGCATGCATACCCCCATTTATTTATTGATGATTTATTTTTTGTAAATTTTTGTTATTCAAAGCTAGGTATGTACCTAAATTCCTATGAATGATTGATTTTTAGGCATGTTATTAACTTATTAGCTATGTAAACATGCTAAGTGTTTATTCCATAAGGGATGTAGTGATATAGTTGGAATAAGATTTGTAGTACTTCTAGAGCCATGAAATGAATTGTTTGGAATAATGCAATGTTGCAAGTGTACCTGTACTAGAATTCAATAGGGACATGATATTTTCCAAGAGTTGTAGAATGTGATGGGTCATTAGATTGTAGGAGTTCACGGCCCATCTAATAATATAAGAGATATGTTTTACTCCTTAGAAAACTAGGGTTTTGCTCAGTTTCCATCAATGCAATCTCGCATTGTTGGGTCAACTCCGCAAAACACTCCACTGAGCCAGTTTTGGCAGCGGTCCCACGTCGACATTTCCCATACACACTTGCAGGATCCAATGGCATGAAATCTTGCTGCTCCATTTGTTTTTTTGCTACCAGACCAAAAGTCACCAAGTGTCCCTGAACGGCATTTTCATGCGACTTGCAACTCGACATAACTCAGAAACTTGAGGTTGGATCAACGAACCATCGAATCTGTTGGTCTCCTGGCATGCGATTACCTCTAGGTAGCCCTCTCCCCCATGTTTTCATGGCCCAGTGACTTCATTGTGCATTCATTTTGTAAACTAGGGTTTTGCTCAGTTTCCATCAATGCAATCTCACATTGTTGGGTCAACTCCGCAAAACACTCCACCGAGCCAGTGTTGGTAGCAGTCCCACATCGGCATTGCCCATACAAACTTGCAGGAGACAACGACATGCAATCTTGCTACTCCATTTATTTTTTTGCTCCTGGACCGAAAGTCACCAGGTGTCCCTGAACGACATTTTCATGCGACTTGCAACTCGACATAACTCGGAAACCAGAGGTCGGATCGACGAACGATCGACTCCATTAGTCTCCTGGCATGCGATTACCTCTAGGTATCCCCCTCCCCCATGTTTTCATGGCCCAGTGACTTCATTGTGCATTCATTTCATAAACTAGGGTTTTGCTCAGTTTCCATCAATGCAATCTCGCATTGTTGGGTCAACTCCGCAAAACACTCCACCGAGCCAGTTTTGGTAGTGGTCCCACGTCGACATTTGCCATACACACTTGCAGGAGACAACAACATGCAATCTTGCTGCTCCATTTGTTTTTTCACTCCCAAACAGAAAGTCACCAAGTGTCCATGAACGACATTGTCATTCGACTTGCAACTTGACATAACTCAGCAATTGGAGGTCAGATCGACGAACCATCAAATCCGTTGCTCTCCTGACATGTGATTACCTCAAGGTAGCCCTCTCCTCCATGTTTTCATGGCCCAATGACTTCATTGTGTAGTCATTTCATAGACTACGGTTTTGCTCAGTTTCCATCAATGCAATCTCGAATTGTTGGGTCAACTCCGCAAAACACTCCACCGAGCCAGTGTTAGTAGTGGTCCCATGTCGGAATTTCCTATACACACTTGCAGGAGCCAACGGCATGAAATCTTGCTACTCCATTTGTCTTTTCACTCCCAGACCAAAAGTCACCAAGTGTCCTTGAACGACATTTTCATGCAACTTGCAACTCGACATAACTCGGCAATCGTAGGTCGGATCAACGAACCGTCGACTCTGTTGGTCTCCTGGCATGCGATTACCTCTAGGTAGCACTCTCCCTCATGTTTTCATGGCCCAATGAGTTCATTGTGCATTCACTTTGTAAACTAGGGTTTTGCTCAGTTTCCATCAATGCAATCATAGAACAACTGAAAGCAATGTTGCACGTAATGGATGTCATGGGTCTGGTCATCATTAATGTAAAAGTGAGTCCCTTTCAATAACACATGTTTCTCTTTATTTCTATCTGGCCCATGTCGATAAGTGATATGGACCATTATGCTCACCTGCTCTGAGTGATAGTATTGACTTTGTATTTCATTTTGCGGTTGTAGGGTGTAATTTTCCGCAAATTCAACCACTGATAGTATTGTTCCGAGAGGGAAGGTGTCCCATAATATTTTGAATTGCTCATCTTGCCACTGTGCCATATCGACATGTTGAATGTACTGTTGGATCTTTCCACAGAACTCTAGAATAAAATCACATACTTGCACCTTGTGGAAAAAAATAAATAATGTTATAAAACAATATAAAAATATTTACATGAATATTAATATACATCAATATTTAACAATGTTATAAAACAACATATAAACAATGTACACTCAGTTAAATGAACATTTTTCGTGTAGATTGTCACCTGTGAAGTCACCAATTTAATCTTCTTGCTTTCTTTCCCATCACGTAGATGATATGTCTCATACTGAAAGTTCTGCTTCTTGAAAATTGCATTCCTGAATGCTTGATCTTCACTCTCATGGATTCAATTGGACCATAATGATATCCCACCACAATTTTTGCAAGAACGCTCTACACATTGTTTTAAGTAATGTGTCTGCCCATCTTACCTCGGACACATTATGCTATGGATGAAATCTCTAGATGACATTGGCGGTACTGTACTTGATCATTCTTGCACATGGTTAGGATGAAAAAAATGACGTATATGTGCAAATGTATGATAATATAGATCAAACTCTATGTGGTATCTACAACAACAAGTGTTTCGGATTCTATTGATTCTAACATACCAAGGCTTGCATTTTTCAAAAGATATTTGCCCGATCCTTAGCTCTACTTGGGAAACTTTAAACATCTAGAACAATTGAGTTTGTGTCATGTGAAGATAATGTTTAACATGCCCTTCATTGTTCATAGAACCCCTACAATGTTTTAACACATCCTTTGTGTTAGAAGAAGGCCTAGTGTTATCATGCCAAAAAGTGTGCACTAGTCCCTTCACTGCTTCGACCAACTTCATGTCTTTGCGGGGAAACCTACCGCTAAATGCCCATAATGTTTCCAATTGTCCCTCTACATCAAGGTTGTCTCTTCTTACTGAATATTTTTAAGTGTCTTTGGATGTAAAGGGACAATTTATGATGTGCATTTAAGTAAACAACATTGTCTTGTGAATCTAGATACAATTGATTCAGCCAATACGCGGCGAGCCACATTACAGTATTTTGAACGAGTTTTTTACCAATTGATGTGAATGCAGCAGCAAGAGATTTAACAATGTGATTACTTGATTCGGTATTCTTCAATGTTCTTATGCCTAAAATTTTTCTAACAGTTTCCATACTTCTATATTTAATCAAAGCTAAAAATAATTGACATTTACCGGCTTCAGATTTTGGTTCAAAATATTGTTTCATTATTTGAGAACAATGATGAAGGATTATGCATTTAGCCACCTTACCTTCCATGGAAGTCAATTCACTCTCGTCCACTTGTATGCGTTTAGGAGATCTCTTTCGTTTTGATGCGATATTTCTTGTTGTTTGAAATGCTGGAGAGACATTTACATTGACTACAGGCTGACAACTTCGATTAGGAGATTGAACCACTTGGCATGGTTGTTGTGGAGTCTCATCAAGAACATAATGATTGAACCCTTCAGAGGGCTATCTGGTTAATAATGGACCAATATTTTAATCTTGGTTATAACTAGCTTACATTAAAGTTGCAATATCTTCCTCAGCCTCTTCGTCAGGTATCTGTTGAGCAGGAATGGGAAGTATTTTCTCATCCAATGAATGCTAATGATTTCTTGAATGTACCCCTTCTTTTCTTTTTTAATTTCATCTTCTTTCGTGCATAAAACCTCATAATGACACCCATATCCCACTAAAGGTCAAATATTACATCTATAGTGCATGTGTGTTGATTTAGAGACTCATTGGACCATCTTTTCTTCCATGAATATGGTCAATGTCTAGAGACCCATCGCTACCATCCAAAACCCTATAATGTCACCCTTATCCCCTTATAATACAATTTAGACTCCCAAGATTCCATCAGGACGATCTATGGGGTGGCTCATGCCCCAACATTACATTGATTAAGCTAAAATAGGTGTGGGGGGAGTCAAAGGAAGGAGATGAAGTTGTAGAGGGAATCATGGGAGGGAGGGGTGGGTAGGGGAGAGATATGTGGGGGATGAAGGGAGGAGAAATATAAGGGGAAGGGAGGGATTGGTCTCTAGACATTGATATGAGGGGGGACTGAAGGAAGGAGAAATATAAAGGGAAGGGATTGGTGGGAGGGGAATAAATATAAGTGGGAGGGAGGGAGAAAGGGAGGGAGGGAGGAGAGATATAGGGGGGATGGAAGAGGGTGATATATAAAAGGGAGGGATGATTGGGTGCAAGAAAGATATAGGATAATGGATGGAGGAAAGATATAGAAAAATGGATGGAGGGACAAACAGGGGGGGTCGTTAAAGAGTGAGAGGGAGGAGAGGGATGGATGGAGTGGTGGTATAAATAGAGGTATAGAGTGAGTGAATGAGAGAGACAAATGGGGGGTGGTTAAAGAGTGAGAGAGAGAGAGAGAGAGAGAGAGAGAGAGAGAGAGTGATGATGGATGGAGGGATGGTTAGAGGGTGAGAGAGTGGGATAATAACAATGAGAGAGTAGGGATTTAGGGAAATGAAGGATGGTTAAGGATGGTTACACCGAGGGATAGAGACGAGGGATCGTGTGTGTGTGTGTGTGTGTGTGAGAGAGAGAGAGAGAGAGAGGGAGAGAAGGAGAGATCATGGATATTAAGGAAAGGATAGAAAGATGGAGAGATGAAGGAGGGATGAAGGCTTGAAGGTGGAAGAGGAGGTAGGGGGAGAAAGTGAGGGATGGAGTGAGTGATATAATGGAACACATGGATGGAGGGAGGGAGGGAGGGAAAACAAAGGAATTGTTTTAGAGGGTGTGTGGATGTGTGTGAGAGAGAAGAGGTGGAGAAAGAGAGAGGGAATTATGGGGGGAGAGAGAAGGGGGTGGAGAGAGGAGGTAGGGGGAGAAAGTGAGGTATGGAGTGAGTGAGAGGATCAACCATCAAGATTTCTAGTTAAATGATTTGTTGCAAAATTTCTAGTTAAATGATTTGTTGTTTTAGAATCAATAGTGTAATGTGATTAAACTATTAAAGATCATATAGAAACAAATCACATTAAAATGTCATGTGTGCACCCACATTACATCACAAATTCAAAATATTTGTTACAATACCAACCTTTCTAACATTTTAACTCATCAAAACTATGGTGATTTGTGAATGTTTCTCTTAAAATTTTCAAGCACAGAAATAAAATTCTAAGGAAAACCAAGTGACTTTTTACCTTTATAAAGGTTTGATAGACCAAAATTGGTTTCAATGGACATTAATAACAACCATAATCATCATCAACTCAAGTAGAGCATTATTAA
The DNA here is from genome assembly GCA_027924585.1 of Larix kaempferi. Lineage (NCBI taxonomy): Eukaryota > Viridiplantae > Streptophyta > Pinopsida > Pinales > Pinaceae > Larix > Larix kaempferi. The sequence continues at coordinate 523,450 of BSBM01001857.1, read as the reverse complement.
GTTATATAATAAATTTGTCATTAAATAAAAACCCTACTTGAAGTCATTTAACTACACTAATATCAAAGAAAGTTTGATTAACAAAATAAGTGCAAAGATATGTTGGTTCTCATCAATAACATCAATCAATAGATGCATAGTGAACTATAGGTCGAAGCCACAAAATTCAACTATGTTAGTGTAGTAAGGTGAAGTTTTATACTGGGAGACTACGCAATAGTGAATATGGAACTCTCGAGATATTTTTGAATTGAATTTTCTTCGGTGCCTATTAACTCTCATACCTAGGATAAGATACAAGCAAAGTTATTAAAAGAGCGAGGATTAAATCCCTAACCCTTGAAAATGGATTGAAAACCAATTATACTCACCATGATATCCCAATTACTTCATCAATAACAATCCACAATCCAGCATTTGGCTTCTTAGATGTCCCCTTCACTTTGTTGTGAGTTTATACTTTACACCATACTCCCTAATATATCAAATATAACTTAGTTGAAAATAGAGATGTATTGTTTCCGAACCCATTTGTCATGTTAAACAATGTTATATTAACCATGATGGGATGCTATCTTACCTTTCAAAAGAATAATATTTATGCCACTATTTTATCTAATAATCTCTATTCTCTTTTTACTCTTTTTTACTAAACAAAAACGCATATCCGTTATATCGCATATGCGATATGAATCGCATATGCATTATAACGCATATGTGATATGAACAAGTCTAAACTGCATATGCGTTATAATGCATATGTGTTAATTTAAAATTTAAAAACTCGGTGGGAACAAGGCTTGGTATGATGTTCAGAAATAGCTTTGGACTACCGAACCTATTGGCTAGAACGAAAAAACCAAGGCCATTGCTTGTATTTTAGAACTCTATCAATATGCTCAGTTTCAATGGCGTGTTTTGCTATGAAAAACTAAATTTTTTTTATGAAAATATAGAATATTGTAGAGTATGATCTAACGATTCTGAATATGTAATTTTTTCATAAAAATGTATGTTTTATTTATTTATTTTTAATTTTCTAAATGACATATGTTAGTTTTTGAAAATACATACATCAATTCATTTTTATATAACTTTTGATTTCCTTCACCATTTCCCAAGAAAACTATATGGTGCACTAGAGGAAACTAAGCTCTACAATCTCATATATGGAAATCAATGATTTCATTAAATTTTGCCCCTAAAGTGTTGCACCCACACATAACATTTTAATTTCAAGGTTTTCTGTCTTCAATAATTAATAATAAAAATAATAATATTTTGAAAAAATATTGTTGCACTAGGCCCATATGTCTGCAAGATTTTATCCAAAATGGACATCATTTACCTCAATAAGTGCTGCACCCACACAAAAATATATGTTATGATGTGTTGAAAATTTGAAAACCCAGTTTAACGAAAACTAATTTTATAGTCATTTACACAAAGTTTTTATAGATAAATGTTATATATTATGAAAGCTGATTCAATTACCTACCTTTTGTATTTTTACTTCATCTTCAAATCCGTTACGGAAGTACCCCTAATTGTCACCTAAAGTCAGAGGTTCGACATTTTTTTAGTATTATGTGGCATCTAAAGTGTCCTTAAAGGAGTCCATGATTGTGTATCAGCCCCATGACCCTTGTATTAATTGCATGAGATGACCAATTAATTCACTTTATTTTTATATAGTGAATTTTTGTTTATTTAAGTGGTAGGTGAATAAATTTAATTTATGGAGAGAATAATGAGCATTTATTCTCATCCATTGATCTAAAACAATGTGGGCCCTTCGATTAGATGACTCTTCAGTTACCCTTGAGAGGAAAACCAAGAGACAAGTTTTCTGAATTAAATAAGCATTCCCTCATTCATTTGCGCACATTCCAAGAGAGTTGGAGAAGTGAAGGCATTCCAAGAGAGTTGGATAAGTGAAGATATTCCAAGATAGTTGGAGAAGTGAATATATTCCAAGATATTTCGAGTTTGAGAGAGAGAAGGTATCTATTTGAGATAGCAGCTCGATTCCCAAGACAAGGTACAATGCAGTACAACAATTCTAGGCACAATTTTCAAGAAGAAAACTGTGGCACACATTTCTAGGCAGAGGCATGAATTTCGAGGCAAGTACAGAAAATTAATTATGTACAGTCCGGACAATTACATACAGTCTGTACAATTCTGTACAATCTATACAATGGCATGAAAATCGAGGTATGAGATAGGCACAATTTTCGAGGTAGAAAATTAATTTCTAGGCACAAATTTCGAGGTCCGTACAGTCAGTCCGTAAACTGCTGGTTTGGCACAAATTCCAAGGCATAGTTTTTTTGGTTTTGCTGTTGAGATAAGTTGTAATTCTGCTATTGAAATTTTTTTATTTTGTTGAAGAAATAAAATTAAATATCTCTCTGTCTCTCACAGGTTTTCCCTTCGAGTTTTTTCCCAGGCCATTTTGGCTAAAATATCTGAGTCTGAAATTTTTTGTGCATGGATGTTATGTTATTTCCGTTCTCAGTATTTTGTTAGACCTTTTCTTGTTCTGCCAGTTCAGATGTGTTTATGAGTGAAATTTCATTGTCATCTATCTATGGCTGAATGAGATGGTTTGTTAAACATTGTTAATCCGAGTTAACTTGAAATCCTGTTAGAGAAGTGAAATTTCTACATGGTCTTAGAGCCCTATTAAGGGAAGATTAACAGTTAGAATTTTCATACTTGTGGGAGATTTAGTCCTTGTTCACCTAGCAGATTTATTGGACTGTTATTCTTAGTGACTGATGGCTTGCATCTGGTATGAAGATCGGTTGGAAGGGATTTCCAACTACATGCAGTGGAAAAACCAGATGAAAGCAGTTCTTAAGGAGAAAAAGTTATGGACCTTTGTCAGTACCACTGCGGTTCCTCCCTCAGCTGATCCTATAGCCCTTTAAATACATGAGGTGAAGGATTCTAGAATGCAGATATTGCTTCTAGATGGTGTTCGTGATCACCTGATTCCTCATTTGGCAAAGAAACATACTGCCAAGGAGATGTGGGATACTTTCAAAAATTTGTATGAGAACAAGAATGAAAATCGTAAAATGGATTTAAGGGATAATCTTCATGGCATAAAGATGGTGAGACGTGAGACTGTAGCCTCTTACCTCACTAGACTCAGCCAAGTAAAAGATGAACTGGGTGCACTCGGTGAGGTGATTCCCGATCCCGAGCTACTGTGGATAGCCCTGAAAGGATTCACTAAGGAGTGGGATTTGTTTGTGAAGTGTGTAGTTGGAAGAGAGAACTTTCCCTCTTGGGAAAGAATGTGGGATGATTTTACTCAGGAGGAGTTCCAAGAAGGGTCTCAAGGGAAGACTGAGTATGATACTGATGATCAGAACATTTCCTTATCATCTAAAGGAAAGAAGTCTAAGAAGGGCCTGCGAGAGGCTAAGCAGAAGAGGGACCTGAGCAAACTTAGGTGTTATGGCTGCAATGATTTTGGCTATTATGTAGGCCAATGTCCTAAGAAGAAGAAGGGAAAGCAGGAGAAAGAGGAGCAGGTTATAGCTATAGCAGAGATTGAGTTTTTTGCTACACATTTCGACAAAGAGTTCTCTCTTGTCACTACTATTTTGAGTTGTGACATTAGAAGACCAGTTGATATTGGGATGTGGATTGTGGATAGTTCCTATTGCAGTCACATGACCGGGAGGTGATATGACTTCCTCACTTTTGATACTATTTTAGAGCAAATTGTAAAGGATAGAGATGGGACAGTGCATGCAGTCAGAGGTTTGGGACGAATATGGTTCCAACTTGATTTTGGAGAGATTCTAGAGATTATAGGAGTACGCTATATTCCAGGGCTGCAAGACAAATATTTTCAATTCCATCCTTGGTGGGAGCAGGATATGCAGTTTTGTTCAAGAGTGAACACATCTTCATTTATGTATTGGGAGTGGATCTGGTTGACCCTGTGCTTATAGGTCATAAGAGAGATGGAGAGTATGTAGTGCGTTGTCATCCTATAGTTGGAGGATCTAGGTGGATAACAGATCCCGAGTCTGAGAAAGATAGTGAACGAGATGCTTTGAGGATTGATGTGGCTCTGAGTAGTCAGTCCGCAGTTCAGAGGAGAGAGCGAGATGATCCAAAGATTATTGTGGTACTGTGTAGTTCATATTCTATTCAGAGGAGTCAGCTAGAGGCTACTTCATCTAGTGATGAAAAGAGGGTTATCCGGTATGAATTGTCACTAATGGATGAGAGAGATGAGATGTCCCAACATGAGGCATCATTGCAGGATGTAGGACAACTTCCAGAGACAAGGGAAGCTTCTACTACTAATAGTGTGAGATTGGAGAGAGGTTATGAAAGAGGATATGACAGAAGGTATTCCCGCATGAAGCAGAAGCACTGAGCTTTGTAGCACAGGATGATGTCCTTCATGTGATGATGTATTACATGAAGGGACACTTGATTTGACCTTTATAGAGCAGAGTTTAGAAAATGTGGGCATCTTCGATATCGTGACAGAAGCACATGAGTAGAATTTGACATTGTGCGAGAACCACATGAGACGTTTACCAGCTTTGGTGGGGAAGCAAGTTATCCTCTTCAGATATGAGTTGCTTGTTAGTGAGAACATCTTCCTTGGTAAGGGGGAGTGTTGAAATTGTACCTAGGAAGTGTTCTCCTAGTTAATTGTTTCCTAACTAATTAATGAGGGAAAAGGGGACATGGCACTTGTATTAATTGCTTGAGATGAGCAATTAATTCAATTTATTTTTATAAAGTGACTTTTGGTTTATTTAAGTGGTAGGCAAATAAATTTAATTTATGGAGAGAATAATGAACATGTATTTTTATTCATTGATTTAAACCAATGTGGGCCCTTGGATTAGATGACTCTTCAGTTACGCTTGAGAGGAAAACCAAGAGACAAGTTTTTTGAATTAAATAAGCATTCCCTCATTCATTTGCACACATTCTAAGAGAGTTGGAGAGTTGGAGAACTGAAGATATTCCAAGAGAGTTGCAGAAGTGAAAATATTCCAAGAGAGTTGGAGTTTGAGAGAGAGAAGGTACTTGTCTGAGATAGCATCTCAATTCCCAAGATAAGGTACAACATAGTACAACATTTATGGGCACAATTTTCGAGAAGAAAACAGTGGAATACATTTCTAGGAAGAGGCACAAATTATGAAAGCAAGTACATAAAATTAATTCTGTACAGTCCGTACAATTCTGTAAAGTCGCACAAAAATCGAGGTATGAGATAGGCACAATCTTCGAGGAAAAAAATTAATTTTGGGGCACAAATTTCGAGGTCCATATAGTCCGTACACTATTGGTTTGGCAGAAATTCAAAGACATAATTTTTGGGTTTTTCTATCGAGATAACTTGTAATTCTGTTGCTGCAAATTTTTTATTTTCCTGAAGAAATAAAATTAAAGACCACTCTCTCACAGGTTTTCCCTTCTGGGTTTTGCCGGGGCCATTTTGGCTAAAATATTTGAGTCTAAAATTTTCTTTGCATGGATGCTATGTTCTTTCTGCTCTCAGTATTTTGGTAGAAATTTTCTTGTGCTTCCAATTTAGATGTGTTTATGAGTGAAATTTCAATTTCAGTTGTCTATGGTTGAATGAGATGGTTTACTAAGCATTGTTAATCTGATTCAATTTGAAAGTTTGTTGGAGAAGTGAAATTTCTACACATCGTTCTATTTCTGTGTCAAGCTCATGAAAAATGAAATAGATCCCCTCCCTTTAAAGTGAGTCTTTCACTAGATTTAATATCTAAACCTTATTTTCATTCACCTATTCTATTTAATCCTCTTTTTTCTTCCTCCGCTGGTGAAGGTATTCCTACTAGTAACCGCTGGTGATTGGATGATGAAAAGAGTAGGAGAACGAAACGAAGCTTGGGGGGGATGTCTCTAGCCTCTAGATATCATACTGGAGGTAAGTTGTCAAATTCTTATGCTGGGGGGGAACTTCCAAACTCCGGATATCATAGTGGGAAGAAGGCTGCCAATGAGCATTATAGTGAGCATAGTTTATTTTTTGTTACAAGATCGTTAAAAAATGAAGCAGACATGATGAGCATTCTTTTTTACTGTATTTGAGATTGTTAAAAATAGTAAGATAATATTGAGCTTACTTTTCACTTTTTTTTCATGCTCTAGTTGAAACATGAAAAGTTGTTTGAGCTTAATTTTTACTCTTTTATGCTCTGGTTCAAACATGAAAAATATTACGAGTGATTTTGATACCATCATCATGCTGATTAAAAATTTTAGTAAAAATATGTGTCTAACGAGTATAGGTTGATCACTTTATCCGGCCTCGCTAGACTACTTACGGAAAAGGAACTATGGTGAGTTTACTTTTTCCTTTGTCAGACTCAGTCATCAACCATGACAAAGTTGTATATGGAGTCTTTTATAATTTCTTTTCAGACTCCCTAAATAGGAAAATATTACTGAGCGAACTTGTTTCTTTCCCGCTCGTAAAAGGATTTGAAAGGACATATATCCAGTGATAGTTTATATCTTTTTTCAGACCATTTAGAATATTTACGAAAAAGGAATACTCTAGTCATTCATGATTAGAAGAGTTCTCTCTCACATTGTTTTATCCTTTTTCGGGTAAGGAGACTAAATTTTATGAAAAAGAACCATTATGAGTCTTCTTTTAACCATTTCAGACTCTCTAAATGTGAAACACAACCGATTTTACTTTCTTTCAACTTGTAAAATCATACATGGAAGGACCCTTTTTGGGACCGAACCCCTCCTTTCTGAGGTTTGTAAAACATGAGAGATTGGACTCATCATATGATGAGCTACATCAAGCGTTTGTTACCCTCTTCCAGATCGTTAAAAATAAAAGAGGAACTCATCCATCATGATTGGGAAATTAAGGGAATGAGAAGATGTATTTGAGTATGTATTAATGACAACTTAAAGTAACCTTTGAACGTGGCACTTGTATGCATTCTACTCAAACAGTTGGGTAGTCAGCTTGTCTTTGAGTCATACCAATTCCAAGAGTCTCTATAATCATTTGGGTACTCTGAAGAATGCTTCAGTAAATTGTTGAATTATGTCTTGGTCTCTTCTATGTTATTTCAATGCTGCCAAGTCACTTTTCGTGCCATTGAATGTTCAAAGGAAGTCTTTGGATGGAATCAACCTTTGCAGTCATTAAAAATTATGTTGTGTCAGTCGTCCCTATTTACCATTACACCTTTGTGTCAATTAACACTCGTTTGATATACCATCTTATATCACTTCCTGTGTCAGTTTCATTTTGAGGATGTGGGATGCATCATGGCCCTCCTCCGACGATTTATTTATGTCAACATCATCTCATCATCCAATAATTAGACTTAGAAACTATTTGGTACCTTGGAGCCTGCATGCCTCAATGGAAGGTTTCCTTGCTTTCAACAGTAGGTTTACCTCATTGACCTCTAATCGAATGATTCCATGAATTCTATACTCCAACTCATTTATTCGCATTCATTGGGATGTACTAGTGATTCCTTGGGTATCACCATCATCATTGGTGATTCCCATCGCACTTGTTAACGGTTCACATCATTGACCGGTAATCAAGTGGTTTGTACCATGTTTTACTTCAACACATTATAATCACATTGTAATATTCATATCAATTTGGGAATGGGAAGAAGACCCTGGGTTATTCTGGTGTCTTACTATTACACCCATGTTGCGATGGAGATTTTTTAGTCGGTCCCCACACAAATGTTATGATGGAGACCTCATTAATGTATTGTCACACAGATCCACTCTTGTATTGGTCATGGCTATGTTATTATCTCATCATGGATCTACACTTGTATTTTGGTATCCATGTTTGTGTTCAGTCATTCAGATATAGAGCCACATTGTAGTTTGGTGGCCATATCATCGTTCATTATCAAAATGGATATGCAATGTATTGGTCGACAGCTTTTTTGTGATTTATTGCAATGAGAAAATTATTTTACTACAAAAGATCCTTGGTTATTTTTGACAAATTTTCAACCAATGGTTCCTTTTCTTTATCCTTTATACTTTATCCATCAAATTATTTCACCTATCATGTTACTCTAGCTTCATACTTTGGGGGGAATTCTATTACACGGAAATTTTTTACTCATCATGATTATGAACCATGTACACTCTATCCCAACTTAATAGGATCTTACCTCCTCCATCTCTCTAATTCTCTCCTCTCCTCCTCATCTCTTTTGTCCTATAAATGAAGCTCCTCTTCATGGGATAGGGGGGTTGAAATGAGGGTAACCAAATGCTGTACAAATTGAGCCAGGAATCCATTCTTCCATGATTGGCAAATTGAGGCAAGGTTCCATTGGAAAGGATCTTCAACACCAAGGATTCATTGGTTGTAATTCTTTCCTCTATATTAATTAATACATCAATGTCTTCCTTTCCCATAAATGATGTGTAATTTCATTTGTTGTAGTTCTCCTTGGTCAATTGCTTAGATGTATCATGTTATCTTTCAGTCCCTTGTCTTTGTCCTATTGAATCTTTTGCAGGTAATCTCTTAATCAACAAGCAAGAGTGTGAAAGATTCAATCCATGAGGATGACCTTCATAAATAAAATATGGAATTGACTCTTTGCATTCAATTAATTTTATAGATTTAGGGAAAGGTTTTCATTCTTGTTTTGCTTTGTTGTAGATCCGAACCATTCAGACTAGGGAGATCGGTTGGTGTTCGCACTGATGGATTTATCCATAAACACATCCTCATTGAAATATATTATGTAAAGTATACTCAATTTAAGTAGGATTATGGTAAGAGTAGGGTTACATTGTCATGTTGTGAGGAATGTTAGAACATACCACCCAAAAAATGAAATTGTGTGTTTCTTTGAAATGATTGTATTTTGTAATGAAATATATGGTATAGATGGGAATTATATTTATACTCTTTGTTTAAAATGAATTATAAAGATTATTCAATCCCCTACATTATAGGAATAAGTTATGTTTTCCATGTGTATATATATTTTGTTTAATTCCCAAATTTACAGTTTTTGAGGTTGTTACATATTTAGAAGAGGCAAGTTGTGCTCACATGACTTTGGTTGGTATAATCATCATCCTTGTTTTCTTTTAAGATGATATTGTTCTTATGGAAATGAATCCCGATGTTTTTGGCAAGCAATTAAAACTTATCAAGCATTTTTTTCTCTAGCATGGGTAGGATTGTTAACAATGGGGACAGTGTGAGGTAATACTACCCAATTATGACACATTACTTGCAATGGAAACCTGTAAAAACATAAATATCATCACTAAAAATAAATATTAGAGGTACCTGCATAACAATTTAGAACATAGTGTAAAAAGATAAAATGTAGACAATCCAGTTACCTTCTATAATATATAACTTTTATTTATGTAAAATTAGTATAACTCCAAGAAAACGATGTTATTGTAAGACCAATATGTTATTTTTTTCCTAAAACATAATGCATATCCTTTTGTTAAGCCATGCATTTGGTATGTGACCATTGAATTTTATTTTTTTTAAACTACAGTTGTAAATAACAAGTGGCTCTTGTGTGACACTATTTTTCCATAATTTTTAATGTTGATTTTATATTTTTTTAAATTAAGAAATTTAGTGAATTTCTAGAGTGAGAAGACAAAGCGTTACGCCCCGCTATGAGGGTCTTAACACAATCAATGAACTTTTTGTGGGTGTGTATTTCTTCGTATGTACTTGTTCAAGTTCTTTTTAATTTTCAAAATAGACGAACCAATCAAAACTTATAAAGATAATAAGAGACCTATGTTCTTTTAATAAATTTTACATATGAATAAAAAATAAAAAATAGTGATGTCTTCCTAAAATATATATATATTTCAAATCTACTTAGAGATCTCTATAGTATGTGCAATTTTATTAGAAACAAACATGTAGAGCATATGAAAAATTGATGTTGAAAAGTAGGGAAATGAAAAAATGGATGTGTTTTGTTAGTTGTAGGCCCAACCTATAGTTTTGAAAATTTGAACCTAAAACCAAAGAGGACAACTGATCGTCCATGTAGGTGGAAAAATTCATTTGCACCATTTAAAAAAAAACTAAAATGTGCATGTGTTTATGATAATGCATTTGCGCTTGTTTGTAAAAATAATGCACATATGTTATTAACGTACACAAATTAATTTTACTTCCCTCTTAACCCCATCTCTCTCTCTAACCCCACCTCTCTCACCCATTGTCCCTAACCCCATCCTCTCTGACTTCCCCTCTCTCCCTCCCTCTCTTTATCTAACCCCTATCCTCGTCCCCCCAACCACTAACTCCCCATATATCTATTTGTTACACCTAAAATATTACCATTCATAAGACCCAGCGTAAACATCCTTGAAGTCTCTATGACTAATTTGTTGACTTGGATGAGATCCGAACCTTCTGATATATAGTTTTGTGAGGTCGTCACAGGTTTCCCTCATGCAGCATGTGACGTCGCAAATTGTCTTACTGCAACCTGCGACTAGGTCAGTTACTTGGATAAAGGAGCATCTTCGAACCCTTTCTCAAAGCTTGGTGAGGTGTATACCTATCCCTAACCTATAAGGGAGCTAGAATTTGGTTCCTAACCTCTAGGAAGGATCCCCTATCTCTCTCCTACCATATCTCAACCTCCCCTATCCACTTAGTCCTATATAAGTGAAGCTCACTCCCATTCCAAAGGGAGAAAGTCTATAGTGTCTACATGCTAGTGAAAACACTTTAGAGAGATGTCTACTCATCCATTCAGAGACTCACACTTCCTTGGAGGTCATGGCATTGGCTTGGATGGAGAAAGATTGCTTCATTAAGCCTCGATCGTAGTCATTCTCTTCTATGTACTTTCCCTATTTTTACAGTAATATAAAGGCTTTCCACCAATATTGTTGTTTTGATGATATTGTGTAGTTTACCTGCTTAACTGTTTAGTTAGATCTGTTACTATTTAGATGCCTTTTATTCATCTGTCTTGTTCTGTGTGTCTTGGAAGGTTTTGCAGCTAAGATATAACCACCACGAGGCGTGGAACAATATCCAAGAGAAAGGGCTACAAACTTAAGGTAAGACATTCTAATAACTTGATCCCTAACTAGATCTAGGAAAGTGTTTTATAGTCTGTTCTATTTGTTCTAGTATCACATTGAGCTAGGGAGATCCGGCTCACATTCGCTCGAGTGGATTGTCTATCAAACAAATCTGGCGACCATACTAGGGAAAGAACATCGTTTTGTAGTTGTCAATTTGAATGTCATTTTCAGTTGATTTCTTGTTACAATCCATTTCATTTGTCATTTGCCTCTTAAACTGGTTTCGTCATCAGATCTTCACTTTGAAGAGTTTGATTACCTTCCTTTGAATCGGCATTTTCATTTTCTAAACCATTTAATTGCTCACTGTTTGGAGATTTATTCATTTTTGAATTTGGATCTCGCCTGTCACACCTGGGCAGTGGAGCTAGAGTGACACTGTGTCATTTCTTGGTCCCTATTCTCTGTCTTTTGGCCTATCGTCTCAACCTCTTCATTGGTATACTGTGACATTGTCGCACCTCCCGCATTGGTAAAATACGACGGTCGCTCTGTGTACAAACACAGACTGTGCCGATCTGTCAAAATTGGCATAGAGGCACCCCTTCTCCATTTCTGATTTGAGTTGTGATTTGGTGTACAAACCCCCTCTATGCTGTAAGATCCAATCAGATACCTCTCTTTAATTTATTTGTTAGTAGTGTTTGTTTATTTTTGGATTGGTTTTGGGTCCCATCTTGGACAAGTCTAAGATTTGGTAGTGGTACACTTTGGTCTCCCCCTCCTGCATCCACTCACCCTTGCATTCCCTCCTCTCCTTGCTTGATCTGGTCATTGCATTGGATCAGTTTCCAGACCTCGTTTGCATACATCTTTTGGTTTTGCTTGCATTCGGTTGATTTTGGGTCTTTTGGGTTTTGGATCCATGTTTGGCCCCCTGAGTCAAAACTAGTGTTTTGCTTACATTTTTAAGTGAAATGGGTTCTATTTTTGAAACAAAATTCCCCCTCATGCGCGGGGGGGCCATGAATCGTGTATCCTACAGTCATTTTGACCCATATTAAGGTTTTGAGATCATTTTTTGGTTTGTTGTGATTGGCTTGTTTTAAAGACTTGAAAAGCGTGGGATATCCATGTCTTTTTGAGCCTCCCTTTCTCGGGTTGTGCATCTTATTTCCTTTACATCCTATCTAATGATTGTTTGAAAAGATTGAATCCTTGTCACCACTTTAGTTCAAAGAGAAGATTGACTTTGTCACTCTTTTTCTATATTCATGAAATTGAAAAACATAAGTATTCTTCTTGCTTTAATTTGATCATTTGAAATTCCTAGTCTCACATTCATAAGAAGAAGAAAGGCTTGTTTCAAATTTGTGTGTGTTTGAGTTAGATAAGTCTGTTAGGTGCTTTTCTTTGTCTTGCATTTGGTTGGAAACGTTTGTGGAGCTTTTCTTTCCATAGATTAGATGTGTCTTTTTCAAGTGTAAAAAGATAGGAAATGGATTAGAATTATTGGATTTGGTTTTCTTTGAATGATCTTTGAGTGTCATAAAGTTTGTGGGTGCTCTCATTTTTTCTTTGGGAATTTCTGGGTGATAGAGTGCTATTAGACATTCTCTCATTTTCTGCTTGTTGATCTGAAAAGTACTTAGTTATCAGATTTCGTCTTGATACACGCATATGAAATTCAAAGTGCTTCATTAGTTTGTTTTCAAGGACAATAGTTTGTTGCATATAAAGGTTTTGTCGCATCTTTGATTTCCTTTCCTTTTTGGCTTATTATATCGGAAAGTTAGAGTTTCTGCATTCTAGATAGGAATTCTTAATTTCATTACTACTTAAGGTCATTTTGATTATAAAAGAGGAAAAGATATCTCCTTACTTTAAGTAGATTTCATCGAAAGACAAAGGAAAATGTGCATTATCATGTAGTTGAGGATTGCATTATGTTTACATTTATGTACTCACCTCATGCATCCACCTAACCACACAAGATAAAATTAACACTAGCTTAGGTTAAAATCATTTAGTAACTATGTTTAAGTTAGAGACGTGTTCAGGCATCTTTAAGCGTGACATCCATCGTTATTTGCCAGCACTATATTCTGAGGGTATTGTAGTCTTCCACATAATTATTGGTATATCAAAGATCTTTCACGTACCCACCAAGTACTATGTGTACTTGGTGTATATCGAAAGGTGTCTCGTGTACTCAGTAGTAAATTAGAAGGTCTCCTGCCTTACAGTTGTGCATTAGACAACATCAATACAGATTTTTGCTCCCACGTACCTTGCGTATATTGAAAGACACAATTAGGATTCCTGTGACCAACTGAGTTAATCATTTGGTCGTCTTGGCATCGCAATACATTGAGAATAGCACTCGGGGAGATTATTATGCATGTGCCATCCAGGTAGTCGGGTATTCAGGCAAGGGTATGGTCCCAATCCTCCTTGTCATGTTTTACTGTTGGACCCTATGGTATATAGCGATTTGTGAAGCCTTGATAATCTTGCGAGGATCCTAACTTTTCATCCACTCCTATTCACATAGTTTGCTTGTTTCTTTTATACTTAAGTAGCATTTGATTTGTGTGGTACTTTAGAGACTCTTAGGAAGTTTAGATATGGAAGATTCTTCCAGGACTACCAACCAAGAGACCCCTTTCCAAGGTATGCCTTCTATTATTTCCCCTTGTGGAACAGTTGGTCCTCCCTTTATGGCTACGTTGAGTCTTCCTAGATTGATGATAGGATTACCAATATGGTTATTCTCCAATCCAATTACACCAAGTGCACCAATTGTGTCTAACCTAGGTCCTTCACCACATGAGAATCAATCTCATGGTGACCCTTCTCCTTCTTCATTGAATGTTGAAGCGGCTTCCATCTCTTCCTCTTCTCCTACTGAAAAATTTGATGTTAGTAAGAAGGAGAGTGAGAAGAAGAAGAAAAGGAAGATTAAGAAGAAGAAAGATAAGAAAGAGACCAAGCATCAACCATCTTCCTCTGATGCCACTCATTCTATGAGAACGCCTCGTAAGCTCAAGTTCCCTTGCAAGCTTTGCAAGGGTGATCACCTTCTCAAGGATTGTCTTGGTCTTTCCCGTGTGTCAGAAGTGTGGTCTAAAAAACCCAAACCACTTGTATCATAAGCCTATGACCATCATGTTGATGACACTCCCTCAACCAGTGACCCATTGTTGAAGATTCAGAAGGGTAAATTCGTATATCCCTATTTGATAAGAAAGGGATGCACTGTACTTTCCTTTGTCCAAGCATGGAAGATATTACTAGTGCTCAACAGGTGATTCCAACAAACAATAGTAAGTTGTCCCTTGACCCCCTGCTGGTTGACCAAGTTATCAATTCAGTTGCATATGTAATTGATCCCACTCTTCCTCCTAAGAGTGAAGTGATTGAGTCACTGTCATCTCCACTTGATCCCACTCTTCTATCAGAGAGCGTTCTAACTACAACTGTCACCTTGACACAATCTTCATCTCATCCTACTCTCCCCGATGAGAGTGGATTGATAACCACTAATGTTTTTCTAGTCATTTCTGATCATCATAGGAAAGAGTCCATTTCCACAGGACCCCCTCCAAGTAATGAGGTCATTTCATTTGAATGGAATGAGTTAACAGAATCTCGTCTTCCTTTGAGTACTCCTTTTCAAATATGTGTAGGAGTTTCCGATAAAGAAATATTTCGTACGATAGTTGATGAGGGAGCTTCTATTAGTATTTTATCCTCAACTGCTTGGAAAGCTATAGGTTCCCCTCAGCTTGTGCCAGTAACTAAACAGATATTTGCTTTTAATCGAAGGCCTACTCGACCTTTAGGGATCCTTCCTTAGTTACCTATCACTTTGGGAGGGAAAATTGTCTGTATTGATGTTATGCTATTCCAAGGTCCCTTAGATTTTAATCTTCTCCTTGGACGAGATTATGTTTATGCAATGAAGGCTGTAGTGTCCTCACTTTTTCGAGTGATGTATTTTTCCCATAATGGGAATGTTGTGACCATTGATCAGCTTTCCTTCATGACACCCACTCATCATATGACTCCTAGTCATCAGACTTCCATGAATGTCCCACATGCTTTGGTGGTGTCTTCCCCTTTGAGATGGGGGGTAGGACTCCAGTCTTTGTTTTTCATGCTGGAGTCACCCCAATAGCAATCATGCTGTGGGGGATTTTCCTCCTACGTTCAGATGCCATGTTGGGATTTTTGTAGCATACTTATTTTTCTGGTGTCAAGCTCATTAAAAAATGAAACAGGTTTCTCAAGCAAAGTTTACTTTTGGTTTTAAGCTTGAATAAAAATGAAACCCATTTCCAAGCGTAGTTTACCTTTGGTTTCAAGCTTGTGTAAAAATGAAATAGACCTTCCTCCCATTGATTCGAGTATCCCACTAAGTATAGGAGTTAAACCTTCATTTCATCTTCCTGTGTCCCTTCACCCTCATTCTTGTTACCCCCCAGCAATCATATTCATATTGGTAGCCAGGTTTTTAGTTGGGTAAGGAAGAAGAGTAGTCAGACGAAACGAAGTGTGGGGGGCATGTTAAGCCATGCCGCTAGCAATCATGCTGGGGGAATTTACCAACCTCTGGGTATCATGTTGGGAAGGAACCCATCAATGGGCCTTAACTTTGAGCATAGTTCCCTTTCCATGTCAAGCTCGTTAAAAAATGAAATAGGTTCCCGCGAGCATATTTCCCTTTCTATGTCGACCTCGTTAAAAAATGAAATAGGTTCCCATGAGCAGAGTTCTATTCCTGTGTCAAGCTTGTTAAAAAATGAAATATATCATTTTCCATTCAGTCGAGTCTTCCCATTGACTTAGTACCTGAGCCTTCTTTTCATCCTCCGAGGGCTAACTTAGGCGAATAAAATGAATCTTGGGGGCATCTCTTCAACATCTGGACGTTATGTTGAAGTCAACTCGATCGCCTCTCCACACCACATTGGATTTAAGTCACTTAATTCTAGCAATCATGCTGGGGGCATGGACCAACCTCTGGATACCATGTTGAGGAAGAGTCCACCAATGGGAAAATTTTCGAGCATACTTTCCTTTTGGTTTTCGAGCTCACTAAAAAATGAAATAGTACCTCTAGCAATCATACTAGAAGTAAGCCGTCAATTTCTTGTGCTGGGTGGAACTTTCCAACCTCTAGCCATTATGTTGGGAAGAAACCTACCAATGGGAATTATCCTAAACATAGTTCATTTTCTGTTACAAGCTCGTTAAAAATGAAGCAGACATCATGAGCATTCTGCCAACTTATCTTCGAGCTTGTTAAAAATAGTAAGATAGTATTTGAGCTTACTTTTCACTTTTTCGTGCTCTAGTTAAAACATGAAAATTGGTTTGACCTTACTTTTCACTTTTCTCATGCTCTTGTTAAAACATGAAAAGTGGTTTGAGCTTAGTTTTTACTTTTTTGTGCTCTGGTTCAAATATGAAAAAGATTCTGAGTGCTTTTGATACCATTATAGTGCTCGTTAAAAATTTGAGTGAAAAGGTGTGTCTACCGAGTATAGGTTTGTCACATTATCCGGCCTCGCTAGACTATGTACAGAAAAGGAACTGTGTCGAGTTTACTTTTTCCTTTTTCATACTCGGTTACGAACAATGACAAAGGTATTCATTGAGTCCTTTTTAAGCTCTTTTTAGACTCTTAAAATAGGAAACGATGGCGAAGCAAAATTGATTCATTCATGGTTGTAAAAGGATTTGAATGATCATCTTCCTTGTGACAATTTACCCCTTTCTTGGACCAGGGGGCACTATTTACGAAAAATGAATACTCCAGCTAAACATGACTAGAAGAGTCCTCTCTCGCGTTGTTTTACCCTTTTTCGGGCGAAGAGGCTAACCTTACGAAAAAGGACCTTTGGAGTCTTCTTTAGTTCTTTTAAGACTCTCAAAACATGAAATGACGCCAAGTTTACCTTCTATGAACTTGTAAAAATTTTACATTAAAGGGCCCACCATGGGATGAACCCCTCCTTTCCTAGGTTCGTAAGACATTTAGGATTGGACTCATTTATGAGATGAGTTATACTGAGCATCTTGTTACCCTCATCAAGCTCGTTAAAAAACAAGTGAGGCACTCATCAGTCATGATGGGGACAAAGGAAAGCCTTTGTGTTACACCCTTATTGGTGACAGTACATAGTTACTCTTGAACATGGCACTAGTTTGCATTTGCATCTAGTAATTGGGTAATCTGTTTTTCTTTGAGTCATGTCAATTCCATGAGTCTTGTCACTCCTTTGGGTCCTCCAAAAAATGCTTCCACCATCATTTGCATCAAGGTTTGGTGTCGTTCTCATCATGTCAATACTGCCAAGTCATGCCATGCCCATGTTCAAGAGATGTTCATTGCTCATCATCTGCAATCAGTATACCTTCGATCATGTCGGTCTACCTTGAGTTAGTCTTACACATCATTCTATCGTCTGATTTACTCCAAACATCTGTAGCAGTGTTTCGTCTCAATGATGGGGGATGCATCATGGCCCTCCTTCAACGATTTCATCCTTGTGGACTTCAACACATCATCAAGGGATTGAATCTAGAATCCAATCAAGTACCTTGGGCCTGCATGCCTCAATGGCAGGTTACCTCACTTTCAACATGGGTTTACATCATTGACTCTTGATTGACAGATTTCATCATGTGTTCAACTTCAACTCATATATTCACGCTTGATGATATGTACTATGACACCTTGGGAATCATTGACATTAATGGTGATTTCCCTCGTGCTTGTTAACGGTATATATCAATGACTGGTAATCAAGTGGTTTCTACCATGTTCGATGTCAAGACATTTGTAATCACATGGATAGATTCATATCATTGCGGGTTTAGCTTGAAGACCTTGGGGATTCATGTTTTACCCAAGTTACGATGGAGATTTTTTTGCGTCATGTTACATGGATCCACATTTGTATTGGTCATGGTTGTGTTATCATCTCATCATGGATCTACACTTGTGTCTAGTAGCCATGATTGTGTTCAGTTGGTCATTACTACCATGGATCTGCATTGTATTGGTCGAAAACCATGTTTTGAGTCAGTTAAGACTGTGTACTCAGAGTCAGTTGTACTGCAGTAGTGTCCTTCGTCCAACATGTCCATTTCCATTCCTTCTATCAAAACATTTCACCTGTCTAGTTTCAACAGCTTCATGCTTTGGGGGGCATTCTGTTACACCTAAAATATTACCATTCATAAGACCCAGCGTAAACATCCATGAAGTCTCTATGACTGAGTTTTTGACTTAGATGAGATCTTGACCTTCTCATATATAGTTTTGTGAGGTCATTGCAAGTTTCCCTCATGCAACATGCGACGTCACAGGTTGTCTTACTACAGCCTGCGATGAGGTTAGTTACTTGGATAAAGGAGCATCTTCGAACCCTTTCTCGAAGCTTGGTGAGGTGTATACCTATCCCTAACCTATAGGGGAGCTGGCATTCGGTTCCTAACCTCTTGGAAGGATCCCCTATCTCTTTCCTACCATATATCAACCTACCTTATCCACTTAGTCCTATATAAGTGAAGCTCACTCCCATTCAAAAGGGAGGAGGTCTATAGTGTCTACATGCTGGTGAAATCACTTTAGAGAGACCTCTACTCATCCATTGAGAGACTCACACTTCCTTGGAGATCATGGCATTGGCTTGGATGGAGAAAGATTGCTTCGTTAAGCCTCGGTCATAGTCGTTCTCTTCTATGTATTTTCCACAATTTTACAGTAATATAAACGCTTTCCAACAATATTGTTGTTTTGATGATATTGTGTAGTTTACCTGCTTAACTGTTTACTTAGATCTGTTATTGTTTAGATGCTTTTTACTCATTTGTCTTGTTCTGTGTGTCTTGGCATGTTTTGCAGCTGACATCTGAAGACCACGAGGTGTGTAACAATATCCAAGAGAAAGGGCTACAAACTTAAGGTAAGACATCTAATAACTTGATCCCTAACTAGATCTAGGAAAGTGGTTTATAGTTTGTTTTATTTGTTGTAGTATCACATTGAGCTAGGGAGATCCAGCTCGCATCCGATTGAGTGGATTGTCCATCGAACACTATCTATCTCTCTCCCCTCCTCCCCCTAAACCTAACCCCATCCCCTCTCTCTCTGTCCTACTCACCCAACCCCTAACCAACCACCTTTCTCTCTCCCCTCTTACCTCTATCGCTTTTTCCCTCTCTGTCTCCTCTTATACCCCCCCTTCTCTCTAATTTCCCTCATCTACCCAAACCAATAACCCCCCAATATATATCTCTCTCTCACTCTCACAACCCCCCTCCTTCCAAAACCTTAAAACCACCCCTCTCTATTTCTACATCTCTCTCCCTCTTTTGCAACCCCCCTCCTCTCCCCTAAACCTAATCGCCTAGAGATCACTCTCTCTCTCTCTCCATTTATCCTCCTCTCCCTACCCTAATTCCTCATGCCCCCCCTCTCTCTCTCTCTCTAAATATCTCTCCTACTCCCCCTACCCCTAATCCCCCCTCTCTCTCTATGTCTCTCCTAATCCCCCTCCCTCTACCACTAACCTCCCCCCTTCTCTCTCTCTACCTCCAAACCCCCTACCCCTACCCCACTTTACTTTCCATTTTTCTCTTTTAACCCCTTTTATCTCTCTCTAAACCCACCTCTCACTTCCATTTTCCCTAAACCCTTTCTTCCCTAACCTCCCACTCTCTATCCCTCTCTCTATCTAACCCCTCTCCTCCTCCCCCCAACCACTACTACCCCCATCTATCTCTCTTTGTCCCCTCCTCCCCTCTCTTTGTCCCCTCCTCCCCTTACCCCTAAACCCATCACCTCTCTCTCTCTCTTTCTCTCTCTCTCTCTCTCTCTCTCTCTCTCTCTATGTATCTATCTCTCCCCACTCTAACCTTAACCCCCCACCTATCTCCCTCTCTCCTCTCCTATCCCCACCCACCCTCTCTCTCTCCCCATTTAAACCCCCTAATCTCTCTCTCTCTCTGTCAACCCCCTTCCCCAATCCCCTAACACCCCCCCAATTTGTCTCCTTCTTATGTAACCCCCCTCCTCCCCCCCTACACCTAATTACCTCCCACCCCTCTCTCTCTCTCTCTCTCTATGTGTCTCTCTCTCTCTCTGATTCATACACCCAAACCCCCAATTCTCCCCCGCTACACCTCCCGCTCCCCCCCTCTCTCTCTCCTACTCTCCCTAACTCTAACCCCCCCTCTCTATATATCCTAATCCCCCACCCCATACCACTAATATACTCCCCATCTCTCTATCTCTCTCTCTCTCTCTCCCTCTCTCTCTCCCTCTCTTTCTACCACCTATCCCTACCCCTCCCTCTCTCTCTCTTTCTCTTTTCTACTCCCCCTACTCCCCCACCTACCCCTCCCTCTCTCTCTCTCTATCTCTCTTGATAAAACCCCATCTCTCTCCCTCTCTCTCTCTCTCTGTCTCTCCTGATAAACCCCCATCTCTCTCCCTCTCTCTTTATCCTCCCTACTCCTCTTGATACTATTGGACTCCCCTCCTCTCTCTCCCTCCCACCCTCCCACTAACCCATACTAAACCTCTCTCTTGCTCTCTCTCTTCCCTACTCCTGCACCTACCCCTAACCCTCATCCCTCTCTCTCCAACGCCCCCCTAATATCTGCATATCTCTAAACTAATCCCCTTCCCCCTACCACTAACCACCCTCCCATACCTTTCTCTCACTATTTCCCTCTCCCCTTACTCTTCCCCCTACCATTAACCACCCCCCCCTTCTCTCTCTCTCTCTCTCTCTCTAAACCCCTAATTGCATGATCTCTCTCTCTCTATCCATAACCCCCTCTCTCTCCCATAATCTCCCTACCCCTAACCCCCCTCTCTATCTCTCATAATCCCCCTACCACTATCTAGCCCCCATATCTCTCTCTCTAGACCCCCCTCCTCCCAACCCATATTATATCCCTCTCTCTCTCCCCTACTCCTCCACCTATCCCTAACCCTCTCTCTCAAAGAGAACCCCCTAACAGCCCCCCTCTCTCTCCTAATCCCCATCCTATTACCAATAACCACCCTCTCTCTCTCTCTCTCTACCCTTATCTACCCCCCCTCTCTCCCCTTCTCACCCTACCCCAAAGCCCCTCTCTCTACCTCTCCTAATCCCCTGGCCCCTACAACTAACCACATCCCCAATCTCTCTCTCTCTCTCTCGTCTCTCTCTCTCTCTCTCTCTCTCTCTATCTCTCTCTCCTAATCCTACTACTAACCACACCCCCCACTTTGTCCCTCTCTCTATCTCTCTCTCTATACCACTAACACCATAATCTCTCTATCTCTCTCTCTCTCTATCTCTCTACCCTTAATCCCTAGCACTAACCACCCTCTCTCTCTCTCTAAACCCCTAAGCCCTCATCTCTCTCTCTTTGTATGAGTAACCCTGCATCTCTCTCTCTCTCTCTATGAGTAACCCCTCATCTCTCTCTCTCTCTCTATGAGTAACCCCTCATCTCTCTCTCTCTCTCCAACGCCCCCCTAATATCTGCATATCTCTAAACTAATCCCTTTCCCCCTACCACTAACCACCCTCCCATACCTTTCTCTCACTATTTCCCTCTCCCCTTACTCTTCCCCCTACCATTAACCACCCCCCCTTCTCTCTCTCTCTCTCTCTCTCTCTCTAAACCCCTAATTGCATGATCTCTCTCTCTCTATCCATAACCCCCTCTCTCTCCCATAATCTCCCTACCCCTAACCCCCCTCTCTATCTCTCATAATCCCCCTACCACTATCTAGCCCCCATATCTCTCTCTCTAGACCCCCCTCCTCCCAACCCATATTATATCCCTCTCTCTCTCCCCTACTCCTCCACCTATCCCTAACCCTCTCTCTCAAAGAGAACCCCCTAACAGCCCCCCCTCTCTCTCCTAATCCCCATCCTATTACCAATAACCACCCTCTCTCTCTCTCTCTCTACCCTTATCTACCCCCCCTCTCTCCCCTTCTCACCCTACCCCAAAGCCCCTCTCTCTACCTCTCCTAATCCCCTGGCCCCTACAACTAACCACATCCCCAATCTCTCTCTCTCTCTCTCATCTCTCTCTCTCTCTCTCTCTCTATCTCTCTCTCCTAATCCTACTACTAACCACACCCCCCACTTTGTCCCTCTCTCTATCTCTCTCTCTATACCACTAACACCATAATCTCTCTATCTCTCTCTCTCTCTATCTCTCTACCCTTAATCCCTAGCACTAACCACCCTCTCTCTCTCTCTAAACCCCTAAGCCCTCATCTCTCTCTCTTTGTATGAGTAACCCTGCATCTCTCTCTCTCTCTCTATGAGTAACCCCTCATCTCTCTCTCTCTCTCTATGAGTAACCCCTCATCTCTCTCTCTCTCTCTCTCTCTCTCTCTCTCTCACCCCTACTCCTCCACCTACCCCAATCCTCTCTCTCAAAGCCAACCCCCTAACACCCACCCCCCCCTCTCCTAATCCTCATCCCCTTACCATTAACCACCCTCTCTCCTAATCCTCATCCCCTTACGATTAACCACCCTCTCCTAATGCTCATCCCCTTACCATTAACCACTAACCACTTTGGATTTGTGCTACTGACCTAGCACGATCCGAGAGGGCTCTCTCAAAACGTTCATAAAATACTGAAAATACTCAAAAGATTTTGGAATGATGAATGTACACAGCATTCCATAAAGGACCAAAATAATATCAATGGGAGAAACAAAGCCCTCTTACCCAGGATATTCAATTGATTCTTGGGAAGAAGGTCAGACTTCTGACAGAACAGTTTGGTTTAAAGTTTGGTGAGATAATCATAGGAAAGATACAGGCAATGGAGTCATGATATAATGCATAAATCGACTAACAGCGCCATAGTGTGAGATACCGAGACAGAGGCAAGGTAGCTGCCCGCTTATTGTCGAAATGCTAAGTTCAGTTGGTAAAAGAAAAATGCAAGAACAGACCATCGATATGAGCAACCGACATGGATGAATTCAATATCGACTTTAGTTGAACTGTTAAGTGAACATTTGAAACAATAGCTAAAGCCTATGGCCAAGAATTCTATGCTACTATACTCTGATTTCGGACATGAAAGGGAACACATAACGGAAATGAATAATAGTAAGTACAATCACATTTGAGAAAGAATATAGATAGAATGTAAACAAAATAAGACATGAATCCTTCGTCGGACCTCCATTACAAATGCTGCAAATTCGATTAAGAAGGATATTTCATAACTACAAAACCAGGCTCTCCGAGGCCTTGACCATAATGATTTTCCAACCTATTGATATTCTTTTACATTGCTATTTATAGGCCCTCGGCCCTGGACTGAGCATCAAAATGGTTACAAGTCAAGCTATGACTATGCTGCCAACTATGTGATTCAGTTAGCTGCTCTCGACACCGTATTACAAAATGATAGCGACGGCCATAGACAAACCACGACCGACAACACAAATGTCTCTTTGCAAGGTTCAAACAACATTTCAAACAACAAGTAGGCCCAAACTTTGCTTCAAAATATAAGAAAAAGATGTCCATACATTTAGCTAGGAGATAGACTTATCGGAAAAATGAAAGAACATGTGAACGGATAGTCACCTTATTTAGGAGCCTTCAGCTCTCCCTGAAGACTGAAGAAATTTTCTATCTTCACTGGATTGTCTGTCGGTGCTCCTTTAGCTGCAGGAGGAGGCGTTGCTGTCTCGATGGGGAGGATGTGATCCTTAACAATATCCATGTCTGGGCATGTGTCTGCCTCGCTTTCAAAGGTTCGCTTCTTCTTTAACCGACATCGCTCCTCTTTGCCTACTTGCAAATCTTCCTATTTTTTTGGTTCACTGGCTGAGATTTTCCTCCACCTAGTCGAGAACTACTGGAGCTAGAGGAATCTTCTCTTCTTCCATCTTGTACCATACTTGTTCAGCCATGATAACCACCTCGGTTTTTCGTCCCTCCATCACTCTGCTCTCAATAGTAAGATACCCGAATGGTCGATCTTGCCACCTCTCTGGTATGGACGTGGGCTGCGGACCATGGGTGGTCATGCTTTATAACTACTGTGACAATGACGATAGCCTTGAGTAATCATGCTGCCATAATGACCTGACAGTATCTCTTACACGAATGGGGATGATGAATCAAATCAACACTAGCGACAAAATGTGTCGAACCATGTCTTCTCTGTGGGTGGATACACATATGACAATGATGAGGCTGCCTCCATCCACCTGGCACTCATTACTTCATACCGGAGATTCTTTTTCTCTGATTGCACTCATGGTCACCTTAGGGACATAGATTTCGATCCAGATTTCATCTGATCCATTGAATGATGCTTCTTCTACTAACCTTGCGTATTTGGAACCCACTACTTCATCGTACAAGTAACATCTGTGAAGCTGCTCTCCGCCATAGATCTTCTCCTCACAAGATATGGACCATCGGAAGATAGGAGGCTTTAACCTAACTTCGCAAATATGAAATGCGTTCTTTAATGCACGTGTGGGAAATGCGAACTCCTTTCTAGCCATTGATCATGGCAATTAACCGTTGATTTTCTTGGATGTACATGCCGCCTAACTCCTTTGCTAGTGCGTAGAGGTCGGTCAACTCCCATCGCGATGGTCATTTACGACCCTTGATATTTTACCATTTTGGATCATAGTCGTCTGTATGTATTTACTCGTGCAGCAGGGTCAACTTGTTTCAGTTTTACTTACCTAATTATAGCAAGAAGCCTTAAACACTATCGGACCCTCCAGTCTTTGGACCAGATCCATCATTCACGATTTAATCTTTTGGATTTTTTTTGGCCTATGGATTTTCAGAATAGCTCTTCCCTTAAGTGTTTCTATGGGCATAAACTCCCTCGAACACTTAGAAAAAATTTAGTGCTGACACCCCTCATCTCTCTCTCTCTCTCACTCTCTCTATCTCCCCTCCCCTTAACCATTGCTAACCCCCTCTCTCACTTTCTCTCTCACCCCTACTCCTCCACCTACTACTAACCCATGGATCTCTCTCTCTCTCTCTCTCTCCCTCTACTCATAATCCACCTCTCTATGTCTCTCATAATCCAGACCCCTACAACTAACCACCTCTCTCTCTCTCTCTCTCTCTCTACCACTAACCCCTCTTTTCTTTTGCTCTCCCCTCCTCCCCTAACCCTTACTAACACCCTCTCCCACTCTCTCTCTCTCCCATACTCCTCCACTTGCCTCTAACCCACAAGGCATATCTCTCTTCCCCACACCCCAAACACCCTCTCTCTCTCTCCTAATCCCCCTCCTCCCTACCAATAACAATTACCCCCTTAATGTTAAGTAAGGAACACATACACATTATTTTCTACATAAGGCAGAAAATGCCTTGCAAAATAACAAAATGTAGCTGCCTACATGTAAAGAGGTGTAAATGCTAATAACTAAGAGAGAGCGCTTCAACATTATCTTCCATTTCCCTTTCTATAACTTTTACATGTTAAAAATAAAAAATAAAATAATTTTATACATTTTGTCAAAATTTGTTTTGACTATAATCATATAGTGATATAATATTAAAAACTTATCAACAATAACAAAATATTAAAAGATCATAAACATCATTACAATGATTTTCCTTTTACATCTATAAATAAAAAATCATTTTATAATTTTATAAAAAAATTATTTATGTTACATTACATAGATGCAATAATACTAAAATCTGTTTAAAAAAGATAACATAATACTAAAATCTTCTAACAATAATAAAAAATCTACTAACAACAATAAAATATTCAAAAGAACACTTAAAAACCCCATATTAAGAAAGAGGGATGGAATTAAAAAAGCTGAAACAATATAAAAATATTTTCTTATAAACATTGTAATATCCCAAAAATTAGTAAAATTTCAAAAATTTTATAATACTGTAATATCTAGATAAAATGTGATGATAAGCAATTTACTTCAGTATTGAAATATATATGCAGCGGTAATTGTTTGTGGTAACTTGGATATCTAAATTCTTTTTCCTGAATAATATAATCTTACTTGGTTATAAGTCTTTTTGGATTGGCGGAAGCAATACGCAGTAGGTAAGGTAACTCTATGGTCAATATACCAATACTAAAGTGTTAAAAAGGAACTTACTGTTTTAAAGACCCTTGTACGTATTTATAAAAGTCTCTTGTTACCTCAGGTGATGTGGAAATCTTATTGAAGAAAGTTAAAGCCCATGGTGGGGCACTGATGGTTTGATAACAAGGGAAGGAGTACCCCCGGTAGAGTTGCTGAGAGGTAAGGGTAACCTGGGAAGGCTTTGGTCTTACTTAGCATTTTGCTAATGTATCTATTCCTTGACTATGCGCAGGTATTGCTATGGATAAACTGTTCTTGGGTTAACCCACTACCATGTACTAGCGAATTAAGTGTTTGAAGTGTAGGGCCATAAAAGAATGTGAAGGACCTAGTGTATATGGCTATGGTTTAACAATTATGATATAATGTTATACTATTCCTTGTGTAAAAACTATGGAAATCTAGCTTGCAACTATCATAGTCGTTGAAATAATCCTACAACCATATACAAGGGTGTTTGGACTTAAA
Organism: Larix kaempferi; assembly: GCA_027924585.1. Classification (NCBI taxonomy): domain Eukaryota; kingdom Viridiplantae; phylum Streptophyta; class Pinopsida; order Pinales; family Pinaceae; genus Larix; species Larix kaempferi. Next base: position 496,737 of record BSBM01001857.1, on the reverse strand, counting down.
TCGATCTGCATCAAATGTGAATTGATGGATAATAGTTGTCCCCCATGATACACGCATGGTGAGACCAGCTAGCATGAGGGTTTGATGTATTGGGGTTTGGAACTAGTGAAGGTCATTCTTCGTCTTTGTTTGGATTGGTTCGACCTGTGTTGCATTTTTTCCCTTTGGGTGAGGGTTTTCATGCCTGACGTGAGCTACGCTCATGGTCAGTGCACCTGGTAGCTACTGAAGTGATAGAGCAAGGCAACGAACTACCATAGATCAGGTGATGTCTCTCTTCCCATCATTTATTTCGCTATCGTTACTTCACTAGATGTTTGTTGGTTATCTATACTTCTCAGGGTTTAACTAGAGCATGATTTTAATTGACAGGTGAAGATTGGCGGGTACTTCTATGTGCCCTGCGGTGGATAGGCAAGTTATTCGATTTCATGGGTAAGTCTAGGTTCTTGTCGTCATTGCTCTTTCCTCTTGTTGTTGTGACAGGGGTACTATATTTATGTTTTTGGAAGGCTTCGTTGAGCCCCTTGGCTCAGTAGATATTTGATGTCTGAAGGTTTCCTTCTGGCTGGACTTGTAATTTAAATGTATCTCACTATTTTGAATGGAGCACGATATCATGGTTTGGGTTATTGCACTTAATGGAAGCTCTCAAATTTGTTTAAGTGAATGATAGACTTCGTTTGTATGGGTCTGGGGTTTTGAATAGTCCCACCATATTCTACATTTCTAAATGGTTTCAAATTTGTTATTAACATGATATAAGAAATGTGTGAAATTCTATGTTTATATGCCATGGCTGTGCTACCCTATGGTTTTCTCGATTTTAACTTTGATGTGCTAGTTCATAACCCAGAAAATGAATGTGATATATCTGAAATGATTTGGGATTGGGTTTTCACTATGGTGTTCCTGGGATTGCAAAAGGGTAGAACCCAGAAAGGTTTTGGATGGGTGAAATGATAGAGGGATTTGATCCCCGTTCCCGCATTTAAAAAATAATGTTTGAATGAATACTAATGTATTCTAGTCTTAACTAGAACAACGGGGCTATGGTGCCATCGATTGTAAAACTATTTTGTTGTAAAGAGGGGTCATGTAACAATCTCCTGTGTTTAGTTGGGGAATGGTAATCCTAGCTGCTTAATGCTTTGCTCTTGAAAAACAAAACAATGGGTTGCTAGGTTAATACTATGATGTAGTGGTTAGTTATGATAGCAGGTTCAAATGGCAAGTCAGGGGTGGGGTTCGATCCCTTGACTATTAGGTTGATACTTTTTTTTTCTAAAGAAAACAGCAGGGAGAAAACTACGTGTATTATGCATTGTGGATCCTTGAAACAATAGTCGTTGGGGTTCCAAAAGCTTGTGAAGTTGGTTATAATTTTAATTGACTGTGTCTATGTTTTATCAAACGTATCCTTCTAAAATGTCTGATGTGTTGTCTTTGTAATTAGTTGGCTACTGGTAAGAATCGTTTAGATGTTTACATGTGGAAATATATATAGTTTTACAGAATGGAAAGCAAATGACTAATAATGATTCTTTAAACTTGAAAGGTATGATAATAAATGTTTTCAAAAAGACCTAAATAATATATGTACTACGAAGTTATAAACGATTTAAGCAGAAAAACATAAGTGTTTAAAACTATATAATAACCCTACGCTTGCTCCATCATTTAGTGTCTAGCACATGCTAGCTTGGCTAGACCTGCTAGACCCTCCACTAGGTTATGGGTAGAACCACCATGTTGATAGTATTTGTGATGAGGACAATGTTGAAGTAGTAATGTCTGATTTAAAAGACTAGGCTTATTACAACTGGAAAAGATGGAAATATTTACCACTACATACCTAGCTGCTTTAGCACACGATCCTTTCCTACAGTGGTCTAGCTACTTGGCACTTGATCCCTTCCTGTAAGAAACCTGCACACTCAAATAGTAATTAATGTAGAACCTGTAACACTTAGCTAACCTGTTAGGATGATATTCTTTAGCCAGATGACTTTGGGGCTACCATGTTCCTCCCAACCATGACCCTACAACCATTCCTGGTTCTGTATGGGTCCCCCCGAGCTGGATTCCAATATGCAAAAGGGATAGAGGTCCTAGGGTTACTGCTGGTTTAGATCTTGAATGTTTAGGGAGATTGCTTAAGTTACTTGGAGCAGAAAAAGAATCTCTCACACAGATTACCATAAGAGAATGATAATGAAAAAGATAGATGATCCCCAACACTTGGGATCTGCCCTCTTTAAGTAGGGGAGTCTTGAATTAGGACGGTTGGAACAATCAGTTTCTTTAACTTAAATAATTAATATTTATTTAAAAGAAATTAATTACTTACTAACTAGTCCTCTCAAACTAGGACTCTTCCTTTTGTTTTAGTTAGGAATGGTTTTAATTAAAAAATTTCATAATAATTTAAAATAACAATAATTATCATAATAATAATTATACTCTACTTAATTATTAATACATTATTTATAATAAAAATAAATAATAACGATAATAAAAATAATAATAATAATTACCTTAATAGTATTTCTACCTAAGTATTAATGTACTATTAATACTATTTGCCAAGGTGGCTTCCCACTAAATATTAATACTTCATTAATATTTTAATTTAATGTGGCATCCCATTATGCATAACTTATGTGCTTGTGAAAAGTCTTATATAAATAAATAGTCACCTCATTATTTATTTAAATTCTTAATAATAATAATATTTAATCTCTTTTCTTCAGAAGATACTTTGTTTAACAAATTAGGGATAAGGTCCACTTCTTTGGATGGTCTTTCGGTGGCTTGGATAGGCATCTCTAGTCTCTCTCTTGCATGTCAGATTCCCTCGTTTAACATGGTATCTCCCGCAGTAGGTGATAGATAAAAGGTGAATCATTTAACGAGATTAAATAGATGTGATAAAAGTGGTCTTTTTGACTCAACACTTTGAAACTCCGTAACCCCGAGTGCACTTCAGAGCCATTTAACTCAACAATATCACATGGGAATTACTCTAGTGCAATTCCAGAGTCCCTGCTCAATACCAGTGCTAGAATGTGGTTGTGAGGCACATCTAGAATATTTAAGTTGCCTCTTATCCAATATTCATTTATCAAGCTTGGAGTGCTCCAAGGATTATTCCCAACACTCAATGTACATAAGGGCTTACTCCCAGTACATAATATTCCTTCTAAGTACATCAGGGCTTTTTCCCAGTGCGTAGGTAATTTGTGTGTTTCTGAGTCCATGCTCAACACACCATATAAGTCAATTATGTCATTCACATCACTGCACAGTATGTAAGAGAAGGTCATCTCAGTATATTAGGGTTTTGTACACACATCAAAACATAATAAAAACATTGGGGCTTCCTTTCCCAGTATATATAATCAAGTAATGAAATTCAGTCACGGTCCATGCCCAATATGTTAGTCTACAAAAGAATAAATCATATGTACTAGGGCTTATTCCCAATAATCAGAATAAATCATAGGTGTTGGGGCCGTGGACCAATATAATATCATAAAATAGTCAGTCCAAAATTTAGGATATTACATCCCTTCCCACTTAGAACAACACCATCCCGGTGTTTCTAGGGACTAGGAATGAAGTCATGAAACAAGGCGGGGTATGCCTCTTTCATGGTGGCCTCATTCTCCCAAGTAGCCTCATTTGGTCCAAAGTGCCTCCATTACACTTTCAGCTGATTAATGGTCCTCCTCCTAAGCTGGACCTCTCTCTTTTCCAGAATGTGGAGTGGCTCTGGCGTGAAATCCCCTTCGGGCTCCACTTGTAATAAGGACCAATCAATAACATGTTTAGTATCGTATACATATTTCTTTAATAATGAAGCATGAAAAGCATTATGAACTTTTATATGAGCTGGTAAGGCTAACTCATAAGCTATTGGGCCCTTCTTGGTGAGTATTTCAAAAGGTCCACAAAACCTTTGGGCTAGTTTACCGCAACGTCCCAAGCTCAACGAGCTTCATTTTGCTTTTATTTTTAGAAACACATGTTCACTAACTTGGTAGTCTTTGTCCTTTCTTTTCTTGTCTGCATAACTCTTTTGGTGGTCTTGTGCTTCTTTTAAGTTCTTTTGCACCTTGGAGACTAGTTGTTCCAAGTCTCTTAGTAAGTCAGGCCCTAACATAAGTCTGTCCACCAGACTGTCCCAAGTCGCGGGGGTCCGACACTTTTGACCGTAGAGCACCTTGAAAGGGCTCATTTTGGCCAAGGTTTGATAACCGCTATTGTACGTAAACTCTGCTAGGTGCAAATAATATTCCCACTTGGTGGGGTTATTCATGACATACATCCTCAACATGTCCTTAAGGAGCTGGTTTATTTGTTCTGTTTGTCCGTCGGTCTAAGGATGGTATGCGGTACTGAAGTATTGAATTGTAACTGGGTTTCCAGACCAGATAACAATTCTCTCCAGAAGTTGCTAGTGAACTTCGTGTCTCGATTGGAAATGATTTCTTTGGGTATCCCATGCAATCGAAATATTTCCTTCAAGAATATTTCCGCGATGTGAACTGCTTTGTAAGTGGATTTTACTCATATAAAGTGGGCTGCTTTCAACAGCTTGTCTACCACTACAAAGATGGAGTCATTTGTTTTCTTACTCTTGGGTAAGCCTGTAATGAAGTCCATACTTATTACCTCCCATTTCCATTCCGGAATGGGTAAAGGTTGAAGTAATCTGGAGGGGTGTTGATGTTCTTCTTTGACCAATTGGCATTACTCGCATTTCTCAATGAACATTGCGATGTCAACTTTTAGCTTAGACCAGAAGTAATGTTTCTTTACGACCGATGTCATCTTTTGATATCCGGGGTGTCCTGAATAAGGTTTCTGGTGAAACTCGACGAGAATGTTTGGTCTAATGTCTCCACTTGCAGGGATGTAAAGTCGGTCTTTTGATCACAGTAGTCCAGTTTTGTCTATCTTATATTCTTTCTATTGTTGGAAAAGTCTGTCTTCCTGGATCTTTGCAAGGATTTCCGTATAGTAACTATCACTCTTGCATGCCATTCGAATTCTGTGGTGTAGGTCGGAGTCAGTTTGGCTTACCATGACCTCATAAAGCATATGTGCTCGATGGCTTAAGGCATCCGCAATCTTGTTTTCCTTTCCCTTTATATGGTTTAGTTCGAAATGGTATTCACTAAGGAAGGCTAGCCACCTGGCCTGCCTGGCATTTAGGTTGGATTGGTAGAAAAGGTATTTCAAGCTCATGTTATCATTCATCAATAGAAATTTCTTTCCCATGAGATAATGTCACCACATCTTTAGAGCATGGATGATGGCAGCTAGTTCGAGGTCATGAGTAGGGTAGTTCTGTTCCTGTTCTTTTAGTTTCCTCGATTCATAGCATATGGAAAAATTATCTTGCATAAGGACTCCCCCAAGTCCTTCCTTGCTTGCATCCATGCAAATGACAAAGTCCCCATTGGGATCCACAATACGCAGAATCGGTGCACTAATCAAGAGTTGTTTCAGTTTTTGAAACCTCTCTTCGTACTTATCCATCCAGATGAACTTGTTTGCCTTTTTCTGTAAGGCGGTCATGGGGCATGCGATTTGTGAAAAGTTCTCAATGAACTTTCGGTAGTAGCCAGCTAATCCTAAGAATGACCTTATGTCGAACACGCAAGTGGGTGTGGGCCATTCTTCGATAGCTTTGACCTTTTCGGGGTCAACAGCTATTCCCTTCTCGGAAATGATATGTACTAGGTATTGAATCTGAGGTCTGTAGAAATCCCACTTACTAAACTTGGCCTAAAGCTCATGTTCTCTTAGTATCCGTAAAATAATTCAGAGGTGCTCCTCATGTTCTATCTCATTCTTGGAGTAGATCAGAATGTCGTCAATAAAGACTAGAAGGAATTTATCAAGGTATTTACTAAATATATTGTTCATCATGCACATAAAGTTGGCCAGTGCATTCGTCAACCCAAAGGGCATCACTACAAACTTGTAGTGGCCGTAACGGGTTCGAAATGCGGTCTTGTTGATATCCTCATCATGGATCCTTACCTGATGGTATTCAGATCGTAAGTCGATCTTCGAGAAGATCTTCGCTTCTCTGACTTGGTCAAACAAGTTGTCGATTCTAGGGAGTGGGTAGTGGTTCTTAATGGTCATCTTGTTGAGTTGGCGGTAATCGATGCACATCCGCATCGTGCCGTCTTTCTTCTTGCAAAGAGTATCAATGCACCCCAAGGGGACACACTAGGTTGGATATACCCTTTGTCAATTAGTTCTTGTAACTGAAGTTTGAGCTCCACCAATTCTGGTGTGCTCATGTGGTACGGGGATTTAGAAGCTGGTACTGACCTAGGTGTCAGTTCGATAGTAAAGTCTAAGTCTCCTTTAGGCATTAATCCCAGTATTTCCTCGGGAAATACATCCTTGAATTCTACAAGGACTATGAAGTCTTCCATCTTCTATTCTGTATCTGTTTCTATGCTTTGGATGTTGATGACAAAGAATTTGCATCCCTTTTTGATACATTTCTTCACTTGTAAGGTAGAGATTTGTCTTATCGACACTTTCTTAGGGAGACCCTGAATTTCCTACTCGATCCCTTGGTCATCCCTACAGAGTAATGATTTGTCTAAGCAGTCTAGGAGGACATGGTGTCTTTCCAACCAATCCATGCCAATGAGTACGTCATATGACCCTAGGGATAGAAATTTTAAATACAACCTAGTTTGAAAACTGTTTAAGTTTATCTCACAAGTTTATCTCGCAAGTTTTAACTAACTCAGAGATCTTTTATTTGGTACCGATGGCTAGTTGTACTAGCCACGGTTTCTCGTTAGATTCTCGGTTCAACTTGAAAGTGTCCACTAACTTAGGGGAGATATAACTTCGGCAAGCACCGAGATCTATTAAAACTGAAACTGTAGTGTTAGAGATCTTATCCTCTAATTCCACCATGGTGGCTTGGTAATCTGCCTATCAACAATCGAGAGTAGCATATATTCTTGGTGTCTTTTCCATGTCTCCTATGGTAGTCTCTATTTGGATGTTGTGTAAAACTCCATCCATTTTGTTGGGGAAGTCTCTGTAGTAGTGGGGCCCTTGGCATTTCTAGAAAGAAACGGTGGGTGGGACAACTTTGGTCCCTTTGTTGAATGCTTCCCTGTTGACAAGTGGTGGGGGTGCACTTGGCCGTGCTTGAACTCGATTGAAGCCTATGTTAGGTGTAAAACTGTTGTTGTGTTTTCGGAAGGGTGGGGGTTTAAAACACGGTTTGCGGTTGTCTGAGAAGGTTCTGAACTTGTCTCTATTCCAGTTGATGTTGTCATTCCTTGGTTGTTCATGTTCATAACACAACCTTGCTTTATGTAAGGTTATGTCAAGGGTTTTGGGCATGTCGAACTCTATCTTTTCTCTAAAGTTTGGTGGCAACCCTCCCAAGAACTGCTTAATCCTTACCTTCTCATCTTTAATATAAGGCACATAGTGCAGCAAGTCTAAGAATCAGTTTATGAATGCTTCCATAGTCAGGGAACCCATTTTTAACTCATGGAATTCTTTTATTTTCTTGTCAAAGAATCTTTCAAACATATACTTGTCCTAGAATATTTTGCTGAAGGTATCCCAGGTTATGTCTCTTAATTCTTGTCCCTTAGTGTGTTTCAAGTCCTGCCACCATCTGGAAGCTTTACCATTTAGGTTGTATATGGCGAGTCGGGCTTGTATTTCATTGGAGTAGTTATGGAATTTGAAGTATTTGTTCATTCCTAGCAGCCATTCTTCAGCCTTCTCCCGAGAGTTGATTTCTCCATCATAAGTTGGGGCTCTTATCTCTCTAAACTTCCCTTGCAGCCTGTCGTCACTCTTCCTCCTTTTCTTGCAAGGAGATGGTGAACCCTTATCATTGGAAGATCTCTTACAATCTCTTTCCATCATTTTTGGTATGTGTTCTCCCTTCTCTTCTCCCTTAGGGTTGGTAGTCATTTTTGTGTGACTGTTTCCTTTTATGGAGGTGTTGACTAAGAGTGAGGGCTGTCCGAGAGGGTTAGCCTTTGTTAAGGTCTGAAGGAGTGCCTCATTTATGGCCTATTGTTCTCTTCTTTCTTGCATATTTTCATCTCGGAAGCTTCATAATTCTACCTGTAGGTTTGGCATAGATTGTCTCCAATCTGAATTTAGTTCGACCACCACCTCTTGCTCTCAGGGTAGTGAGTCTAGATTCCCATGAATGTTGTTGCCCTGTTCTGCATTTATTCTTCGAGACAGTGTTTGTACATGAAATGTTATATAAGCATAGAGAACAAAAAATTATGTTAGTTCATTTGTAAAACAAAATAGAATGTAAATGTATGTTTCTTCTTGTTATGTATCTGCAGCGGATGTTTGAAATGAGCCCAATAGGTCACTTAGTTTTTGTCACTGGGCTCTGATACCACTTGTAATATCCCAAAAATTAGTAAAATTTCAAAAAAATTCTAATACTGTAATATCTAGACAAAAAGTAATGATAAGCAATTTACTTCAGTACTGAAATATATATGCAGTGGTAATTGTTTGTGGTAACTTGGATATCTAAATTCTTTTTCCTCAATAATATAATCTTACTTGGTTATAAGTCTTTTTGGCTTGGCAGAAGCGATAAGCATTAGGTAAGGTAACTCTATGGTCAATATAACAATACTAAAGTGTTAAAAAGGAACTTACTGTTTTAAAGACCCTTGTACATATTTATAAATGTCTCTTGTTACCTCAGGTGATGTGGAAATCTTGTGGAAGAAAGTTAAAGCCCATGGTGGGGCACTGATGGTTTGATAACAAGGGAAGGAATACCCTCGACAGAGCTGCTAAGAGGTAAGGATAACTTGGGAATGCTTTGGTCCTACTTAGCATTTTGCTAATGTATCTATTCCTTGACTGTGCACAGGTATTGCTATGGACAAACTATTCTTGGGTTAGCCCACTACCATGTACTAGTGAATTAAGTGTTTGAAGGGTAGGGCCATAAAATAATGCCAAGGACCTAGTGTTTATGGCTATGGTTTAACAATTATGATATAATGTTATACTATTCTTTGTGTAAAAACTATGGAAAGCTGGCTTGCAACTATCATAGTCGTTGAAATAATCTTACAACCATATACAAGGGTGTTTGGACTTAAAGTGATCTGCATCAATGATTAATAATGTGGAAATATATATAGTTTTACAGAATGGAAAGCAAATGACTAATAATGATTCTTTAAACTTGAAAGGTATGATAATAAATGTTTTCAAAAAGACCTAAATAATATATGTACTACGAAGTTATAAACGATTTAAGCAGAAAAACATAAGTGTTTAAAACTATATAACAACCCTACGCTTGCTCCATCATTTAGTGTCTAGCACATGCTAGCTTGGCTAGACCTGCTAGACCCTCCACTAGGTTATGGGTAGAACCACCATGTTGATAGTATTTGTGATGAGGACAATGTTGAAGTAGTAATGTCTGATTTAAAAGACTAGGCTTATTACAACTGGAAAAGATGGAAATATTTACCACTACATACCTAGCTGCTTTAGCACACGATCCTTTCCTACAGTGGTCTGGCTACTTGGCACTTGATCCCTTCCTGTAAGAAACTTGCACACTCAAATAGTAATTAATGTAGAACCTATAACACTTGGCTAACCTATTAGGCTGATATTCTTTAGCCATATGACTTTGGGGCTACCATGTTCCTCCCAACCATGACCCTACGACCGTTGACCGTTTCTGGTTTTGTATGGGTCCCCTTGAGCTGGATTCCAACATGCAAAAGAGATAGAGGTCCTAGGGTTACTGTTGGTTCAGATTTGGGATGTTTAGGCAGATTGCTTCAGTTTCTTGGAGCAGAAAAAGAATCTATCTCTCATATTACCATAAGAGAATGATAATGAAAAAGATAGATGATCCCCAACACTTGAGATCTTCCCTCTTTAAGTAGAGGAGTCTTGAATTAGGACTATTGGAACAATTTCTTTAACTTAAATAATTAATATTTATTTAAAATAAATTAATTACTTACTAACTAGTCCTCTCAAACTAGGACTCTTCCTTTCGTTTTAGTTAGGAATGGTTTTAATTAAAACTTTTAATAATAATTTAAAATCACAATAATTATCATAATAATAATTATACTCTACTTAATTATTAATACATTATTTATAATAACAATAAATAATAACGATAATAATAATAATAATAATAATAATTACCTTAATAGTATTTCTACCTAAGTATGAATGCACTATTAATACTATTTGCCAAGGTGGCTGCCCACTAAATATTAATACTTCATTAATATTTTAATTTAATGTGGCAGCCCATTATGCATAACTTATGTTCTTGTCAAAAGTCTTATATAAATAAATAGTAACCTCATTATTTATTTAAATTCTTAATAATAATAATATCTAATATTGTTTCTTCAGAAGATACTTTGTTAACAAATTAGGGATAAGGTTCACTTCCTTGGATGGTCTTTCGGTGGCTTGGTAGGCATCTCTAGTCTTTCTCTTGCATGTCGGATTCCCTCGTTTAACATCGTAGCTCCCGCAGTAGCTCATGATAGATAAAAGGTGAATCATTTAACTAGATTAAATAGATGTGATAAAATGCTCTTCAGAGTCTTTCCTTCTGACTCAACACTTTGAAACTCCGTAACCCCGAGTGCTCTTCAGAGCCATTTAACTCGACACTCTCACATGGGTGTTACTCTAGTGCAATTCCAGTGTCCCTGCTCAACACTAATGCTAGAATGTGGTTGTGAGGCATATCTAGAATATTTAAGTTGCCTCGGATCCGGTATTCATTTATCAAGCTTGGAGTGCTCGAGGGCCTATGCCCAACACTCAATGTACATCAGGGCTTACTCCGAGTACATCATATTCCTTCTTGGTACATCAGGGTTTTTGCCTAGTACGTAGGTAATTTGTGTGTTTCTGAGTCCATGCTCAACACACCATATAAGTCAATTATGTCATTCACATCACTGCACAGTATGTAAGAAAATATATATAATCAAGTAATGAAATTCAGTGAGGGTCCATTCCCAATATGTCTACAAAAGAATAAATCATATGTACTAGGGCTTATGTCCAATAATGAATAAATCATAGGTGCTAGGGCAGTGGCCCAATATAACATCATAAAACAATCAGTCCAAAATTCGGGATATTACAAACATTGATTTAAGAAATGATTAACAATACCTTTAGCTAATTATACTACTTCCAACAAATATAAATCTCAAAACCACTTAAACTAAGTTAATAAACCCTAACCCTAAAGAGAAGAGAGTGAAAAAATGAGCATTGTAGAAAATTGAAAGAGCATAGACCTTCCGCTGGGTTTCTACCTCTCGCAGGATACTCCTAAGAAGACAGAGAAATGTAGTTGCATCCATCTCATAATATACTCTAACTTTGGCCAAGAACTAATTAATTGGATAAAAAATTTAATGAACAGATACAGCATGGAACATGAATGACCTTTCAACTGCACTATAAATGGATTGAAAAGCATGCAATTCTTTGGTATATTAAGTGTTACTTGTCTTATTTAACTAAAATTAATTTTAAAAATTCATCAACACAAAAATTAAACTATAACTAAAATACATTTTTCTGTCGTTTAATTTTGAATTTATGTAAGCAATCACTGAAACAAACAGAGAGAAATAATACAAACCTGGAGAATATTGAATCGAATCCTTCATTTTCCCCTGTAGAGCTGAAAACCTCCCAAAAAATTAAAAAAACTAACGGAATCCCTTCCCTTTTGTTAGCTCCATATAAGGTTATGCCCTTTCTAAAATGGTAGACCTGAAAGGAAAAACAATGAAAAACCAAATCAGATGGAGTAAAAATTCAATTGAAATGTGCTATGCATTTAAAAACAAAAAAATTAAATCTTTTCATGCGGAAGTTCCACAATTCTCACAAGTAACGGAAAATATTGCTTCATAATTTGTCAGATCTCTCCCTGAGGTCAGGGAAACAATTCGCTGAAACCAACATGCACTCGACATAGTTCGATTCCATGGCGCTCAAGACTTTATAATACTGCCCACTTTGGTGAAGAGCTTTATCAGGTAGCTTGATGGAAGTCATGCCGCGGCCGATCTTTGTCGAGAGAGAATGACCAACGAATCCAGTTGAGCTCCTCCAAAATAGTTACAGATTGTCGGTGTATTGATCCTAGTCCTTCACACAGCGCAGAACTATGAGAGGAGCAGTCTCATGAATTCATGATAGCAGAAAAAACAAGACAATATGAAATGTTAACAACCATTTGGGTTTCTTCTGCAACCGTTCATCTAGGGTTTTGACATTCCATTTTGTATCTCAAGCTTTTAACGGTCAGTTTTTTGTGCTTTTTTGAACACTAACTTTTCTAACGTTTATGTTTATGATTGTAGTTTTGGTTGGGCCCACACAAAACCGCTATGGAAACGGTCAGTTTTTTGTGCTTTTTTGAACACCAACTTTTCTAACGTTTATGTTTATGAGTGTAGTTTTGGTTGGGCCTACACAAAACGGCTAAGGAAAATAGGTTTATAATTAAATTCACAATTCGATGATACAATTGACTTTTGAGTCTAACGGAGATGGTTTGTATTTATTATTTATATGAAGTTATAATTTTTATAATATATATTAATTTTTAGTTATTTCTAAATTTAGCAAATAAATGTATTAAGTATATACTATATTTTTTTATAGTCATTTTTAAATTGGAAAAAGAATGTGGATGTATACACTACATTGTTTGAAAATACATGTTGTATATTTATTTATGATGAAAACTATGCTAAATTTTAAGTTAAATCTTTATAGTGGTTTTAATTGTGAGAGTAGTGAGGTGCTTACAATTTAATATGGAAGGGATGCTATAAAAAATAAATAAAAATGCAAATTATGTGGACTTAAACAATAAAAATGCAAATGATGTGGGTTTAAACAACAAAAAAGAAATTATATATCAAAAATCTATATGTAAATTTTTTCTTAATGTCTAAAAAATTCAAGATAAAAAATTACAGCTTAAGAAAAATTGGATCCCTTTCGGTAATTCATAAATCCTGTTTAAGATGGATTTATGGTGGTCTTTAGTCATCTCTAAATTAAACAAATAAAATGAATATTTAACCATTTCTAAATTAGAAATTAGACAGGTGAATGTATCATGTAGACACTATTTGTTTAAAAAATGAAATATAAAATGAATGCAATACTTTGCCATTCACATTAAAATTCCATTGAACATGATATAATCTCAAAAACATATATATACTTCATTTTATCTAAACGATAAAGAATGAGTTATTTCCAATAACAATTGGATTTGTGAAAAAAATTAACTCTTTCAAAACATAACCATTTTTTTTTAATTTATTCAAAATTATAATAATAAATTTTCATTTAATCTTACCAAAAAAAATTAAAATAACTATATTTCACTAAAACTACTAATACAACAATATAATGATTAAATTGTATTATACTTATTACTAAAATCACACAATGAATACAATTCCTTATATTACTGTACCTATAACTATATAATGACTAAAAGTCATTATAATTTAAATAACTAAAACCATTATAGAACATGAAAATAAAGATTACAATTACTAATCATAACTAAAAATAATAAACATGAAAATAAAGTTTTAATATTGTGACATGCAATAAGTTAAAATGTTCAATGGTATATGTGGATATTAGTGGCCAGTAACCTCCTCAACTAATTTAAAATTGTTCTACATGTTAATAGTGCTACTAGATTGTGAATTTTGAGCACATTTTTTTAGGCATTTTCCATAGGTGTTTGACAATTACAAAGCCTATAATATTTGATTGGGTGGTCTACAAACACATAAAGCATAAAATAATCTTTGTAATGGTTTACGAAACACTTGAAATAGAGTTTGTATGTGAAATTTATGGCCCTCGTATGTTGATGTATCAAAATAGGTTCATCCTTGAGACCTTGTTCCTTTTGTCACCTCATCTCATAGGGTTAGGGTTTAAAATTATTACCTTTTTTCCTCTCGAGGTTTTACGCTTTATGTTAAGAGAGATTTTTTTCCATCTTATAACAATCTCTTGTAATTGATCATAGCAAAAACATGCCTCTTAATAAATAAGTTGCCACCATTCTAGCCACTGCATATAGTAATGTTTTTTCTATTTCATTCATTAATAGAATCTAGGTTTCATTGTATTGTTGTCCTCTCTGTGATAACTCTATATGATTCAATATATATTTATATCTTCATTTCATTCTCCACATAATTTGAATTATCCATCAACATTGATTACTTTTCTTAAACTCTCATTTTTTTTTCTTTAAATAAATCAAGAAGCAAAAACTACCCCGTTTGCAAGAAAATTTGTAATCGACATGTACATCGCTGCAAAAATTATAATGAAATTATGAAAATTGTTTTGATTTCGTGTTCCTAAAAAACATGTAGGTAAACCCTTTTGGTGGTTAAAAAATCAACATGATACACCACCAAAATATGTATAAAGTGCCTTGCTAGCGAAAGTAATGATTTTGTGTGGAAATCCATTTGGTGGGAACCTGATTTTCTTCTTGTGTTTTTGATCCCTACTATATAGGATTTGAACTAGGGGCTTGATTCCATTCAAATCTTGTTTCGTGAGTCAAATTTTAATTCACAAAGAAGTCTTGTAGGAACCATGTGCACCTATGTAGAAACAATTAGTAAAATTGTAGATTTGGCCCAAAACTCATTTGTAAGACTTCTAATGACAATAAGGCATATACTATAAGTATATGAAGTTGAACATCAAACTTCTATGCATGGCTTCATCCATCTCCTTGATTCCATCATTTATTGCACCATTCACCATTCTTGTTATCCATGATGTCTAGATTTTGGCACAAAAACTCTGAATTATGTGATACAATTATGCATTTTGCCTTATTATGCTATAAATAATTGCTAAATGTAACTTAACTTCACTATGATATGATTTTAAAACTTATTCTCAATTTATTTGTAGCATTACCCTATGTAAATGTCACTAGTCCCTTTATCACTTGTTAACGAGCTATATAGCTCTATGTAAAATCTCACATTTGTCAATATATGACTATGTGATCAATTAGTCTTTTGATGTCACCTACGAAAATGAATCTAAAAACCAACACATGAGGCATAAGGACATGCTAAATTTTGAAATGGCATAAGCATTCAACCAACAAAAGTGCATTCATGAGCCCAAATATCTCCATGCATAAGAAAGTTTATGTAAGAAAACTGCAATTAACATGAAATAATGTTAGACCTAAACTTTATAAAATAACCGTTTATGAACAATTAGGAATTCTGTGCAATGAATCAATCTTGGAGCATGACCCAAAAACATCAGTTTGCATGCAATTATGATTTGAGAGTGATTATCCATTATGCTCAAGATCATCATCAATGAACTCAAGGATATCATCAAATTAAAAGAGATCAGAAATCTTGGTGAGAATGAAACTTAAGACCAAATTTATAAATAAAAATAGGGGTTACCAAGTATGCTAACTTGGGGCTTGGTTCAGGCCTCAACAATATCATGACCGTGATCATGAAAATATGGTACACGGTGGGCTATGTGGTTTTTTTCTCATAGTACAACAAGGCCCACTCCAATATTTGAGAAGATGTTGAAAATGTTTCATTTTAACCTTAACCTTTTTGAAAATGCACAATGATATACACAGATAGTTTGACACATATTTAGACTTTCACCACACCATGAAAATACTTGCAAAGAAATAACTAAATTGAAAGAAATGTCACTGTTTTTTCCATAACCAAAATAGTATCTTATCTCTAACAAGCATCCATGATGAACAAAATTCAATGGTTTAGGGAAGTTAGTCACCTAACAAGTCAACCTTCTAGGTGAGGGAAGCAAGGAGATAAGGCTATCATAGTCATTATGAGCTCTACACACCCATGTAAGACAACCTATTAGCCATAGGTATCCCTCCCATAATTATACATAAGATGAAAGTTATTTTGTTAGGTTTTAGTGCATCAATTTCTAGATGCAACAAAGCTAGAATAACCAAGTTTCTCAAGTGTATATTTCAAAATTTATAGTTTATTTAAGGGCCCTAAAGGAACACATGATTTGGAAATGGGAAATGTTCATGGTGTATCTAATTCTTAGAAATTGCATATTTTCAACCCCTAAGAATTTAAAACCCATATTGATTGATAGTATGACAAAGTGGCTATGTAATCAACATGAATTCAGAAACCCTCACTAGAATCAAAGTAAATTAGTTTTTCTCATAGATAAGGGTGTGATGATGCTACTAGTATATCCTCTTAGGTCCTTTCATAAAGTTTGTCAAAGTGAAACAAAGTGTTAATGAATCATCTCAATTGTTTCAATTAGATTTATAAATCCCATGTTATGTATTCAATTCTATCCATATTGTTTTCTTGCTAATTTCAAGGTGTGAATAAATGAAACTTCTTTGGCTTCTTGGCATTCTACCACATTCAAAACCCCACATATGAGCCAAGGGACATCTATAATTTCATGAAATAACTAATGAGCTAGACATCTATTCTATCCCTTGCATTATTGGAGTTGCAAATGATGGTCATCCCTAGGAGTCAATTGTCAATATTAAGAAAAATCCATAGTACTCTTTGTGAGGGATCAACTACAAGTCAACCATTGCATCGACTAAAGTGAGGGAAAACTAACACTACAACCCCTTCTTTTTGTAATGTCCCCAGCTTGACTCCATGGCATTAAAATCGTAAATGATGTATTATTGTTATAAAATCGTGGTGAGGAGCTCAAGCCCAAGGCCCCGCCATCGATTTATCAATGCATATGGTTCATGTGCTAGCCATGCACAATGGAATTTTGAATATTATGTAAATATGCATTTTAAATAAAATACCCACAACTAGCTATGCAATGCAACAAGAGATGGGGGCATGATTTTACAAGGAATTGGGAAGGAAAGTATTCAAATTCTTGAGACAATCAAGTCAAGCCAAGTGTCAATGAGATAACTCATCAAACACTCAACTACCATGTTGAATTTTGTACCCAATCATTTGTTTCTCCCAAAAGTTGGTTGAGGCAGTTAATGCCTTGGGGAATGAGAGGTATGGCTATCCAAAATTTGAGTATGGGAAACCACCCTTCATGGAAAAAAGTGTTTGGCTTCCTTGGCAAGAAAAGAGCCATGAATTTGCCTCCCAAGCCATTACCCATCAATCAGTTTTGCCTCTCTCACGTTTTTGGAGCTGCTTGGGCATTTTCCAGCCATGTTTTCCTGGTTTTTCTTTGTTCTCTAGCTCGGAAGAGGGTGTTTTTGTGTTGCAGAACTGCTAGGGAAAGATGGAGTTCAATTTTGGGTTTCAATGGATCCGTTTTGGCCATTGAAAATGCCCATAACTTGTGGAAGAAATTGGGTTTCTCCCTAGGGACGATTTTCCCTTTTTACAGTTCATTTGGTGAGCCACGATTTGGGGAAAACCCATGGCCTTTTCCCTCTCATGCAGTCTGAGCTAGCTGGGTTTTACCCATCACGATTTTCACCATTTCCTGCATTTTCCATGCCTGGGAAATTGATTTTGTATTGCACAATGGCTGGGAGGAAGGGAGCCACGATTTTGGGGTTATGGGGGTCGTTTTTGTCCCTTGAATGCCCATAAACGTTTTATGGAAACAATTTTGCTCTCCTAGGGTTGATTCCCAAATTGCCATTTCATTTTTGGTGTACCCACGATTTGGGAAAGTCCATGGCCATCTTATTTGTAAAATCCCATTGCTGAAAATGGGCATCCATGCCCAGTTTGAGTTGTTGTGTGTAAAAGAAGGTTGGGGTTGAGATGGGTTTCTATTGCTTTGACTGCGAATGAGTTGGAATGTTCCCCTTTCCTTGTAACAATCATGCCGAGCTCAGGGCTGGCAGTGGTGTTCAGAGCTTTATGAACACAACTGGCCTATGGTTGGGTGGAACATTGCAGCAACATAGCTAGTTGTTGGGGGCAATTGCACAAATGAAGATAAGTGTTCTCTATGTGCATTTAATTTCTGCAATGTTTTAATTTAATGTTTATTATTGATATGTTGAATGCATATAAAAGATGTGTGTCGGTGATGTTCTTATTCCACTATGCATATATGCTTTATTTGCATCTGTACACATTAAATTTTATGGCTAAGAATCTAATGAATGGGCTGAGTTTTTGTGAAAGCCCCGTAGATTGGCATCATGTTTCCTTACTGGAGTTGGATCCGTAGGTGGGGACGTGACACTTTTCCTTCAAGATGATTAGAATATATATATTTTGAGCTCCTGATGTTGTAAAGCACATCTTCATAAAAGGAGATTATGTGAAAACCATAGAAGAGTGTTGATGTAATTGTAACTTCGAAAGGTATTTCACCTATGTATATTGTACTCCTAAAGAGATGTTATTATTCCTCTATATAGAAGTGTCATCATTTGTATTCACAAGTGTCGCAAGTGTTGCAACTTGCATGTGATGGGTTATTAGACCACCAAGTGTGGGGTCGGCCCTAATGAGTATTACCATGGGTTATTAGACCGAGTTAGACAAGTCAGCCCTGCTAGTTTATTAGATAGGACACGTCATGTATAAATAGAGTGTGGGAGGCACTCTACTTGATAACTTCATTATTCACTCCTACACTCTCCAGAAAGTGGTGCAGAAGTGAGGAAAGAGGAGTAGCTGCTAGAGGACTATTTCTTGTACTTGGGTTGTATCATTGCTCCTTCTATCTCTGAGGAAGTTGTGAGGTTTTTCACCTTTATGGTTTTCCCCAATGAAACTTTGTGTGTCTATTGTCTCATGTGATTACTTGTTGTGATTGATATGCTTCTTATGTTGTACATGTTATTCTCTTACTAAAGATCCTAGAGTATATTGAATTAATGCTCAAAAACTAACATGGTATTAGAGCTAACCCGAGAAGAAGACATTTTGCACTTGCGGAAGCTAGGGATTCATGTTTTTGGGTTTCTCCCCACATATTTTGGAAAGGAAGTAGGATAGATTGAATCTCCTCAGCAAGGCGCATCTTTTTGTCCAATCAGAATTCAATTCTGGGCACTTTCATTTTTGGCCCTAAAAATTAGGGTTTCCACAAAAATAGGAATTTCTAAATTATGAGACCATAGCTAGAAGCTCCTTGGAAAACTCAAAGTTTAGAGCTCTGGATCAAACTTTTTTGTTGGGTGAAGCTCCAGGAAAATCAAACCCTAATTCAGGGTCCTCCCAAGTGAATCTCGGAGACAAAAAGGCATTTCTGAAGGGTGAAACTTTGCAGATTTCAAATTCTGAATATACAAGGATGATCAGCTCATCAAGGTGCATCTTTCTATCCTTTCAGAAGTTTGAAATTCACATTTTGAATTTTTAGGGTTTCTCTGACAAACCCTAATCCAACACGAGATCCAGATTTCTACAAATCAAGTGGTGAGACCTAAATCTTTTTCTATTCCCATTTGAAGTAATCTTTAAGATGTCTCACCACACCAAGCCTGACGATAAGCTTGAAGGGGATGATAGATTCCGAGCATGGAAGTATAGGATTGGGTTAGTCCTCGAAGAAAATGAATTGGACACTTACATAAGTGAAGAGGTCCTTGTCCCACAGGGAGAAGTGGCTAAAGCCTTACATAAGAAGAACTTGGTCAAGGAAAAGAGGATCATTGCTGATTCTATCAAAGACCATCTCATACCACATGTGTCATCTCTAAAGACACCCAAGGAGATGTTTGACTCCGTGACCAAGCTATTTGAAGGGAAGAACATAAATCAAAAGATGACTCTGTGGAACCAATTAAAAGGGGTAAAGCTTCAGAATGGAGAGACCATTCAATCTTATTTCTCTAAGGTCTCTTAGATCAATGAACAACTG
This sequence comes from Larix kaempferi, assembly GCA_027924585.1. NCBI lineage: Eukaryota > Viridiplantae > Streptophyta > Pinopsida > Pinales > Pinaceae > Larix > Larix kaempferi. The sequence goes on along the minus strand of BSBM01001857.1, from coordinate 476,763 downwards.
AAGCTGTGGATGAAGTATTTGATAATGGTGAAGTTGTCATGACCACATTGAATGGTCTACCTACGTCATGGGACTCCTTCATCCAAGGAATCTGTGGAAGAAGAAAGTTGATCTCGTTCAGTAGACTATGGGATGAATGTTTACAAGAAGAAGCAAGGCGTGTGGCCCAAGAAGAGAAGATGGGGAATGAAGATCAAGCTCTCACAGCACACACCAAGGGAACCAAGTTTAAGAGGGAGATATCTCATAACAAGAAACATCCTCACCCTCATCATAAGAAGAAAGATCTCTCTCATGTTCGATGTTTTGATTGTAATGAAATAGGACACTTTGCTTCAAATTGTCCCAAGAAGAAGAAAGACAACAACAAAAAATTCAACAAGAAGAGGAGGTACAACAAGAAGAGATTTCATGCTAATGCTGCTAAGGATGATGAACCTCCCAAGAAGAAGGCTAGGGAAGAAAGTGATGCTTCATCAAGTAAAGATGAATATGTTCTAATCTATGCTCTCACAAGTACTATCTCTCATGGATGTAATGATTGGCTTATTGATAGTGGGGCTTCCAAACACATGACTGGGTTTAAAGAATATTTTGTAAATCTATCTGAACATGAGTCACCCCATAAAGTGAAACTTGGCGATGACTATCAATATCCCATCAAGGGAAGTGGTGAAGCCTCCTACAACCTAGACTTTCGGAAGTCTTTGAAGATGAAATATGTTTTATATGTACGTAAGCTCAAAAAGAACCTACTCTCCATTTTTGCATTGGATGCAAAAGGCACGAGGGTTGCATTTGTAGATGGCCAAGTCCTAATGTGGCCAAAGGGTAAAACTATAGATGATACAGTAGTGATTGGAGAGTAAGAGGGAGGGTTGTACAAATTGAAGGGACAACCTGAACATGCCATGGTACATGAATCCATGGATCCAAGTGAACTTTGGCATAGAAGGCTTGCACATGTGCACTATAGGGCACTACCAATTGCAAGTAAAGTTGTAGAGGGTCTTCCTGAAATCAAGACAAAGCATGAAGGTGTTTGCAAAGGATGTGCAAAAGGAAAGAACATCAAGAAGGCATTTCCAAGTAGTGAAAGCAAAGCAAAACGAATCTTGGAGATTATCCACTCCAATGTATGCGGTCCAATGTCATCCAGTTCTCTGAGTGGGTATGTATACTATGTCTCTTTCATTGATAATTTCTCTAGGAAGACTTGGGTTTATTTCTTGAAGAACAAGGATGAAGTGTTTGATAAGTTCAAGGAATTCAAAACGTTGATGCAAAATCAAACTGATAAGAAGATCAAGATATTCAAATCTGACAATGGTGGCGAATTCACTTTAGGTGATTTCAAGAAGCTATGTAGTGATTCAGGGATGAAAAGGGAGTTGTCTACTCCATACAATCCACAACAGAATGTAGTTGCAGAAAGGAAGAATAGAACAATCATGGAAGTAGCACGGGAAATACTACATGACCAGGATCTGCCTATGCATCTATGGGTGGAAGCAGCTACGATAGCTGTATATGTGCAGAACATAACACCTCACAAGATATTGGACAACAAGACACCAGAAGAGGTATTCTCTTGTAAGAAACCTGAAGTTAACCATCTCAGAATATTTGGTTGTTTAGTATATACTCATGTCCCAAAGGAAAAGAGGACAAAGTTAGATCCTTCAAGAAGGAAAGGCATCTTTGTGGGGTACAGTGAAATCTCGAAGGCTTACATAATATACCTTCCAGGGTTCAAGAAGATTGATGTCAGCTGGGATGTGACATTTGATGAAAAATCATCCTTCATCAAGTGAAGAAAAACATTTGTTGAAGATCATGAAGAACCAAAGGAAACCAGATTTCAAGACACCACCATGACTGAAACGATTCTAGATGCAGATTGTGAAATGGAAGATCTGCAAGAACCTATAGATCCACCCCGTGAGAAGAACTCTCACAAAAGGAAACCTACATGGGCTAGAGAGCTCATTCAAGATACAGAAAGATATGGCATTCCAGAAGAAGAACACAGAGAAAGGAAGAGGACTAGATCACATACCAATTATGTTTCCCTACTCTATGATATTATGAACAAAGAACCTTCCAATTATGAAGAAGCAGTAAAAAAGAAAGAATGGAAGGATGCCATGGTTGAGGAATACCAACCGATCATGAAAAATGATGTTTGGGATGTAGTCCCAAGACCTGAAGGGAAGTCTGTTGTGACTTCCAAATAGATCTACAAGATCAAGCATGCTGCATATTGTAGCATAGAAAGATACAAAGCAAGATTTGTAGCTCGTGGCTTCTCCCAGAAAGAGGGGATAGACTATGAAGAGACTTTTGCTCCTGTAGCTAGGTACACTTCCATGAGATCAGTACTTGCCCTGGCTGCAGTGATAAAATGGAATATACACCAGATGGATGTCGAGACAACTTTCTTGAATGGTGTAGTCGAGGAGGAAGTGTATGTGGAGCAACCACTTGGTTTTGAGACACATGACAGGGTGTCATATGTGTGCAGGTTGAAGAAAGCCTTGTATGGCTTGAAGCAAGCTCCTACAACTTGGTATGGTAGGATAGACAGCTTTCTATCAAGTTTGGGATTTACCAAGAGTAAAGTGGATTCCAACCTTTATTACAAGGTTGAGGAAGGCAATCCTGTGATACTACCACTAGTACATAATGAAAGATAAGTGACCAAAAAAAAGACCAAAATCCACATATAAATGACCACTTTTGAGTTGGTGACCACTGGTAGCAAATTAGCGGTCTTATATCATGCGACCAAAAATGTGGTCATATTTAGCTTGGTCATTTATAGCTTATCTTGTGGTCATATATTTGGTCTTATATTTGGTAATATATTTGATCATTAATTGTCACAATTAATGACCAAATATATGACCACATTTTTTGTCACGTGATAAATGACCGCTAATTTGCTACCAGCGATCGCCAACTCAAAAGTGGTCATTTAAATGCATATTTTGGTCATTTTTACTTATCTCTTATGTTGTACGGGTGGTCGTTTATATGCAAATTTTGGTCATTTTTTTAGTCATTTATCTCTTTTTAGTGGTTTGAGAATATAAATAGGGCACAAAGGAATCGAACCACCAACCTCCTGCATATAAGGCAAGTGCTCTACCATTGAGCTAACACGTTTAAATAGAATTAATCTCTGTGTGACAGTTTTCTTGAAAGGAAGAAGATTACCAATATCAGCCAAAACATGTCGTTTTAAACATGTACTTATGTTTTGTATAGGCATTGTTGATGATTTTGGTTTACCTAAATAGAGGATCCTGCATTAATTTCATTGAACCAATGCTATTGCCAAGAAAAAAATGCAGTCCAAGCTTCAATGTTGAAAATGCTAACCAATAATATGAGGGGAGCTGCTTTCATAAGAATCAAACATTGATGGGTGGTTCAACGTTATTCTGTTCCAACCACCTATATATTTCAGTCCAGTATTGTCTTCTGCTATCTTTCTTTAGTCCCTCAGGTCCACCTTATTTAGTATCATTTCAAACATTTATACAAACTTTGTCATCTCTTAAGTAATCCCATAAGAAATTGAGCACAGATTCAAGATTTATGCATAGAAAAGTTTGCACAAGTCCTTTTAATTATCACTATTACTTCTTCGATGAGTGAGAAATAACCGTTGAGGTTGACCCTAAGTACCACGAGTGGAACTACTGAATTTAACACCAAATACAACCTATCCCTCTGTTTTTAGTTTTACAACTATTAAATAGTGAAGTAAATTTAAAATTGATCCCTCTCAAGTCTCAACTGAATCAATCAAGAACTACAAATTGCAAAATAATTGCCTCTTTTATTACTCTAAGCATACATTGTATCTATATACCATTCATAAAAATCAAAATTTAGCCACAAGTCAAAGTAATCTACTTATGAAGACTGCAAAAATCATGTTTAGAACCTGTGAAGGTAAAATTTTGATAACAAAAACCTTTTCCATACCAATCAAGATAAGTGTATGCTTATTGCACCACATAATATTGAGTGAAGAAAGTTCAAACCTTTGGTGTACCAACAACAATGCTGATGTCAACATAATATCTGTATATAATATCATCACCATCTATGACAGCATTAATTGTAGGTTAGTTCTGAAGTGCATTCACTGTAGCTTGGATACAAATGAAAGAAAAAATAGTATAAGTTGGTTTTAAAGTGTGCTGACTGCACCCACGCTATCAAATGAATGAGAAATCAGAACATCTAGAAGTTGTTATGCTTGGACATGAATGGATTCAAATGACATAAGCTATTTGATTACCTTTACAAATCCTTACATGAAACCCAGCTTGACACCATGCTTTTCGAGGAAAGCATCTTTATACTCTGCACGAAGTTGCATCAAATTTGTCCTGAAAAATAACATTTGATGCATCCAGAAAGATGCTTAAGTTTTTGTAAAGACTAAATTGAAGATATAGCAGTAAAAAATTCTTAGAAAAATGAATGATAGAAAAAGTTAATTCAACAGCTATAAGAGGTATAGAGCTTTAAAATGCATTCAAACTTTTTCTAGGAAATTTTATGAATGTGCTTTACTTTTCGCTTATTCCAGGATTCAAATAATATTGACATTTTTGGCAAATGCCTAAAAGAACACTTAATTTCCATACACCCTTTCGGAGCAAACAAATTATGATGATTAATTGGCTGGTGTAACAATGTAAACAAAAAAATATTCTCAGAGAAGGATCAATTATGATCCTTCCACCCTTGCTTCATAAATATAGGTAACTACAAATGACCCACCTTGTATGTTATTTGATATTAACAAAAGTAATAAAGCTTTCCAGCAACACACATGCCCTTCCCTTATCATTCACATTTCTTCTATCATATCATTTCTTGAACAAAAAAAAATTTTATTTCATGAATTTGCAACAATAATGAATCCATTTTACCATTACCGTGCAGACCTTCACCAATAAACATTATAGATCCATTTTATCCATGGTTCTTACTTCTTACCCCTGAATTGCTCCCAAATGAATGACCATCACAACAAAATTAGGAGCTCACAAAATAATTAAAACCTATAGTTGATGCCAACAAGGTCTTGGTTTTATGGTTAAGCAGGGATTGTGACATTTCCCCCCAAAAAGTTGAAAGTCTTTACAAACATAGTTTTCCCTCATGGACAATCATTCCCATGCAAATGAGTCGTTTCAAGTGGTTGGGGCAAGGTGCAAGTCTTGGGAAACTTTGGCAGAATAGATACCCCACATCCATGGCTTCTTAGCCGAATAAATCTTCGTGAAGTATTGTAACCAAATTGACCAAGGCTTACCTGCATTTCAGAGAAAACAGGGAGGATTCTATGATCTATTAGAGGAAGAAAACACCATGACATGTGGAATAAATATTTTGATGAATTTTGAAGGAAGAGGAGCTTTAAAATTCAGTTTCTGTTATGTTTTCTAAGGGGGCAACGTAGACGTGATAGACCCATATGGAAGAATGGGAACGATTAAGATAATAGATACAACAAATGTCCATAGAAGTCACTATTATGTTAAAAAAGGCTATGCCTTTAAAGAAATTATATTATCACTCAAGCTCTATAGCAAGACATCCTAAAGCTAAATACTACTCTTCCATATAATATATGGAGATAAGGAGTAGAACAGTCAACTTTTACAACGACACATTAATATTTTTCCAAGCAAAGCAATTGTTTGCTTCTAAATTAGATTTTAAACATTGCTGAGACAAATATAGTAGTTTATCTAATGTTTTGAGCTCTAGTGAAACCAAATCAGTTCAAAGCATATATCACCTGTGCATTCTGCAAAGGAGATACTCGACAACAAACAACAGCTTTGCACATCATTCTTATTTTTAGTAGTTTCCCTCGTAATTGAGGATCTAATGGATACATTAAACACTTTCCATCAATCACAAGTGCCAAATCCAATCGTGTTCTGCTGTTCTCATAGTACTCGTCTTCCTCAAGACATCTCTCCAACATCCGTTTGACTGTGTCTTCTATAACTTGAGCAGTTTCTAAAGGATCTCCCTGAATAATTCACAACAAATGAAAGCAAGGCAATACCATAAGAAAGCTATCACATTTACAAAGCATTCAACTTTAAACCAAATCACACAAGAAATGGTAACTGCATAAATGTACCAAAGTATTTTTCCTAGAGATCTCACCCGATCCTCAACTTCTCTAATTTCTTTTGTTTCTAAACTAATAATAAACTACTTCATTTCATTGTTGATTAAGCTACAAGCTACATATTGTAAACATGTATCGATTTGGATTAGTGTAAAAATCTAATTAGCTTTATAAATTATACATATGGAAAATATAAGCCATATATATGTCAACAAACCCAAATGGTCCCGATGGCAAGTAAAGCCACAAATCCATTGCATCAATAGGAAAACATCATCCATACAACTTCCTAAAGTTTCAAAAAATGTTCTATATATAAATAAAAATAGGGAATAAACAATATAATAATATGAATATGAATATATCATAAAATAAAAATAAGCAATAAATATAATAAAAGATATTATAAGACACACCTTTTGATTTAGAAGGTGCACAGGCCCTTGCAAGTTGTATTTATATGAGGGCCCATTCAAATGTATGACAGGCATCATTCATTATTTATATTTCTTTGGTCTATCCAATTGAAAAATTTAAATCAATTTAAGCTTCTTCTACAGAAAATCTTAGAATTCAATGAGTATCAATGAAACCTTCATCAGAATGGAAAAAGGAAAACTTACTAAACACACAAAATTGTATTCATATTTATATATGCAAGAATAACTACCATTAGCAAGAAATTGGCATCTTTTCAAATCTGAAGCACTCTTTTGGTTGTTAGTACATTTAATCTCTTCAGTGGAGAAGAAGTCCCGGGGAAGCCCATGCTTTTCCCTCAGCTTCAAAATCAACTCATGGTAAAATCCCTTTACTTCAGACAAGAAACTCTGAAAACTTGCCAAAACCTTGTGAGCAGGCTCACTTATTGTAATATTTTTAGCTCCAGGCATGGGAATAGTTGGCCCTAAAGAGGTAGCTATGGTTGCATCCATACTCTAGCAAATTCTAGTTCAAAACTCTTTAATTTGCTTGTGATGGAGCCTCCAAAGAGCTTGTTCAACATCATGACTTTCTGCAAAATCATGGTCTTCTAAAATGATAGCTTCATAGCTATCACGTATCTTGCAATGAAGGTCCCGAAGATTGACACCCAAGGGACCTTTGGATTCAATCAGAGCACGCAATTGCTTTTCTAGCTCTATAGCCTACAAGACAAAAAAATTGAAGTCATTCACTATCCTTGGATTGGTAAAATCATGATTCACACAACTTGTTATAGTCAATAGACTATTAGTTGTTGTTTTCCACCTATGAAACTGCAACTGATGTCTATTTTCCCATGATCAGCTGAGGGAATGAACCATGACTAAAACAACAATGATTTCTGGCACTCTGCTGAGTGAATAAACAACACTGTAACTAGAAGATAAAACCATGAAAACAGGAAAGAAAAGACATGCCAACAAAACATAAGAATAGGAACACTAATGTTAAACTTGACCTGGTTAAAATGTTCTTGTATAATGACTTGAGAGCCACACACTACCTCAGTTTCATTCAATATGGTCGCCATCCATCCACCTTAATAAAAAATTTAAAATATATAGCTGCAAAACACATCAACACATCGCTTGTCAATAGTTTATTTTATCCTTTTCATTTGTGTCATAGATGAAATAATCTCCAATTGATGAAACTAATCCTGATGTAATCAAAAAAACATTTATTTCAAAATAATCCAGATTATTTTGTTGAACACTACAAGGGGACCAAGATTGGTCAATTTTTCCCAATTATTTCTGAGCAATCCCAATTATCACCAATTTAATCTTTTCATGGCCCTTGTACATTAATTGCCAATTACGATTATTTCATCTATGATTTGGATCATTGTTTGTATTGTAATATTTGTATAACTCATCTACTAACAATATCCCTCATATTTATAGTCACAAAATTTGCATTGCATTTTGGCTAAATTCACACCCAAAACAATGAATGATATCACTGGCACAAGTGCAAGTACAATTATCTACAATACCAATCTTCACACCACTAGATCTAATTGGATAAAGTACAAAATATGCATATGAACGGCATTAATATGTAATCTTAGAAGAGTCTAAAGGGATACAATACTCAACCTACCATAATGTAGGCATCTGGATCCAAAGAACAATGTTTAATAAAAGCATCAACTGCTACTACATTTTGACATGGCATCACCTCAAGCACATCACCAGATTCATAGTGAATGCCCTAATAAGACAGCAGAAATATCACATTCTTCTACCCCTCAAATATCTACTATTAATCTATTTATAGAACTATAGAAAGGGGTAAGAATAGAAAGGAGTATCTCTTACCGAACAACCTAAGTTGAACTCTGGTAGGCATCAGGATAGAGAATTTCCTGGATAGGACTGGTGTAAACATTGTAGGGATCATAAGGCCTTTCCCTGAAGTAGTGGCTGGAAAGGGAAAAGTAGTGGCATACAGGAAGTCAGTGTACCGCCGATCCATAAGTCCAACATTTAAATAAATATGTTCTCTCAATCTACGATCTCAGAGGGATTTCGATTTATAGGTTAAATAACATACAATAAATCGATATGCCACCAACACATAAACCAAACATTTAAATAAATACAATTTATGGATCTATGATCTCAAAGAGTTTTATGTACCGTTTAATTAACATACAAAAATTGGTATGCCATCGATCCATAAACCCAACCTTTAAATAAAAACAATCTCTGGATCTACGATCTCAGAGAGTTCGATGTACAGTTTAAATAAAATACAGGGAGTCAACATGATACTAATCTCTCAATCTAGGCGTTAAAATTTTTATGGAATTAACAAAATGCAAATGAAACCTTCAACATGGCCGTAGGTCGTTCATTGAGCCTGTTGTATTTATATTTCATGGATTAGCTCATATGTCTATGTGAGTAACGTACACGTGGTAAATAATAATCTTTCATCTGAATGTCCATGTTGCACATGTTTATGAATAAAATAAGTAGGACACTCAGGGCAAGCAGTACTGGAACGCAAGCAGGACTAGAAGGTTCTTCGAACCCTGGTTAATACATCTCCCCTGGTCGTTGACAAACCCCTCACAAAGACATCTCCTTCATCTTGTCGCTCCTTACAGCTAGCTCTATATCCGTTAATCCAAACATATCCCCACATATCCCCATGGGAATATCTCTCCATCTATCTATTTTGCACCACGTCCCTATAAGGGAATAATAGATGTTAGATGTTGTCTTCTGGACAAGCTGCTCCACCGAATTTGTCTCTCTGATTATACCACATACTAATATATCATTGAAATTCGCATACGCAGGAAAAGATGAATCACCGGACCAGTCAGACCCTCTTCTTGGATAACACAGCAATGGGCTCAGAGATATAGTTTCTGCGTGGGCTAATCTAGGTTTAGGCAGGACGCACATCAAGATCTTGAGCCAAAGCCTTAGACACGATTTGAAGAGGAAAGTTGAGGAAGGTCGCAGCTCTCGCCATCTTCAAAACAACTTTATCATACTCCATGGATGCCTCTTCTGTAGTATTGAATGTCCCCAACCATAACCTAGCTCATTTCCCTATTGAATCCCTTATTTCAGCTGCAAATTTTCCCCAAAGTGGCCTTCGACCTCCTCTGTAATGCTTTCTAGGAGATTTTTCAATACGACCAAGGTGTTTTTGTTCTGACCTAATTAATCCTGAAGACTTCTCCACAAGTTGCAAGTTTGAATGGATGCTTGCATTCCCATTCAGATTAGATCTTAAAACAATCTCCTCATCATCCCTGCGGCTTGAAGCAGCAAGTGAAGCCATACAGGAGAAGTTGCTAGCGATAGAGGCATCTTCAAGTAATGCACGAAAACCCTACAAAATTTCCTTCAGAATTTCCTCCTATAAATGTGGCCCATACACTCTCGAGTCCAGAACTATGGCTTGTCCAGATATTAATTAGGGCACTTACATTACTTTTTTATGCCAGGATCCTTCCTTAGTAGCTCAAGGTTTCAATCCGAAACTGGCATTTGAACATGTTTCCACACTAGATAGGGGATTGCAGCATATTGTTTAAACTAATGCAAAGGTACACGGCTTTGACTAAGATCTAACATAAAATCCTCTTCAACCAAAAAATGAAAACCCTAAGAAAATTCTGCAAATGCTGAAATAACAATTTCTTTTTGGTATAGTCTAATAATTAAAAAAATCAAACCCATCTTTCCATAACCCTGTAAAATACAAAACCCTCTTCAACTAAAAAAAGAAACCCTAAAAAAACTTTACAAATGCTGAAAGAAAAAATGGTGAAATTGGATTAAGGATTGAAAACCTTGATGAGCAGATCACGATCAATTCAACGCTTCTCTTCGGTATGCTTAACTTCTAATTAATTTCAACCTATGCATTTTCAACTAGTTTAGGAGAACCCCAACCAAATTTTCAATGATATACCCTAATGTCCATCCATTCTCGTTTCATAGTGTTTGTTTTGGTTTTTATTTTTTTATCTATCCATTCGCGCATCCATTCCCATTTCATTGTGTTTGTTTTACTTTCTATTTTTTTTATTTGTTAATATTACACATATTACAATATTTAGTTATAATATGTTATTATTATTATTTATATAGTGTTTTATTATTATATTATATATTGTTATATTATAATATTTAGTTATAATATATTATTATTATTTATATAGTGTTTTATTATTATATTATATATTGTTATATTAAATTACATATTGTTTAATTTAGTTATAATATGTTATTATTATTTATACATTGTTTTATTATTATATTATATTACATATTGTTTAATTTGAATGTTTTGTATGTTAAATGTTTTAATAATATAGTTTTTATATTTTTATATATAGGAATTGTATGTAGTAATATATTGTATGTTGAGTTATATATTGTAATATAAAACTATACCTATATTTTCAAGTATTTTTTTTATTTTTTTGGGTAAGTTTATAAAGATACTAAGTATAAATATGAAAAACAATCACATTCATTAGTTTTCACTGAAAAATCACTGCTATGCATGTTTACCATCAACATAATCTAGGCAAACAAAATGCAGATCCGCACTAACACTAAGATCAAGAGTCGACAAAGTAGTAACAATTTTCAAGTCTTTGATCTTGCAAAAAACTGAACCATAAAGGTAAGGAAGCTATGTGCTTCCTCGGAAGTATTAAACTTCCGCTAAAGCCTTTGTGATTTGCTAGCCCCGGATCAAAGAGAACATGCTTGTTCTAGAAATGGTCTTGTTCTTAGTAGACTAGAGCCGTCGTTTCCCTCTATCTGTCATCATTTATCACACTTCTTCCTACATTGGTAGCTCCACTGATATTTTGCAACTCCAAGGAAGGCGGAAGATGTGAGTGCTTTCTTTCATCTATGCAAATCACTAGATCCACTAGAATCACTAGGTCCATAGAAGAACCCACCTATCAGGCACTCAAGTACAGTCCTTATAATGAGCTTTTAATATACTAGGCCCTAGGGTAGATTATACATTCACGTCAACTCTTGAAAGAGTGCAAAAGCAAAAGAAAAACATGCTAATGCTGAGGAGGGGGGAATGTCTATTGAGTGAAGTAAAAGGCCTTCTCTATAATTTGAGTGATCTATCTTGCTAAGGCCGACCCTTCACCACACCCCTGTTATGTGGTCATGTCCAACACAACTATGGATCGTCTAACACAATAGGTATCGAGATGGCCTTAAAGAAATGATCCCTTAGAAGACATGTATTGAAAAATAATCTAAGTTGTATACTATTAATGTTACAATTTACTAAATTTTAACACTGCAGATGGATTCGGAGACCCCCTGGGTATCCGAATCCATCTGCAGTGTATCCGAATCCATCTGCAGTGTTAAAATTTAGTAAACTGTACAAATTCATTATCAAAATTATAATTTTCCACTACTAGAATGAAAAAACTAAAAATGACCACATAAATGACCAATTGTTATGTTTTCATTTTTAGTTTAGTTCTTATCTCATGACCAAATTGGTCATTTATCTTGGTCATTTTTAGTTTAGTTCATATCCCGTGACCAAATTGGTCATTTAGCTTGGTCATTTTTAGCCAATTCACTTAAAATTTCTCAATTTTGGTCATTTATCCCTTGAAAAAGCTATGGTGACCAAAGTTTTTGGTCGCCTAGTCACTTATCTCTCATTTTGTACTAGTATACTATTGTATGTGGATGACTTGTTTGTAGCAGGTGAGGATGGGTTGATTGCCAACACCAAGAGGAATCCTGTTACTGAGTTCAAGATGAAGGACTTGGGGATGACGCACTATTTCCTAGGCATGGAGGTGTGGCAAAGTGCAGATGGAATCTTGATTGGACAAGGGAAGTATGCAGTATAGATCCTAAAGAGGTTTGGAATGATGGACTGCAAGGCCATGGCCACACCTATGGCATCGAACCTGAAGATTTCATGTGATGCTTCATCTGATCCGGTTGATTTCACTGTGTATCATCAGATGATTGGGTCCTTGATGTACCTGACGAACACTAGACCAAATATTTGATTTGCGGTGAACACATTGAGCCAGTTCCTGATGGATTCCGAAGGTGTTCACCTGGTTGCTGTAAATCATATTCTGAGGTACCTGAAGGGTACAATTGACTATGGGCTCAAGTATGATGCGAATCAAAAGTTTAACCTACAGGGTTATGTTGATTTAGATTGGGATGGCAGTGCTGTAGATAGGAAGAGCACATCTGGGTGTTACTTTAGTATGGGATCAGGTGTGATCTCTTGGTTTAGCAGGAAGTAGTCCTGCGTCGCACTGAGTACAACCAAGGCAGAGTATGTTGCAGCTTGTTTGGCTAGTTGTGAGGCAGTATGGCTCCGAAAGCTAGTGTCTAAGTTATTTGATCTCCCGCTAGAGGCTACTAGTATCTTTTGTGATAACCAGAGTTTGAAGTTGTCTGACAACCTAGTGTTTCTTGACAGGTCGAAGCACATTGAGATCAAATATCACTATATCAGGGATATGGTGCAGAGAGGAGCAGTGAAGCTCCTGTATGTTGCGACGGATGAGCAGGTTGCAGATGTGTTAACGAAACCACTAGCCAGAGTGAAGTTTGAGTACTTTAGAGAGAGGCTTGGTGTTCTTCAGATTGATGACACTTCAAGAAAGAAGTGATGGACACATTTGCAGGAGCCATTCCAAGCATGGTGAGAGGAGGATCCTTCCCATGGCTATGGATGTAAGCGCTAGATGATGAGCATCAGGATGATGCTCCAGTTACTGCTTTGTAGATGCATCATGTTGGATGCTTTGATCAGTTTGATCATGTATTTATATATGCATCATGTTGGATGCTTTGATCAGTTTGATCATGTATTTGTATATGCATCATGTTGGATGCTTGATATGATCAGTTGGATCATGTATTTTTATATGTATCAGGTAGATGCATTGTATGATTAGGTGGATCATGTATGATCAGGTGGATCATGTAATTATGTATGATTAGGTAGATCATGTACTTAGGTATGTATCAGGTGGATGCATTGTATGATCAGGTGGATCATGTACTTATGTATGATTTGGTAGATCATGTACTTATGTATGTATCACGTGGATGCATTGTATATATCAGATGGATGCATTGTATGATCAGGTGGATCATGTATGATGATATGTATTAGGTAGATACCTTGTATGCATCAGATGGATATATTGTTTGATAAGGATGAGCACAGATGACGAGCTTTAGGATGTTGCTCCAGATGATATGCATCAGGATGATGCTATGATGATGATTAGGATGATCACAGACGACGAGCTTCAGGATGTTGCTCCAGATGATATGCATCAGGATGATGCTATGATGATGATCAGGTTGATCATGTGATTATGTACATCAGGATGATGTATGGTGAATATCAGGTTGATACTCTGTGGCCGTGGACAGGTTTTGTAGGTAGCATAGAAAAGATCCTTTAAAATCTGGACAGTTAGAGCAATGTGCTCGTAAAAGCCTAGGATGTTCTATCGAGATCTAGGCAGGTAGATCAGTGTGCTCGTAACATCCTGTGATGATCTGAGTAGGTTTTGCTACATATTCGCATAGAAAAGATCCTTTAAAATTCGGACAGGTAGAGTGGTGTGCTCGTAACAACTCGGGATGCTCTACCGAGATCCAGATAGGTACAGCGGTGTGCTCGTAACATCCTGGGATGCTCTTAGTAGGTTTTACGAAAGTTCACATAGAAAAGATCCTTTAAAATCTGGACAGGTAGAGCGGTGTGCTCGTAATAGCCTTGGATGCTCTATCGAGATTCAGATAGGTAGAGCGGTCTGCTCGTAATAGCCTTGGATGCTCTATCAAGATTCAGACAGGTAGAGCGGTGTGCTCGTAACATCCTAGGATGCTCTTAGTAGGTTTTGTGAAGGTCAACATGTAAAAGATCCTATAGTCTACGCTAGGTTTTGTTGACGCACATAATCAGTCCTAGGTTCCATAGTATGGCCACTAATGATGAAGACCTATAGGTGGTGGGCCTACATCCAACATGAAAAAGGGTTGGCTCTGTAGAACTTCCTATGATGAGTAGATCATATATTGATTGAGATAGCAGCAGTCGTGACAATGACGATGATCCAGTGACGATGATCCAGAGAAGAAGACTTGTGCTAGCAGATTTGTGTCGACAAATACCTTCCTAGGTAAGAGGGAGTGTTGATGTAATTGTAACTTCGGAATGTATTTCACCTATGTATAGAGATGTTATTATTCCTCTATATGGAAGTGTCGTCATTTGTATTGACAAGTGTCACAAGTGTCACAACTTGCATGTGATGGGTTATTAGACCACCAAGTGTGGGGTCAACCCTATTGAGTATTACCATCGGTTATTAGATTGAGTTAGACAAGTCGTCCCTGCTAGTTTATTAGGAAGGTCAGGTCATGTATAAATAGAGTGCGGAAGACACTCTATTTGATCACTTCATTATTCACTTTTACACTCTCCAGAAAGTGGCACACAAGTGAGGAAGGAGGAGTAGCTGCTAGGAGGACTATCTCTTGTACTTGGGTTGTATCATTGCTCTTTCTATCTCTGAGGAAGTTATGGGGTTTTTCACCTTTATGGTTTTCCCCAGTGAAACTCTATGTGTCTATTGTCTCATGTGATTGCTTGTTGTGATTGATATGCTTGATATGCTATACATGTTATTCTCTTAGTAAAGATCCTAGAGTATATTGAATTAATGCTCAAAAATTAACAAAGAGAATGAAGAAAGAAAACCCAAAACCTATTTATTATCATTATGCTAGAAAAAATACTCTTATAGTGGTCTACAATGACAAAGTCAAATATCACTATCAAACTTTTTGGAGCACAACTTTGTGTATTTTTCAAATATATTTACTAATTAATATACCTAGGGATTTGTACCCTTTTAGACGCTATAGAGGTGCACTATTATGGGGAAGTGTGATCCTCATGACGGTTGTCCTCATAATACATCAAATCATCCATGTTTAGTTTCAAAAGTGTCTCCATTGTCTCAACAAGATGAGGGAAAGAAGTCTGAAAAAAAAATGAGAAACCAACTTTTCCTTATTAAGAATCTAATCTTTGTTCACAACAAGATATCAATATGTAGAAGGTGCCTCAATGAGCAAGTGCAAATATAAAAAAAAATGGCTTCAGTAAGGGGCTATCAGAAATATGGAATAATATCTATAAGATGAGTCAACTAAAATTATTCTTTGTTCATAGGAGGTTCGTAGAGTTTTAAGTTACTCACATTGATTGCATTATAAATACCAAGATGGAAAGGAAAATAGCCTATAAGCATTATCATTGACTTATTGGATAATAGTATATGGACCACACTTGAGAGATTTCATCTTATGATGGCATTGGTCTTTAAATTGTTGTTTTCTCGACTACAACTAAACATGGTCCACACATGGTCCACAACTTGGAAGTGCATGGGAACTCAAAGGTAACCCTAAAAATCCTTATAACATGCCTAGGATGCTTAGGTTGTGTTGGTTACTTTATCATCAATATAGGCCAAATTATCAAAAAAAGAGGGTGTTTTATGTTGCTTATATTAGCTGGTGGGAAGAGGATGGATGTTGGAGAGTGATATGTAGTTCATATGGGGTGATAGGTTAGTACCTATAAAATTTCTTAAGGGTGAAAATTTAGTAAAATGGTTGGCAAAGTGATTGTAGCTATGTTTCAAGACTTAAGTAGGTGTCCCACTATTTATTGTTAGTATAGTGCATATGGAGGCATGAACAAGACTATGATTCAGTGGCTTCAATGGCTTAGTTTGGCCATCGGTTTGAGGGTGAAAAATAGTACATAAATTAAGATGGAAACATACTGATTTCCCCATTATTTTCTAGAATGTGCTAAAAAAACATGAATCACAATTAGAAATAATACTAGGACCAATCAAGCCTAAAATATAAACTTGTTGTTTGGATATTTGAAGTAGTCTTTGTGGAGGGAATAGAAAGGGCCATCTTAGAAAGACGATCTAGACCACAAGAAAGATGAAACCATGTTTGCAAAAGTTCATTAACAAGACAAAATATCCATAGACAATGAAATCATGAAATATGAAATCATGTTTCTTAAATAATGTATTATAATTTTAAAAATTTGAAATTTTTTTATTGAATATATATATATAATAGTTAAGACATTTAACATAGAAATAATAAAATTTTAGTGTGAATAACAAAGCTATATAAGTGGCACATTCGTGTACAATTTAGAGATGTCTAAAGTTTAAAGGCCTCTTGAAAAAGTAGGGATTCAAAATTTAACTATAAAACGTTATTTACAAAGCACTCCATTTAGTTCTGAATTCATTTTTAAACATTTTTTTATTAACCATTTAGGAAAGACATTTCTAACCGTTACATGACGAAAATAGAAAATTTACTAATTAAAAAAGCTAAAAGGAATTTGAAAAAATCAAAGTTTATTAAGGCAAAATATGACCGTTAAGAAAGCTAAAAAGCAAAAAAAAACAAACAAAAAAAGACTGTTAAATAGCTGAGATACAAAATGAAGTATTAGAAACCCTACATACAGGTGGTAGAAGAAGCCTAAATGGCCCGTTCCATTATGTGCTATTTGATTTTTTGCTGCGCACTCTCCGTTTCAAGAGAAAAACATCGGCGACCTGTTAAATATCTTCATCAAACTCGGCGTTACTGAGTATGAGGGAGGATTTGGTAAAAAATATATACAAAGTGTTGGGAGCCATGGAATCAAATTGTGCAAAGCGGGCTTTTTAGGGTTTAGACTGAGTGCGTTTGAAGGTCTCAGGGAGTTTTTTATGTGGGCTGAGCCTATCTCGCCTGTACGTTCAGGCGAGACTTGCCAACTCACCCTCTGAATTTCAACTCCAGGCCCACCGCCACGCTGCCCCCCATCGGAGGCTTAAAAAACTTTCCGGTAGAGATTTAAAAAATTTCCGTCGATGTTTCCCCCGCCATCCGGGTCGATGACCGAGGCTCCTCCCCTCTGCCCCGCCCAGCCCCTCCGCCCCTAGCCCCTCCCCTTCAGCCCCCTTCACGGGTCATATCCCTATTTACGTCTCTTTCATTGTGCATCTGAGCACTACCACTGCGGGACCGGCCATCACCCTCCGCGGGCGACCCAAAGCAACCAGATAGCGACCCATCACCAGCGAGATAGCTCATAGCTGGCTCATATCCCCTGTTTTTGTTTTTTCACTGTCCCCTGTTTTTGTCTTTTCACTGTGCATCTGAGCGGGACCGGCTTTCAACCTCCATCAAGGAGGGCCACCGGAGCGACTGGATATCAACCCATCACCAGCTCAGACCAGTGTAAGTTTAAATCGATCCCGTTTAAGTCTGTGTAATAGCAAGGAATCTATTGCCATAAATTAGAATAGGCACCCAGCGGATCTTGTTCACACCAAAACAGAAAACAGGAACCAATGATAACAAAAAACAGTAATGGTAGGCGATGTTGTTTACAACAGCATTGCAATGTTCAGTCTAAATCATCCACCTCTGCCTGGATAGGAACCACAATTGCTTGAAACCTGTGAAAAACTTGGACTGTGCAAGGACTGCTTGGTAATAATCCAACCAGTGTTCAATGACATTCAGAAAACAAACAACCTTAAGATATTACATTTCATTTTAATGACTTGCTTGCAACTCCACGAGGATATTAAATCACTTATACGGTGGCATCTTGATCCAGCTGAAAGATTTGAATCAGTTTCATAACTGCAATAAGAACTTCATTAGCAACTCGTTTTCCCCTAATTTGAATAGTATTATGCACAAACTTAGTTTGGCATCTCCTACCTATGGACATTGAATTCCTTGATCCGATCAAGCAGTGATATGGCATTTCATTTTATGACGACTCCAAAGATATTGTGTTTGGCATGACAACACTAAACATGGAAGGATTATCAAGAAAGGATAGACCAGCCATACTCCCAGATAGCATTATATAACAACTTCAGTGTCCCTGGCAAGAAGGAATTCCAAACTATTAGCTCCATGAGGATTATGTTACTGCAATGATACAACTCATTCTGAAAGCCTACTACCAAAGCTTTCCTGATATAAGACAGTATATTTACATACTCTGTAGAACTTGGAGTTGGCTTAAAATACAGGCTACATTAACTTTAAATAAAAACCTTCATGCAAACATAAACATTTATATAAATAACTTTGAATAAGATGAAAATGAAAAAGAAATCTATCCACAGAGGGGCATTGGTGTCAGTTGGCAAATTGGCAAGCAAACACACAAACAATTAAACGAGAGGTTGGCAAGAGATGGCAACTATTCATATATCTAGATGGCATTTAACACTTCACAATGAGATTGCCGACAAGTTAGAACATAACTCTACAATGGGTCGGGTTCGAAGGCAAGAGAGCTCAGAGTACTAATATGTATGCTATGAGACAAAAACTAAACATATTTAGATGATGCCTGGAGCAACCAAAAAACTAGTGAGGTAGAAGATAAATTAAAATGAACTGTATAAAGGGTTGTTTTCAAGAGCAAGGGTGTATCAATAGACTTGCAATTGTAGGATGAGAAGTGAGACGCAAGTAAATGATAATTCATAATAGCAATGGGGAAACAAGACCAACCACAAAAGCACTGATAGACAAGGACCTGATAACAGAAATATTGAAAACCATAATTAAAGGGTACTGTTAAACATCACCTAGTGAACATGCTTTTCAACTTTCAATCATAAAATGAATCAATGATCCATTCAATGGTAGAATCAAAGCAAAAGTTAAAGACAAAACAATAGGGACAAAAACCCTCTCTCCATAATAAAACCTATCACCTGAAAGGGTAAATGGATATGAACTTCTGAAACCATAAAGGTTTATGAGCAATGTCTTTCAAATTTGAGGAAACACATAAATAGCGTAGCAATCTATAGATGTATGAGTAGAAGGGTGTGATTTATATACATTATTAGATACTACATAGTATGCAGATAGATGCATAGTAAGGACCATTCAAATTTTCATTTTTTAAAGTTGTTTCTTTATGGTTTACTAATCATACAGATTATATAGTTTTTATGTCTTAGAGACTATCCACACCTTATTATAAAAAAAATTAGATAGACTATTTTTACAGTACAAAGACAGCATTTCCCTACATAAATATACTAGAAGAAATTTCTTGGGCATTTCTGTACAGTAAATTTCTCAAAAAAAATTCCAAGAATTTCAGAAGTGTTTCTGCAAGATTTTCATAAGGGAAACACTCCCTTTACAGAAACTCCTCCCTTGGTGTGATTTAAAATATGTATATGTATTAATGTACGAGAAGGGTTCTTTGTTGATGTTTCTCCAGACGGCTGGAAATGTTTATCTTATAGACAAGACCACAAGAGTGACTAGACAAGAGAACAACCCGATGATTACTTCAGAGGGGTAGGGGTTTATAATGTTCATTTTTATGTCCTTTATCATGTCAAAAGCTGGAAAAAGTTTTAGAATTTAGATTTAAAAGGTATTTTGTAAGCACAAAACAATAACCACCAAGGAAATCCTTTATCAAAGAATATAGTAGTCTTGTCAGTTTCAGGATTCTAACCTTCTATAGTTATATTGCTAATTTCTTGTTTTATGACTAGTTGAAATTTGTTATCAAAACAATTCTTTATATAGTATTTTCTGTCCATTCCTCTCCAGATACATTTTGCAAATAGAAGTGAACGAATTCAGACATATTTATAAATTATCAGAGAGTGATAAGCAGCTTTATATACATAGATAAGATATAATTTTATTAATGTCCAACAAATGACCACCACAAAAGTAGGTCGATGAGACTAAAGATAGTACATTCATTGCAAGTACAAAAGCATCTCCTAGATCTCCTCTCGGTTATTATAATGTTTTTTAGAATTTTTATGTTTTTTCCTTTTATAAGTGGTAATATGAAGTATGAACGCTTTTAAGTGGTAATATTATTTATTTACAAACTAAATATGATACTAACAAAACATATCACATGGATTTTGTTGGCAGATAACTATGGAACGCCAGTGGATATTGTGCATTGCCATATCGTGTCGTCCGAATCCAGGCCAAGGGACAATAGCCTATGTTTTGTATGACAAAGTGCAAGACATAACCATAAAGAAAAGGAGGTCTATACATGGAGAGACCACAAACAACAAGGCATATTACATTGCCTTAATGGAAGGGCTAGAAGTAGCTTTAGAAAATGGGGTGAACGAAATTGCTGTTTACATGAATTCAAAGCTTATTATTGACCAAATGACAGGGCATTGCAAAGCTACATCGACAAATCTTGTACCATTGTGTAATAGTGCCCGCGAACTTGCTCATAAATTCCTCTCGTTTACCATGTATCATGATGAGATGGATGGAGATCATATGAATGCTAGCAAGATGTGTAAGGATCTTTTATCTGGGGTAATGTCATCCCCAGTAAAAAATGTTAATCAACACCAACATAGATCCCATGTACGACGGAGTGAAGCAAAATGTGGTGGACATCAACGATGGATGTGTCATGCATGCATCTGGTTCATTTTTATTTTGTATGTTTTGCTTATGTTAATGTGGCATTTGATTTGACCACATAAAAATCACATGCCATAATGGATGTTGCATTGTATTTGAATGTTTATAACAGATATTTTGTGTAATACAAAATCCTTTGATGATTCTTGTGTTCCAGTATTGTGTGTGAAGCTTTGTCTCATGGACAACATATTTACTTTGGATTAATATTTTTGTACATGTACCATAATGAACCAAATGCCTTGTTATACCAGGATCATTAGCCTTAAATATTTTTGTACGGAGGA
The DNA here is from genome assembly GCA_027924585.1 of Larix kaempferi. NCBI lineage: Eukaryota > Viridiplantae > Streptophyta > Pinopsida > Pinales > Pinaceae > Larix > Larix kaempferi. The sequence goes on along the minus strand of BSBM01001857.1, from coordinate 455,227 downwards.
AAGGTGAAAGTTATATTTTCTAAATGGAAAAAATCTTATTGACATAAAATTTGAAAAGGGGCACAGTTGATATTGGGTGCACTTATCTTATGGGAATTATATAAGAAGGCATCAAAAATATATATGTGATTTTTTTGGATAGAGTTCAAAGTGAAATGTTAAGGTAGCTGCTTTGCCTTTCTTGGATAGAAAGTTGCTTTGTTCTTTGCCTGAATAATAGAATCTGTATTTTTTTTTCTGGCTTTTGTTGGTTGCCGACAAAATTTACCCATTGCTGAATGAGAATGAAGGGGATATGGTTTGCTGGGAGTAGTGGGTACAATTTTACTTGGGAAGGAAATTGAAAAGAAAAAAGTACAATTTCAGAATGTCTAGTGTGTGTTAGAATAAGCAAGACGACATAAACAATGCTTATTTTGGATTTGGCTTGATAATGGAAGTTCAATATGCCATATCAAGCATCGAGACAGGAGGACTCAGTAAATGGAGAAGACAAGGTGATCTCTATGACCTGCTCTAGTTTGGATAAGGCAATGTAAGTACAATTCGACCACTAACAACATTAGAAAAGTTGGCAGAGAATAAGAGCTGTTTATGTTTAGCAAATTTTTAAATGTGTGAAAAATTGAGGATTCCACATCAAGCTGAAAAGGATAAAATTTGAGGATCTTTTTCTGAAATGGGATATCGAGGGGAGTTCGAAACAGGGAAAATTGTATATGCTTGATTATGAGGGGATTTTATAAGCAACTTCTTTTGGGTATATATTATAGTATAGTAGTTTTTTTTGTTAAATTCATAAGTGCAATTGGGACAAAATATTTCTGAGGTATTAATTAAAAATATGAAAAAAGTATCGATAAAGAAGAAAGTAGGTATCTTGCAAACTTTTATTACTTAAGTAATTAATCCAAATGTATTTACTATTTATCCTCCTGCATCAAAGGGCAATGATTCATGCTTCTAAGTGAAATTTTAATATTACATTCCTGGGCTAAAAATGAAATTAAATCTACTTTCAATACATTCTTTTCTTGAAAATGAATTCAATTCAATTATTTACGCCTTTTGCTCGATTGCAATGTATTCTATACCCATGACAGTGTACACAGGTTGCTAGTCTTGGCCTTATTTGTGAGAAATATGATGATGAATGTGCATAGACGTGTTAGGATTTGGAAGGAAAGAAGTGGAACTACCTTGGTGTGCAAACCTATGCATGTTTACATTCACTCAAATATTTTTGTTATTTTGCTTGAACACTTTGTGTGCAAAGCCTTTCTTTATTCTAAATATTACTTTTAGTTTTCTGTTTTACGGGGTGAGGGCTGGAGCTAGGCAAGGCTATTCATTCCTTATCTTCTCTTAGATGTAGAGTTGAAGTAACAGAGATCAATGTGAGAAGGTTAAATATTAAAGCTTGTATTTATTTCTATGATGATTGATCTTCTTCTCACTGCTCAAGTTGCTAGGCTTTTAATCCTCCAAAATGCTTATTAAGCAATGTATTACCTTTTAAACTTCTCAAGAGGAAGCTACAAAGAGAAAATTTGAAAATGAAATGGGTGAGTGGAATAACTCTACATGGATATTATTTACGTAGTCCCTTTGCTATACATTTCCTTGAATTTGTCAGATTCTGATCATGTAGCAACACCGTTGCAAAGAAGTTGGATGGAAGGCAGCTGCTTATTCTTGTTGGTATCCATTCCTTAAATAAGTCTTAACCCTAAGATCTATTTCTTCCTAGGGAATAACACACTGCATGATGAATAGTCTTAACTAGTGCGCTCCAATCAAGGAAAAAGACCCTCCTTGGGGTATGCACCCTAAAATGGGCAGAGATATGGAGCTAAAGATTACCTATCTAGAAGCCCACCTAACTGACAATTCCAATGATGAAGATGATCAAGTCTATTGCATACTCAAGTGCAAGAGGAACATTCTGAAGCACAAGTCTATCGTACTCAGATTTGGATACCCTTATGACAGCCAAAAAAAGAAGGAAGAAAAACCTATTGACTGTACTTCCTGCAAGGCTGCAGGCCAAGCATAACTCATCCATAGATACAAATCACTCTGAACATTCTGTGTAACTCCTATCTTGGATCCCCAGTTCCCCAATTCTGAGGTAAACTCGAGCTAGGATTAGCACATAAAAGGGATAATTACGATAACCAATTGACAATTAGAAAATAAGATCACTGCACAATTCTTTCTCAAAATCAGTTCTTGCAGCCATATCAAGTTATCGACTCACATCTTCAAAATCTTGATAGCCTCTTTGCATTCAACTACTCTTGAATAATACCCTGGTGTACTTGGTAATGGATATCTCAAACCTAAAATGTCGGTAATATTTTACATGACTCTGATTCTTGGCATTGGCTATTGTCATTGAATTTAGGAGGATGTATGGTCTTGTGCTCCTTGCTCTTGTAAAAGAACCCATATAGATAATGAAGGATAAGAATATATGTCTAAGAGAGATTGTGATAAATGCTTTAAGAACGTGACCAAAACATTTGAAGCATTAGTAGAGTATTTAGAGTTGATAGTCTGTGGAAAACATATATTGGTGCCCTCTCATTGCTGGTATTATGATCAATCTTTATGGCATATTAATATTCTTAACTAGCTAACAGTTATTTGTGACATATATGAGTCCAGCTATGACTGAAATATTTCAAAAAAATGATTTTGGTACTTTGCTCCCCCTCCTTGAATTATGGGAGATGCAGAGTCATAATCAAGATGTAACATAAAGTTTCACTTTACACTGCAAGGCTATATATTTGGGGTGTGTTTGTATAGAAAAATTATCAACTTTTGAAACTGCAGATTTAAAACGAGACTAACTATGGATGCAATTCTCGATGCAATTAAATCTTTGAAGACCTCCTACCGAGACTCAAAAACCACAATTAGCAATCACAGGAAAAAATATTGGGTCACTGTTCACAATGTAGTTCTAGATTGGGCTGATTCTTCTCGGGAAAGAGTTCTTGAAGATGTAATTGTGATATTTCATGGGATCCCCTTTGTTTAATGTCTCTCTTGAGGACACATGGGAATCAATGTTGAACAAAGTAGAAACTAAAACAAGTGGTACAATTAAAGCCACCATAGAGAAGCCTGTTAGTTGCTCAACGTATGCTTTCAAGCTTTGTCGTATTAATACATGTAACTTTCTCTTTTCTACAATTAAGGAAGGTGTTGGTATTGAGACAAACATGGAGAGATACACCTAAGACAACTCCTGTTCATTATCTAGATGCCTCAGCATTAGGCATGACGACTGTTGAACCAATCATGAAGTGCTCCAATCCTAATTTATCTTGTATGACAAGATTGTGGTGGCACCTCATGCCTAAAAGACCTTGGGAATGGAATAACATCCCGAATTTTATCGTCATTGCTTCCTTAAATGCTATCACTAAGATGTTCTTTGATATTTACCTTATAGTGTAATCGCATCCCTTGTGCTTGTTAAACTAAATCAACAATTTCAAATTATCAAATGTATGAACAAAGGAAGTGGATCTGTACTCAACAAATCAGGATTGCATCAAGGTGCTTGTTGGAAATAAAGTTAACAGGGTAGTCTCTCATGGAAACTCAATTATTTCAAAGTTCCATGTGTCTTTTGGTAAAGCGCTGTTACTGCACTTCCATCTCTGATTTCCTCTATAACAAATGAATGCCTTTGTTTGATGCGCCCATTAATGGATTTATATCATACATGTAAATGGATTTTCCATGAGGCCACACACTCTCTCTTCAACTCTGATATTTGCAATTTAAAAGGCACCTTAATTTTATCTTTCCAGAATTAACTCAAACATCAATCGTTGGTAGAACTACTTGTTTAAAGACCATCAACACGACTTAGGAGCCAATATAGAGGGGCAAAGCAAAAGCTGCCATGACCAATCCAAGGTGATGATTGCTTTAAGGTAAATTTAATTTGAAATTAGGTACTAGATTGTGTATTTCATGTTGAGGATAAACTTTAGATACTGATAAATGTAATGGAAACCTAACATCTTGAACATGAGAAAATTTTATCTACTGAGTAATGATGATAAACTTTAGATACTGAAACTGCAAAAAAGGTAGGGAAACTGGACCATGATAATAAAAGGATCAGGATGTCCTTTAAGAACAAGTTTTCTTAAAAATTCATGCATCTGAGATACAAAAGTCATTTGGAATATCCATCTGGCATAAACAGAAAACACATGATGTTTCACATAAGATCACAACTTCTTGCTGAATTCCATTAAGACATAATTGGAATAAAAGTCAATGAAGCAAGAATGAAACATAAAGGTAACAACATCAAATGCTATATTTCCGGAAATTCTGGTCAAACACACGAGACCACTAGGATCCCAACAAAAACCATCAAGAGGATTTACATAAGTACCAATAGAACATGATAAGTTTGCAATGAAATAGGGTTCTTTATCATAGACCTTCTACAATGACTATCCAACAGTCAACTACACATTTACAACAGTTTGACCTGACTGCTGCTATTCTAGCACAAGAACCTGCTAATCTAATTCAAACTTAATCTCTGCCTCTAATATCTGGCTTAGCCCACACATAGTAGATGGATACCACTTTAAGATACTATAAATATGCAAGTTTTTGCAATCATTTTCCTAATTCCAACCACAATTTTCAATATGAAGTCTTCTTAAATTGAAGTCTTGGCATAGCAATGAAACTCCAAATCATACATGTTTCAAGCTTAATTTTTTTTATAATAACTAAGTTTGCAAGTTTTAAATTTTCATCTTCACTTATTTGGGTTTCTTTCACTATCTCGTCTAGCAGCTCTATCAAGTACATCATCAAATGTTTGTCTCCTAGTGCCTTGTGTTGGGCGAGGAAAGTGTGCAGAACTAGATGATGTGTAAGAGCGCTTGCGAGTGACCATCCTTTCCAAAAAATCTTTTCCACGTTGTAGGGTATTCCCAAATCCATCTTGCACTTGTTGGAAATATGGAGCAGGCAGATGGTCCAACCCCAAAGTGGTAGATGCCAATGTTGTTTTGAATTCATTGGCAACGTCTTCCATGCGTTTCTCTAGGAAGCAGAGATGTGATTCTTCACTAGGAAACTGCATAAGTGACTCAAAAATGTCTCGAATACGTTGTGAAACTCCTCTTTGGTCATGACTTGGATTTACATTATTGGAAGTAACCATCGAACCATTGACATTATTATCTAACTGGAAACAAAGAAAGAAAAATTCACATCAACATGAAAAGAATAATAGAAAAATATGAAATAAACCAAGTTATGAAATTACTACCATGACAGGAAAATCCAAGCCATTTGCAACTCCAAAGCCATCGTTTTCAGCTATCTGGTAACAACTACATTGCACCATATTAGACCACACCAACTACTATTTATGATCTAAAACATTTGTATTGATCTAAATATGCATTATGAAATACTAAAAGTCACCTGATATGGGATTGTTTCATCAATTCCTATTTCTAGCTCTTCTTGTTCCAACCTAATTTTTTCCCTCATCGTGGTAACCTTAATGACATGCTTGCACAAATATCCATTATTTTCCCAGCTGCAATCACACATAGCAAAGTTTGGACCTGATTGCCATACCATATATCTTTTCTCAATATCATGTTGGCTTTGCACATATGCTATTGAAGGATCGGAGTGGTGTACTGTAACATTATCATCTGGAATAGATTGTGCTCTTAGCCAAGATTGAGCTTCCATTTTCTCCACTCTATAATTTCTATGAAAACCATTTTCCTTTCCGCATTCACGCCACCAATAAAAAATGTGGACCACTGTTACTAATTGATGCACTAACCAATCTACTCGACAATGGGAGGCTGATCGTATTGACTTTAAAAATACCTTTTCCAAGTGTGAATGGTATGACTCGATGGCCCCATTTGTTTCTTGTCCAGCGTGCTTTAAAGTGCGACAACATTTTTCCCACATTCCTAATGAACATCAAACAATACCACTTAATAACTAGAAAGCATGTCAATAGGTAAAATATAGTAGACCTATGAATTGAAATCTAGAAGTATGTGAAATTCAAAAATATAGTAAAATTCTCATAGCACTTGGAGATTATGGATAGGCTAGTCATTAAATAAAAATATCTAGGATATTATAATATGAAAGCAAACCTATTCTGTCCAACCATCATGCTCGAAAGTACTCAACAAAGGCATCTTCTTTTTTGAATTCATTCAGAAATCTATTGGCTTCCTCAAGAGCATAATCTCCATTTGTTTGGTTGTGCATAATGTCACCTAAACGCTTAAACATGGAGCGCCTTGTAGTGTCATCTTTAACTTTCATCACAAGATGTTTTAGCCACGCCCTTCTAACATGCCAATTGCATAGGTAGACTTCACATTGAAATGTCTTCCTGTTGAATAAATATGTTATACACTGTTAAAAATATATGCCTACTTTAATATTGTATGCAACGCTTCATTTCAAGAAATGGAAAAAACAAACCCTATTAGCTATATGTACCTAATTGCACCAATCTCCACTACTGCATCATCTACCATGAATGCATTCAATTTCCATTCCAACATACCCATGCGTACTTTAAGAAGTAGAGTTTCCATCCATCTCACAATATCTGAGGTCGTAGATCTTGACATGATGACCCATGCCACTGGAACACCATTATGTTGGGAATCAAATGCCAATAATATATAAAGTTGGAACTGCATACAATTAAATAGGACATCAGTTACATGTTTGAATTATACTATAAATAACAAATGATAGTAAGAAAAAAACATCTATGATATATAAACCTACCTTAAAGCGATTTGTTCCAAATGTAGAGTCCATTGCTAATATACTATCATAACCATATTTCCTCATCCATTCCAGCTATAATGGTTGTTGGATGCCTAAAATGAATGGAATGTGACCCTCATCATCTATGGTTTTGTCAAACTCAGAGTAGTAGAACACTTTATCAGGATTTGCAGCTTGCCATATACGCACACTTTGGGCGTCATTCTTATGAAACATATATTCAGCATGTTTTAATTTTCTCTCTATATTGCCAATGTCATCACGTGAGAGAAAATCATTTCGATCAAACTCAAGTTCGAAAGAGGATACATTATCATGCACTAGTTCACGATGTTTTTGATGTACACATTCACTAGACATCCCTAAAAGCAAACATCTTTCTACCCATTGATATAGTTATTTGCTAATATGAGGTGCATGGTATGCCCTTGTGCCTACAAAATCATCAGTCTCTTGTCCATGACAAGGTTTACCGTCAATATCTATATGATTCCTCTCACTATAAGTGATTAGGCAGTGTTCCGGTGCCTTCTTGAGTATGTGGATGCTAAAATGACAAAGACAACCACGTCTTATATGCTTACGACCTGGAGGACTCCCCTTACCATGCTTAGGCACTTTGGATATATCAACAGGTAGTTTATCAATCTCTCAATGGTCATCTGGCCCATACGAACACCAAAAGCTGCAAGCAACAACAAGAGATTAACACTTCATACATCACAATATTTCAAAGCATCAATTGAATATAAGAGAGTCAAGAAAAATAGAGAAAAACTCACATTATATACTCCAAGGTGCTGTCGATTCTATGCTTTTGATTTCCAACATTTTCATTTTCATTTTGTGATTTGTTGTTGTGACTATTTCGAAAGCTTGTTGGATACAATGGGTTTTTTCTCTCCCCGATAATGAACTCTTTATACCTATTTGATTTGATCCAGGCAACAGCATTGCCTTCAACCATATTCCAGTGTAAATCAAAAGCAGAAAAGTTTATTTTTTCTGGGTCTTGCACCTTGAGAGCTAGAAGTTGTTGCCATTTCGAAACCATCTGAAAGGCCAAAACAAGAATACAATCAGTGAAAGAGAAAACCAAAAATAACAAAACAAAACAAGATGTAGTTACATTTAGACAGACATTGGGCACCAGCGGCCTTGGTGGAGAAATATAGACCATTGATGCAACTCATTTTTCAGTAGATCATACCATTCTTTAACAATAGATGACATCTTTCTAGATATAAATGCATATGGCATTGCTGAATTTCTCCCTGATATTATCGAGATTGTTGGGCCTTTAATTTGGTGCAAGTCATAAATGATAATCCGCTTATGTCCAATGTTATACAGAGGCTATACAGGAAGTTATTTTGTTTCTTATGTTGTGATATTTTATGGCCGGTGAAACTTAAGAGAACTACTGTCATGCCATTCAACAAGTCTTGCAGTGGCACATTATGACAATTCTTCACTTTCCTTCAGTGGAGAACATCACATTATTAAATTATTTGATGTATAATTTCATGGCCCTATTTATATAAGAGTCAATGACCTCATTTTGATTCTATAGGACTCAATGTCTACCTACAGAAAACAAAATGCCTAAAAGCAAAGGCTATATAGAAAGAACATATATGTTAATATTCTAAAAAGAGGGGACAAAGCATCGTGCCATTACTGAACTTTTATATGAGGAGAAACTGAAGTTGAAATAAAAATAGAGATGGATATATGAGTTGAAACTCATGGGATTTTGATAATCCCTTTACATAGTGTGTGTATGAAGTTCCAATATACCTTAGCAAGTTGAAATTTCTGTTTTGCAATACTCTCTGCTACCTTATTGTGCTCTTTGTAAATATGCTTGAAAGTGATGTTTGAGAAGCTTCTTTTTAAAGACTGATATGCTCCCAGAACATGTAGAAGAAAGATGTTGTTCATAGTATCATTCCTTTCTTTTTGAGCCACTCTCCAATGCTAAAAGTCATTGTCCCCTAACTTGATTTGCCATCAAGAAGATTGAGAGGCATTTATGATATGAAATTGGAGGGTCGAGGTGTTTTTGATGAGAGATATTTAAGCCAAGCCTTCTCACCCATTCCCAAGTACTTGTTACATTTAGACAGACAGCATTGAATCCTCCTCCACAGTGAATTGTCAAAGCACTTTGCCTGGCAAACCATTTGCAAAAAGTAAATGATATCCTCAAGTAGATACCAGAGAAGGGTTTGGTTGCCAGTGTTGTTGAATATTGCAAAGATGACAAGAGAGAGGAGGCTTTGGAACTTGGATGAACCATTAATAAGTGTTGTTATGCCAAACATTGATAATTACAATTCAATTATCAATGCACTTTTCAATAATGGTGACATGCTGATATCAAAGAACCTATTGAGTCTTTGCAGAGGCATTGGACAAAATTTTGGTCCCAAATTTTATTGCATACTTGGTATTAACTAAAGGGTATTCTGAGGCATGCAATATACAATAAGCTTATGAACTTCTTGATAGCATGATAGGTTGTGGAATATACAAAACAACTATCTCTAAGGCACTGTTATTGATAAAGTTTGCAAGCAAGGTGAATTTGGTATTGTTCTAAATTTCTTCGATAAAAAAGAAAGGAAAGGCATTCTCCCATATGTGAGTAATTACATGAAATATTTTGGGGGACTCTAGAATGGAAGAAAGCAAGAAGCTAATGAACTTCTGAACATCTTTGGAAAATGTTTGCTCTGATGAGGAAGATGCAAATTTTACTATGAATTTGTATTATAGAATGGAAGAGAGAGTTATTGCAACTAATTCTTTTACGTACGGTGTTGTCATTTGTGGAATTTAAAGAGTAGGCAAGATGGATATGATTGTAAGGCTTCACTTTAGAATGCAGCAGAGATACCTCCTGACCAATCTTCAAAGTTCCTATAATTGATCTTCGCAAGCAAGATAATTTGGAAGAAGCCAATAATATTTTTCATTTAACTCTAGAGAAAGGTTTAATCACTAATGGAAATACTTTATGTAGAATGATAATTCAAAGTGTGAAAGGGGAAACATTAAAAGGGAGGATGAAAGGATCATATGAGATTTTAAGGGAAGATCTGAAGGAGGGAATTGTGGTGAATAATTTTGTTTACATAATAGTAATCGATGGGATGTAAAGAAGGTTGATTGGATGAAGCTTCAGAACTGTGCAAGGAAATGGAATTCAAAGGCACTATGCCCAGTGAGGACTTAATGAGACTTAATGAGCACTATGCCACCTAAGCCAGAGTTCATTAAGTCTTACATTCTTTTTCCTGCTCATGACTGTAGCTGGTTCTAAAAAATTTCTGAGAAGGATGGCAGACTTTAGCACAAAATTACATATCCAGCATGGATTCAACGCCAACACTCTGATATTCCCAATAGTTAATTTACCAATGAATAAGTTACCTTTCACTTGGCAAAAGGATCCTTGGCAACAAATATAGGGGAGCCATCATTATTGAAGTAGTAGAACTACGAAGCGCGGAGTTGATATTTGAGTAGCCAGGCCATTTCTTCTGTGTTAAATTTCTAAACAAATATATAACGAAGATAAAATTGGTGTTATTGCCTCAGAGTTCTAAGTTTTTTATGAAGAAACTAAAGATACGCCATTTCGGATAAAAACTCCTTATGATATGGATAAGATAAGCTATTACACAGAATGGGAATCTATTGCCATAAATTACACAGACTCAATGCCATGGGAATCTATTAGCAAGGAATCTATTGCCATAAATTAGAATGGGAGGAGTTTCTGTAAAGGGAGTGTTTCCCTTATGAAAAACTTGCAGAAACACTTCTGAAATTCTTGGAATTTTTTTTAAGAAATTTACTGTACAGAAATGCCCAAGAAATTTCTTCCAGCAAATTTATGTAGGGAAATGTTGTCTTTGTACTAGAAAAACAGTCTATCTAATTTTTTTTTATAATAAGGTGTGGATAGTCTCTAAGACATACAAACTATAAAATCTGTATGATTAGTAAACCATAAAGAAACAACTTTAAAAAATGAAAAATTGAATGGTCCTTACTATGCATCTATCTGCATACTATGTAGTATCTAATAATGTATATAAATCACACCCTTCTACTCATACATCTATAGATTGCTACGCTGTTTATGTGTTTCCTCAAATTTGAAAGACGTTGCTCATAAACCTTTATGGTTTCAGAAGTTCATATCCATTTCCCCTTTCAAGTGATAGGTTTTATTATGGAGAGAGGGTTTTTGTCCCTATTTTTTTGTCTTATACTTTTGCTTTGATTCTACCATTGAATGGATCATTGATTCATTTTATGATTGAAAGTTGAAAAGCCTGTTCACTAGGTGATGTTTAACAACACCCTTTAATTATGGTTTTCAATATTTCTATTATCAGGTCCTTGTCTATCAGTGCTTTTATGGTTCATCTTGTTTCCCCATTGCTATTATGAATTATCATTTGCTTTTGTCTCACTTCTCATCTTACAATTGCAAGTCTATTGATACATCCTTGCTCTTGAAAACAACCCTATATATAGTTCATTTTAATTTATCTTCTACCTCACTAGTTTTTTGGTTGTTCTAGGCATCATCTAAATATGTTTAGTTTTTGTCTCATAGCATACATATTAGTACTCTGAGCTCTCTTGCCTTCGAACCCGACCCATTGTAGAGTTATGTTCTAACTTGTAGGCAATCTCATTGTGAAGTGTTAAATGCCATCTAGATATATGAATAGTTGCCATCTCTTGCCAACCTCTCGTTTAATTGTTTGTGTGTTTGCTTGCCAATTTGCCAATTGACACCAATGCCCCTCTGTGGACAGATTTCTTTTTCATGTTCATCTTATTCAAAGTTATTTATATAAATGTTTATGTTTGCATGAAGGTTTTTATTTAAAGTTAATGTAGCTTGTATTTTAAGCCAACTCCAAGTTCTACAGAGTATGTAAATATACTGTCTTATATCAGGAAAGCTTTGGTAGCAGGCTTCCAGAATGAGTTGTATCACTATAGTAACATAATCCTCATGGAGCTAATAGTTTGGAATTCCTTCTTGCCAGGGACACTGAAGCTGTTATATAATGCTATCTGGGAGTATGGCTGGTCTGTCCTTTCTTGATAATCCTTCCATGTTTAGTGCTATCATGCCAAACACAATATCTTTGGAGTCGTCATAAAATGAAATGCCATATCACTGCCTGATCGGATCAGGGAATTCAATGTCCATAGGTAGGAGATACCAAACTAAGTTTGTGCATAATACTATTCAAATTAGGGGAAAACGAGCTGCTAATGAAGTTCTTATTGCAGTTATGAAACTGATTCAAATATTTCAGCTGGATCAAGATGCCACCGTATAAGTGATTTAATCTCCTCATGGAGTTGCAAGCAAGTCATTAAAATGAAATGTAATATCTTAAGGTTGTTTTCTTTCTGAATGCCGTTGAACACTGGTTGGATTATTACCAAGCAGTCCTTGCACAGTCCAAGTTTTTCACAGGTTTCAAGCAGTTGTGGTTCCTAGCCAGGCAGAGGTGGATGATTTAGACTGAACATTGCAATGCTGTTGTAAACAGTATCGCCTACCATTACTGTTTTTTGTTATCATTGGTTCCTGTTTTCTGTTTTGGTGTGAACAAGATCCGCTGGGTTCCTATTCTAATTTATGGCAATAGATTCCTTGCTATTACACAGACTTAAATGGGATCGATTTAAACTTACACTGGTCTGAGCTGGTGATGGGTTGATATTCGGTCGCTCCGGTGGCCCGCCTTGATGGAGGTTGAAAGCCGGTCCCGCTCAGATGCACAGTGAAAAGACAAAAACACGGAACAGTGAAAAAACAAAAACAGGGGATATGAGCCAGCTATGAGCTATCTCTGGTGATGGGTCACTATCCGGTCGCTTTGGGTTTCCCGCAGAAGATGATGGCCGGTCTCGCAGTGGTAGTGCTCAGATGCACAATGAAAGAGACGTAAATAGGGATATGACCCATGAAGGGGGCTGAAGGGGAGGGGCCAAGGGTGGAGGGGCCGGGTGGGGCAGAGGGGAGGAGCCTCGGTCATCGAGCCGACTGGTGGGGGAAACGTCGACGAAAAAATTTTAAATCTCTACCGGAAAGTTTTTTAAGCCTCCGACGGGGGGCAGCGTGGTGGTGGGCCTGGAGTTGAAAGTCAGAGGGCGAGCTAGCAAGTCTCGCCTAAACGTATAGGCGAGATAAGCTCAGCCATTTATGTGTGGCATCTGTGAAAGGTAGGGACAACGACTTGGCAAATTATCAAGCATTTTTTGGTATTTATATTAAATAAATATTGACCAAGTCTATGATCAAGAGATTTGATTTGATTTTTGTTATTTCAATTCAATATTTACTTTCATCTGGTTTTGCAGTCACGACCATTATAGACAATAATCTGGTTTTGCATAGCACTGTATGAAGATAACACGCAAAGGAAGGGATTCGATTCTTTTAACTAATCGGATGTGGCGGCCACTGCATCTCTTTGTCTTCTTCGGAGTATGAAACTAGAGGTACGATTTCTTAACATTACTGCGAAAAGCTTACGTTCTTTTCAATGATTTTAAGTCTCTGCTCAAGATTGATTGGGTTCAATTTTTTACACTCATTTTTATCATCTTTTTAAGATAGAAATTGGTTGAGCGAATTAGGTGTAAATAATATCGCATTAATAATATAATATAAAAATATGGTATTAATTTAATAAGTACATACAACTTCACTAAATAGAAATATTTTATATGATTTCTAAATCATTTCAATATTTTATAGTTCAAACAAACAATTTTCAAAAGGATATAGATAAAGCCTATTAATATATTTTAGAAAGGAAATTCAGATTTTAAATAGGTGATAAATATGCAAATGAAAAACCAGTCATTATTTGAGAATGATACAAATAATTTCATTTAAATTTGAGGGATGGTGTATTTTAGATACAAAGTTAATTGACTATGCTAACGTTTCTGTCAACGAGTTTAATTTAAAGTTTCACTCAACCTGTAGATTATATTTTTACAACCAACTGCGTGTTCAAAACCTTAGCTCACAAATTTCCTCCGTAAAACAGGTTCATTGATTAATTTTCCAAATCTTATGAACTAGTTGTTATCCATCATCGGTCTGAAGGTCTTGGGATCGAAGGTAGTTGTAATAAACGAACCCTTTGCATAACTGAAATTTCTGGTTGATTAATTTAAATTTTAACAGATGTGTATTTCAGATACCAAATTAATTGAAGTTGTAAGGCAGCTAGCTCTATTGTCATTTTAGTTACCAATTTAATTTAAAATTTCTCCAAAAAAAACGTGCAGGTTAGAATTTTAGCCCAATTGCTTGTTCAAACCCCATGTCACTAATTTTCCCCTTAAAAGGGTTTCATTTCATTAATTTTCTCCTTAAAAGGGTTTCATTTCAACGTCTTGGGCAAGGCTCACTTTCCCACTAATTTTAAACAGAAAAAAATGATCGTTGATTACGTAGCTATTAAGCCAAACATGCCTATGTGGACCAAACGTGACAAGTGCTTTTCTGGCCAGGTGTACCATGGACGATTCGGTATTTCGTCAAAACGATCTCGTGTACCCAAAATAGCCTTAAAAAAATATTTAAAATATATTTGTCAATGTGGAATGATGGCCAAGAGTAACCTCATAATTTAGATTGAGATTTACCGAGGCATAAAAAATAAAATACACTAATTTCAGTTAGGTCTTGGTTGAACGGAAAACTATCTAAACTATGTATTTAAAACTCTTCTTTTAAATTTGTATATTATTTCCTGGTTATAATATAAAAAATATGAAATACACTAGGTATTTAAAGATCCATTAAACTTTTATATTATTAGTTTGTTGTGATATAAAAATATAAATACACAATATTTTAATATAAGGGATTTGGTGAACATAGTAGTATTAATTTTTATATAAAACATAAATATAAAACATGTCTCCAAAAGAGAGGGGGTTAGGAAGAAAGACACATAGAGATAGGCATTGGTAAGTGGTAGGGGGAGGGTGATTATTAGAGACAAAGAGATAGGGGGGTTAGAGAGAGGGTGTTAGAGAAAGAGTAGGGGGCTTTTTGGTAGAAAGAGATAGAGTCCAAAGGGTTGATTAAGGATAGGGGGTTGGAGAAAGAGTAGGGGGCTTTGTGGTAGAGAGAGAAAGAGTCCAAAGGGTTGATTGAGGATAGGGGGAGGAGGGGGGTTGGGGGAGAGAAAAAGATAGAGATCGAGTGTTAGAGGTATGGGGAGGAGGAGGGCAGTTAGAGAGGGGGGTGATAGAGAGAAAGAGAGATAGGGGGTGATTAGGGGTAGGGGGAGGAGGGGGGTTGGGGTAGAGAGAGATATACAGATTGGGGGGTTACTAGGTTTGGGAGGAGGGAAGTTAGAGAGAAGAGGGGGTATAGGGGTGGAGGAGATAGAGAGAGAGAACATGTCAGGGGGGGTGATTAGGGGTAGTGGGAGTAGGGTTGTTGGAGGAGAGAAAGAGATAAAGATCATGGTGGGGAGTTAAGGGTTTGGGGAGGAGGGAAGTTGGAGAGAAGGGGGTTGGGGAGGGAGAGAGAGGGAGAGAGAGAGAGAGAGAGAGAGAGAGAGAGAGAGAGAGATGGGGGTGGGGAGTAGGAGAGAGGGAGAGGTGGGGATTAGGGATAGGGGGATTAAGAAGGGGGTTTAGGAGGAGACAAAGAGAGGGGTGGCGGGTAGGGGGTCGAGGGGGAGAGAGAGGGGTGGGGCTTATGGGTAGGTGGAGGAGTAGTGGAGAGAGAGAGTAAGAGGGGGGGTTAGTAAGGGTTAGGAGGAGGAAGGGAGAGATAGAGATAGAGCGGGGAGTGGGAGTGATTAGTGGTAGGCGTAGTGGAGAGAGAGAGAGAGAGAGAGAGAGAGAGAGAGAGAGAAATGGTTTAGGGGTAGAGAGAGAGGGGGTGGATTAGGGGGTTTAGGGGGATAGAGAGAGAAGGGGATGTTAGCGGGTTGGGGGGAGAGAGAGAGCGGTGGGAGTTAGGGGAGAGAGAGAGAGAGAGATAAAGAGAGAGAAAGGTTAGTAAGGGTTAGGAGGATGGGGGAGAGAGAGAGAGGGTGGATTGGAGTAGATTAAAGTGAGAGAGATAGAGAGAGGGGAGGGATGTTAGTGGGTTGGGGGGGAGAGAGAGAGGGGTGGGGCTTAGGGTAGGTGGAGGTGTAGGAGAGATAGAGAGAGTGAGAGAGGGGGTTAGTAAGGGTTAGGAGGAGGAGGGCAAAGATAGAGGGAGGAGGGGGAGTTAGTTGTAGGGGGAGGAGTAGGGGTGTTGTGAGAGAGAGAGGTGGGGATGCTAGGTGGTTGGGGGAGAGAGAGACAGAGCGGGGGGGAGGGTGGAGAAATGTGTGTGTGTGTGTGTGTGTGTGTGTGAGAGAGAGAGAGAGAGAGAGAGAGAAGGCACGGTGGAGTAGAGAGAGAAGTAGATTTGAGGGGGTGGAGGAGGGGGGTTGGGAGAGGGAAAGATATAAATATTGAGAGGGTTAGGGATTTGGGGAGACGTGGGGTGGTTAGAGAGAAGGGGGGGTATAGTTGAGGAGTGGGGGGGGTTGGAGAGAGAGAGAGAAAGAGAGAGAAATGGGGGGTAGTTAGTAGCAGGGGGGATGGGGAGTAAGAGAGAGAGAGAGAGAGAAAGAGGTGGGGCTTAGGGGTAGGGGGTGTAAGAGGGGCATTATGAGGAGAGAGAGAGAGAGAGAGAGAGAGCAATGGAAATAGGTGGTTTAGGGGGAGAAGATGGGCGGGGGGGTTAGGGGGTGATGCAAGCAAAGCTGGTGATTAGGGGTAAGGGGAGAGAAAGAGAGAAAGATCATGAGGTGTAGGAGTTTGTGGAGAAGTAGGGAGGTTAGAGAGAAGATGGGGGTATAATTATGGATAGGAGGGTTTATGGGTAGAGAGAGAGAGAGAGAGAGAGAGAGAGAGATGGTAGGTGGTTAGTTATAAGGGGGATGGGGAGTAGGAGAGGGATAGGCGGGGGTCAGAGGTAGGGGGAGTAAGAGGGCGTTAGAGAGAGGGGAACAATTAGAGAGAGAGGGAGAGAGAGAGGTTATGGATAGGGGGAGTAGGAGAGAAGGAGTGGGTGAGGGTGTACGTATTGGGGAATAAGGAGTGGGGGGTTAGAGAGAGAGAGAGAGAGAGAGAGATTTTTGGGCTAGTGGGAGTAGGAGAGAGGGTGTGGGGAGAGAGTAGGGATAGGGGAATGAGGAGTGGGGGGTTGGGGGTAGAGAGAGAGAGAGAGAGGATGATTAGGGGGAGGGGGTTGAGAGAGAGAGAGAGAGAGAGGTTGGGGTTATTAGGGATAGGGGGGAGGAGGGGGTTGCATGAGAGAGAGAGATGGATTGAAGGGGTTTGGGGTTTGGGGAGGAGGGAATTTAGAGCAAAAGGGGAAGATGCATAAGAGGAGAGAGAGGGGGATGTGCGGTGGAGAGAGAGAGAGAGAGAGAGAGATTGGTGGGTGGTTAATGTTAGGGGTAAGGGGAGAGAGACAAAGATAATGAGGGGGGGGTTTGGGGTTTGTGGAGGAGGAGGTTAGAGAGAAGGGGGGATTATACGGGCAGAGAGAGAGAGTGAGGTGGGGGGGGTTAGTTGTAGGGGAAGTGGGGTTAGGAGAGACAAAGGGATATGCGGGTTAAGGGTAGGAGGAGTAGGACTAAGAGAGAGGGGGAAGGAGAGAGAGGGAGAGGGAGAGACGGGGGGTGGTTAGGGGTATAGAGAGATGGAGAGAGGAGGGTGGTGTTTTAGGGGTATAGAGAGAGGGAGAAAGAGGGTGTCAAAACCCGAAATTTTTGAAAAATTTAAAATTTTATTTATAACAATAAATGTTAACTAAATAGTATTTCTGATCATGTTTAATTTCAGTAACTGACATAATCTGTTTAAAAGACTCTGTCTTACTACAATTTTGATTTCTGTGATTGTAATTAATGACTGTTTTGTTTCAAACTGCAAGGGAAGAGCTAGTCATGGCTGACTGGCTTACTTAGCTTACGAGCTAATGCATAAGTCGTCTTCTGTTTCGCAGGTACACCGGTGAAGTAAGGATCACTGTATTTTAAATCTTGGTAAGCATTAATACTCCCTGTACTTTAAAACTTTAAAGAAGGTTTATTACTATTGCTAGTTGTAGTGCAAGACAGTGAAGTTAATCTCATGAAATTACACTTAAATAAATATTGATAGTCTGCCCTGACATGATATTTCTTATTCGGATAGTATCATCAGGTTTTGCGATGAATTACATTGTTTTAGTTATAATTATTGTTTTATGAATATGACTCTATGTTACTGCTGTAACTATCACTGGAACAATTGTTTGTATCATAATTATTGACTGCATAGGCGACGTTAGCATCATGTGATATGTTGTCAACTAATACCGATGATTACTGTTGTGTTCACGTATTATTAACATGAGTTGGGAAGGTGGAACCTCTAGCGTTGTTCCATTAAATTAATCTATATATCGAGGTCCAATGTCTACCTAAAGTTTAACTTACGTCACCTGACTGTGCCTTGTTTTTAAACTACCTTCACGGTGTGAATCAGTAGATGAAATTCTATTTCAACATCTTGATAATAGAGATTATTATTCTAATTATTTACTGTTTAACAATGGTATCGGTTGAATTACGATGATAGGACATGATGTCAAATGTATATCTCTTCATATAGTTTTGGTAACATTCCAATGTATTAAATGATAAGGTGTTTTCATTTAAAAGTTGACTACCTCATTGTTAAATGATCGTAGGTAGAAGATAATGTGCTCAAGGCATTAATCTATGGCTTGTTTTTCATTAAATATAATACTATGATTGTACAAAAATCATAATGTTCCCATACATTGGGCAAACTTTATATTCAATATAATGTTAAGGTTGTATCTACCACACTTGGTTAATAGAAACTCCATATTTGATGTTGACTAACTCTCGTTTATATCATTGTAGGGTTTATACATACCATGTACGTGGAATTATCGAAGGTTTGGTTGCAAGGCATGCATTGTAAATCATAGTGTTATTCTATACGTTTGACTTATAGCTATGCAATGATTTTGAAATCAGTGAATAATGATTTGGATGGCAACTGAACTATATGGTCTCGACCCATATTACGTTGATATATTTCGATGCTATGTGGTTGACTCTCCTCCATGCATTTGGTGATATATAAGCTGTTATCGAAACCCTACCAGGTTATTGTCTTTGCCTTCGGGCTCGGGTCTTAAGGGTGAAACCTTCCATGTCTGAATTTCGTAGTTGGGGCACTGTAACAAAATGCAAAGTGTTGTGGTTCTGGTCTCGTGGTTTCATTCTGTGGTAGGATAAGTCCCCGGCTCTGCTGATAGCATCTGCTACAATTTCATTGCTTCGTGGTCTCGTTGTTTCATTCTTTGTTTAAGTCCCAGCTACTTACGGTCCTTCACTGTGCTGGTGTGGTTATGAGGCAGGGTTTTGTTACCTGTTTTTATTCCAGAGGTGGTTGTATATTTGGGTTTGGGGTGTGCTTCTCGACTGGTTCAATCCCAGTATAAGGGTTTCGTCTGGAAGGTTTGTCTGCCGCGGCGGTTAATAGAAGGGTTATGAGGGTGTCCCTTGCTCCTCCAACCGACGAATGTGATGGGGTTTCAGTGCTTGCTCCCACCGGTGGCTTCCAGATTATCCTCGGGTTGCATTGCTCAGGTAAAGTAATAACCATATTTTCGCAGTTTTTGTTTTGTAAGCAAGTGTAGATTTACTATTTATTCACAACTCTCGGCATTGATAGTGTATTAACATCTCTCGGCTTTGAATGTGCAGGTCCTGCTATTCTGAAGGTACACAGGGCTTTATCTCCAACGCTGGCTCCTCCGGGTAAGCCTGGTTATCCACGGCTGTCTCTTCCTTTGCCGGTTTTGTGGTTAGGGTTGAGTCTTGGAGGGAAACTCCTGTGTAGTGTCTTGATGACATGGGTGCAGTTACCTGTATAAATTTGTTTTGTTTGAAATGAAAAGGGGTTTGATACCTTGTTATGTTTATGGAGAGCCATTCACGGCTCAGACTGGATGAGGCCAGGGTTTCTGTTGTTGTAATTGCATTTGCTAGGCGTAGGGTTCTATCCACGCTGTATAAATTAATATTTAGTATAATATTGGGCCGGTCATGGCCGTGTTTCATTTTTGAGTTTTGTTAAATGAATAGAGTGTTAAAATGTAAGGATGTTTGAGTTCTCCAATACCTGCATGGGATGATAACTCTGTTATAATGAAACCCTATAATCATCTCTCTGCGTTTTTCTTCGAATTTGAGTGTTAAAATGAAAAGAATGTTATTGTTTATTACTGTAATAGTTATTTAATAAAACTTTGGATAGAAAATTATATACATAGAACTATGTATAAACCTATTGTAGGTTCTGTCTGCCATATAAGGCATCCTTTTCATTTGTTTTCAGTCTGTCCAATGAATGTTGTAAGGCTACGGCCGTGTAGGGTTTTGTGGACTACTCTAAGGAAGAATATTTATAATGAAATAAATACTATTACTGTGTATAATTATGAAGGTTGGTAACAGCCAATAATGGTTGCGTTTGTTGACAGTTTCTCTCTGTGTTAATATGTTTGTTTAGAGATAGGAATTTCTTCAACAGTGCTTGTGTAATATATGTATATGAGTTCGATAACGAACAGAAATCTATGCCTGTAATTTGTTTAAAGAATTATTGAAGTCTCTTGAGTCTTGACTTCGAGTCATACAATAGGTTTGTCTTGTTTTTAACAACTCTGTCAACTCTGTTATGATAATATGGCTATTAAATTCTAATACTAGGTTGAAGGGAAATAATAATCTACAGTTTTCATGTGTTTGTATTTGACTACTATGTTAATGAATAAGATTATATGGAAGTTTGTAAACAATGAAATATTGTTACAGTCACACCCTTTAGTTAGTTGATAGCTGTCAATAATATTCTGAGTATAAACAATATAATAATATGAGTTTTGTTTATCTGTTAGCTCGATACAAGTATGACCTGTAACTAAAGTTGACTGAAATATGAAACAAATATATGTATACAGGTATATTACTCTAATAGGAAATATCTCAAAGTAAAAGCTAAGATTTATCTATATCTGTTCTTATGATTGTTTAATAGCTATAATTCTGGAATATCTAATGTTTAATATTCTGTTTATTATTTAACTATTAACAGGAATTCTAGAAATATATAAACATGGTATTTATTAACTGTAATAGTAACAAATATGTTCTGCATAGGATAATTACTCTATTTAAATAAAATAGGGAAAATTCTAAAACATCTAAATTCTGAAAATTATACCAAAAGAAAGTACAGAAAGACTGATTTACTGGAATTGAATACAGTCAAAACATAGTTGAACTAGTCTATTTCATATGAAAATTAATTAAACCAACAGCAGGAAGAGTGACAGAACCTGTAGCTAAGGTAGACAATAACAGCAATGGGAGGTTGATCCTCCCTACCAATTCCTGGAGAGTGCCCAGACAGCACTTCTCAGGACCCCCGAGCTTGCTCTGGTCTAACTGGCTGGAACTAGGTACAGTCAACAATTCCCTCGGCCAAAACAGCTATACTGGAACCAAGTTACTGCAACTTCCTGCTTCAAAACACTTCCTTACTGTTTTCCCACTTCCTCAATGGGACTCCTGAATAGCATTCACCTGAATGTATTCTCCCTCTAGAACAATTGCTGAACCCCCCAGCTCAGTTCATTGAGTAGTATTTAAAAGATTGCCTAGGTCTTAGTTGGGCTAACTGTCATTAATGAGCCACCTGCTCAGATTCCACTTTCTTGGGGAATCATGACCCCAAAATATAGGGAAGTTGCCACCTGCAACTCAGGAAGTGTTTGAGGATGCTGCCACTTGTCTTTTGTCCTTCCACCTTTAGACCAGTAACCTCTTTTAACAGCTCTCCCATGCTGTTGTCTCCATAATTTATTTATTAATAATAATTATTCAGAATTTACATTCCATTTCTGGAGACTCTGCTGAGTCATCCATTCCTACTTAGCATTAAATTTAACATAATGTTTTCAGGAATATTAAAAATAATTACATTATTTTAATAAAATTGGGGTATGTGACATACACACCCCCTTAAAATGTAACATCGTCCTCGATGTTACTTATTCTTCTTCTTCAGCCACCTGCTGGAATAGATGGGGATATGCTTCCCGCATCTTACTTTCCAGCTCCCAGGTAGCTTCTTCAGGACTAAGGTGCTTCCATTGCACCTTCACTTGTCCAATTATGCGGTTCCGTAGAGTAATTTCCCTCCTCCCGAGGATACAATCCGGTTCCACCAGAACTTCCCCTTCTGGTTCTACCTGTACAATGTTCCAATCAATAACATGAGTAGCATCATGAACATACTTTTTCAAAACAGAGATATGAAAAACATTGTGTACTTTTAAATTTGGCGGTAATGCTAACTGATAAGCAACTTGACCAATTCTAGCTAAAATTTCAAATGGACCACAGTAACGTGGTGCTAATTTTGCACAACTTCCTAATCTTAGGGAGCTTTTCTTTGGCCTTACCTTGATGAACACATGTTCACCTACCTGGAACTCTTTAGGAGTTCTTTTCAAATCTGCTTGACTCTTTTGCCGATCCTGGGCAATCTTCAAGTTTTCCTGCACTTGTTTCACAATCTGTTCCATTTCTTTCAATAAATCAGGTCCTAACACTAATCTATCTACTGGATTACTCCAAGAGATAGGAGTGTTGCATTTTCGTCCATACAAAACCTCAAAAGGACTAAACTTAGCTGATGATTGATAGCTGTTATTGTATGCAAATTCAGCTAAGTGTAAATAATCCTCCCACTTACCTGGTTGATCTTTAACATACATCCTTAACAGATCTTCTAATACTTGATTAACTCTTTCAGTTTGTCCGTCAGTCTGAGGATGGAAAGAGGTGCTGAAATTTAAAGTGGTGTTTAATCCTTTGAACAAGGATCTCCAAAAATTTCCTGTGAATTTAGGATCCCTGTCTGATATAATGACTTTTGGAATACCGTGTAACCGAAAAATCTGTTTTAAAAAGATATCTGCTATGTTTGCAGCCTTGTATGTGGTTTTAACAGGAATAAAGTGTGCTGATTTACTTAATTTGTCTACCACTACCATAATCGAATCATTCTGATGTTGATTTTTGGGTAAACCCGTAATGAAATCCAGGCTGATTATTTCCCATTTCCAGCTAGGAATAGGTAAAGGTTGCAGCAATCCAGCTGGATGTTGGTGTTCTATTTTTACTTGTTGGCAGTCCAAACACTTAGCTAAATATTCAGCTGTTTCAGATTTCATGTTAGGCCAAAAATATTCTTTTCTCAACATAGTGACAGTCTTTTGATAGCCAGGATGCCCGGAGTAAGGGGTTTTATGAATTTCGTCTAAAATTAACATCTTAACATTAGGTGCATTAGGGATATACAGCCTGTCTTTAAACAACAAAAATCCGTTTTCATTTAAACTATACCCTTTTACCAAACTTTCTGTGGGTTGTTCTTTGGCTGCAGTTTGTAAATGCTGATAATTTTCGTCTAATTTTATCCCTTCAACCAGCTGTTCATTTAAGTCAGAAGTATAAGTGCTGCTAGCCGATATAAAATTCAGTTTTGCATTTCTGCTCAAGGCATCAACCACCCTATTTTCCTTCCCTTTTATGTGTTGGATTTCGAAATCGTATTCACTTAGGAATGCCAGCCACCTGGCTTGTCTTGCATTTAAATTTGGCTGATCTAAAAGGTATTTCAGACCTTTATTGTCTGTTAGTAAGGTGAATTTTTTGCCTATTAGGTGGTGTCGCCACATCTTTAAAGCATGAATTACAGCAGCTAATTCTAGGTCATAAGTGGCATAGTTCTTTTCATGAATTTTCAGCTTCCTAGATTCGTAAGCAATGACATGTCCTTCTTGAGTCAGCACTCCGCCTAAACCATCATTACAAGCGTCGGTGCAAACTATAAAATCTTTATTTGGGTCCGCTATTCTAAGAATAGGTGCAGTTGTCAATAGGGTCTTAAGTTTCTTGAAACTTTCTTCACATTTCGCATTCCAATCAAACTTCTTGCCTTTCTTTTGCAAAGAAGTGATTGGGTTGGCTATTTTTGAAAAGCCTTCAATAAACCTCCGGTAGTAATCGGTAATTCCCATGAAAGATCTAACGTCCGTCACATCTTTAGGTACTGGCCATTCTTCAATTGCCCGAATCTTTTCGGGATCCACTGAAATCCCTTCCTTAGTGACTACATGTCCTAAGTACTGGATTTCATCTTTGAAGAAGTCACATTTACTGAATTTCGCAAAAAGTTGTTGTTCTCTCAGTTCTTGTAAAACTATACGTAAGTGTTCTTTATGCTCCTCCTCGCTCTTAGAATAGACTAAAATGTCGTCGATAAATACAACAACAAATTTATCTAAGTACTTATGCATTATGTTGTTCATTAAGCACATAAAAACAGCTGGGGCATTAGTAAGTCCAAATGGCATTACGACAAATTCGTAATGTCCGTACCTTGTTCTAAAGGCTGTTTTGAAAATATCTTCTTCTTTAATTCTTACCTGATGATAACCCGATCTCAGATCGATCTTGGAGAATACCGTAGCGCCACGTAGCTGATCAAACAGATCATCAATACGAGGTAACGGATACCTGTTTTTGATCGTCATCTTGTTTAGTTGACGATAATCTATGCAAAGTCGCATAGTTCCGTCCTTCTTTTTAACGAAAATCACTGGTGCTCCCCAAGGGGATACACTGGGTCGAATATAGTTCTTATCTATTAACTCCTTTAACTGAGTTTTCAACTCGTTAAGCTCCAAAATATTCATACGATACGGGGCTTTTGAACTGGGAACAGCACCTGGTACCAGCTCAATTGTAAAGTCTAGCTCTCTCTTGGGAGGCAATTCTGGAATTTCCTCAGGAAAAACGTCAATAAATTCATTGACGACAGGGATGTTCTCTACTGTTTTCTGGTTGCATTCAGACTTATCTGTCTCATCTGTAATAGTTACAGCATAGGTCTTGCACCCTTTCCTGACTGCTCTTTTAAGTTGTAAAGCAGAAATCTGCCTAACTACTGTTTTCCTAGGGATACCCCTAACAGTTACAGGCTGTCCACTACTGTTTATACACCTAAAAGTTTTGTCAAAACAGTTTAAAACGACCCTATGTTGTTCCAACCAGTCCATTCCGATAAGTATGTCATAAGAGCCAAGTGGTAAAACGTTCAGTTTAACTGTAGTTCTAAAATCAGTCATGTTTAAGATGCATTCTTTTATATAGCAGTTTACTTTTCTCTTTGCCCCAGTAGCTAATTGTACAGACCAAGAATTATCAAACCTTTCAACAGTCAATTTACATTTTTCTACCAGCTGAGGTGAAATATAACTAAGACTAGCACCTGGATCTATTAATATAGTAACTGGGGTTTTGTTAATCATACCTCCTACTTCCACCATGGAAGTTTGGTAGTCAGCCTGGCGGTTTTCCAACGCTGCATTGATTCGGGGCATAGTTCCTGCAAAATCTCCAACTGTCATTTCATCTTGAACAATATGAATATTGCTGATTTGTTTCTTTCTGTTTGGGCAGACTGAAGCATAATGTGGCCCATTACACTCCCAACACTTGACAGGTTCCTTTCGCTCAAAGTTTTTAGTGTAGTTTCCATGGTTATTAGGAGTCTCTTTGCTGTTTTTGTAATTGTTCGAATGGCTGACAGCTCCATTTTTGTTTCCTTGGAAACTTTTACTATTAAAGTGGTTCCCGTTTTTGCCATTCTTGAAACTTTTATGGGGAACAAATTCCTTTTTCTTGTACTCAATCAGATTGCTGTTCTTTTTGGCTTTCCAGCTGGCTATTCCCTCTTTCTTTTTATTCTGTTCATAACAGAAATTTGCCTTGCGCATAGCTTCTTCCAGTGTTTTGGGGTTGTCATATTCAATTCTGTCCTTGATATGATAGGGCAGACAACTAAGAAACCGTTGTATTTTTGGTTTCTCTTCGACAAAATACGGTACATAACGCAACAGACTTAAGAATTTACTGTTTAAGTCCTTCATTGTCATAGATCCGAGCTTTAGTTCATAAAATTCTTTGGCCCTCTCTTCATAATACTGTTCGGACAGGAATTTCTTCTTGAAGTATCTTTTAAAGGTACTCCAATTAACTTCTCTTTCTTTAATCCCTTTGACCCTTTTCAGATCTTGCCACCATATGTCCGCCTTTCCCGAGAGGTTGTAGATGGCCATTCGTGCCTTCAGCTGATTTGAGTATTTATAGATCTGAAAATATTTTCTCATCCCAGATAACCAGGATTCTGCCTCTTCTCCAGTTTCAGCTTCTCCGTTGAAGGTTGGGGGCTTTATCTTCTTAAACTCCCCGGAAATCTCTTCATAAGGCCTGTACTTTTCCTTCGGTTGTGCAGCTCAGTTTCACTGCTGTCACTGCTTGTGTGATAACTGGTTTGTCCTTTTCTTTCTTCAGATGATGAACTGCTGTCGGACTTAGCCGGTTTTGTCCTTTTTGACCCTCTTTGATGACTAACCTCTTCTGAGTCAGCTCGTTTGCTCCTTCCTTCTGTCTGGAATTTTTCTATCAATAGCTGATTTAACTGCTCCTGAGTCTTTAGAATTCTTTCATTATCCTTCTTAACTGTTTCCATCTCTGTCTTTAATCCTCTTATGGTCTGCATCAGCTCAGTGGTGTGAGCAATTACTTCTTCTTTCTCAGGTTCTCTTGACATCTGTCTTGTCACTGCATTTGGAGATTCCTCCTCGGTATATTCTCCCAGTTTTTCCATACCTGTCTGTAAAATTCAGGAAAAAGAAATTTTCTGTTCTGTACATGAAACCGAAATATATATTAGTAAAAAAAAAAAATCTCCTTTTATAGTTACTGTTTGCGGAAGTTTAGTGGAGTCACATCCAATCCTAGTGTCTGAACCATGCTCTGATACCACTTGTCAAAACCCGAAATTTCTGAAAAATTTAAAATTTTATTTATAACAATAAATGTTAACTAAATAGTATTTCTGATCCTGTTTAATTTCAGTAACTGACATAATCTGTTTAAAAGACTCTGTCTTACTACAATTTTGATTTCTGTGATTGTAATTAATGACTGTTTTGTTTCAAACTGCAAGGGAAGAGCTAGTCATGGTTGACTGGCTTACTTAGCTTACGAGCTAATGCATAAGTTGTCTTCTGTTTCGCAGGTACGCCGGTGAAGTAAGGATCATTGTATTTTAAATCTTGGTAAGCATTAATACTCCATGTACTTTAAAACTTTAAAGAAGGTTTATTACTATTGCTAGTTGTAGTGCAAGACAGTGAAGTTAATCTCATGAAATTACACTTAAATAAATATTGATAGTCTGCACTGACATGATATTTCTTATTCGGATAGTATCATTAGGTTTTGCGATGAATTACATTGTTTCAGTTATAATTATTGTTTTATGAATATGACTCTATGTTACTGTTGTAACTATCACTGGAACAATTGTTTGTATCATAATTATTGACTGCATAGGCGACATTAGCATCATGTGATATGTTGTCAACTAATACCGATGATTACTGTTGTGTTCACGTATTATTAACATGAGTTGGGAAGGTGGCACCTATAGCGTTGTTCCATTAAATTAATCTATATATCGAGGTCCAATGTCTACCTAAAGTTTAACTTACGTCACCTGACTGTGCCTTGTTTTTAAACTACCTTCACGGTGTGAATCAGTAGATGAAATTCTATTTCAACATCTTGATAATAGAGATTATTATTCTAATTATTTACTGTTTAACAATGGTATCGGTTGAATTACGATGATAGGACATGATGGCAAATGTATATCTCTTCATATAGTTTTGGTAACATTCCAATGTATTAAATGATAAGGTGTTTTCATTTAAAAGTTGACTACCTCATTGTTAAATGATCGTAGGTAGAAGATAATGTGCTCAAGGCATTAATCTATGGCTTGTTTTTCATTAAATATAATACTATGATTGTACAACAATCATAATGTTCCCATACATTGGGCAAACTTTATATTCAATATAATGTTAAGGTTGTATCTACCACACTTGGTTAATAGAAACTCCATATTTGATGTTGAATAACTCTCGTTTATATCATTGTAGGGTTTATACATACCATGTACGTGGAATTATCGAAGGTTTGGTTGCAAGGCATGCATTGTAAATCATAGTGTTATTCTATACGTTTGACTTATAGCTATGCAATGATGTTGAAATCAGTGAATAATGATTTGGATGGCAACTGAACTATATGGTCTCGACCCATATTACGTTGATATATTTTGATGCTACGTGGTTGACTCTCCTCCATGCATTTGGTGATATATAAGCTGTTATCGAAACCCTACCAGGTTATTGTCTTTGCCTTCGGGCTCGGGTCTTAAGGGTGAAACCTTCCATGTCTGAATTTCGTAGTTGGGGCACTGTAACAAAATGCAAAGTGTTGTGGTTCTGGTCTCGTGGTTTCATTCTGTGGTAGGATAAGTCCCCGGATCTGCTGATAGCATCTGCTACAATTTCATTGCTTCGTGGTCTCGTTGTTTCATTCTTTGTTTAAGTCCCAGCTACTTACGGTCCTTCACTGTGCTGGTGTGGTTATGAGGCAGGGTTTTGTTACCTGTTTTTATTCCAGAGGTGGTTGTATATTTGGGTTTGGGGTGTGCTTCTCGACTGGTTCAATCCCAGTATAAGGGTTTCGTCTGGAAGGTTTGTCTGCCGCGGCGGTTAATAGAAGGGTTATGAGGGTGTCCCTTGCTCCTCCAACCGACGAATGTGATGGGGTTTCAGTGCTTGCTCCCACCGGTGGCTTCCAGATTATCCCCGGGTTGCATTGCTCAGGTAAAGTAATAACCATATTTTCGCAGTTTTTGTTTTGTAAGCAAGTGTAGATTTACTATTTATTCACAACTCTCGGCATTGATAGTGTATTAACATCTCTCGGCTTTGAATGTGCAGGTCCTGCTATTCTGAAGGTACAGAGGGCTTTATCTCCAACGCTGGCTCCTCCGGGTAAGCCTGGTTATCCACGGCTATCTCTTCCTTTGCCGGTTTTGTGGTTAGGGTTGAGTCTTGGAGGGAAACTCCTGTGTAGTGTCTTGATGACATGGGTGCAGTTACCTGTATAAATTTGTTTTGTTTGAAATGAAAAGGGGTTTGATACCTTGTTATGTTTATGGAGAGCCATTCACGGCTCAGACTGGATGAGGCCAGGGTTTCTGTTGTTGTAATTGCATTTGCTAGGCGTAGGGTTCTATCCACGCTGTATAAATTAATATTTAGTATAATATTGGGCCGGTCATGGCCGTGTTTCATTTTTGAGTTTTGTTAAATGAATAGAGTGTTAAAATGTAAGGATGTTTGAGTTCTCCAATACCTGCATGGGATGATAACTCTGTTATAATGAAACCCTATAATCATCTCTCTGCGTTTTTCTTCGAATTTGAGTGTTAAAATGAAAAGAATGTTATTGTTTATTACTGTAATAGTTATTTAATAAAACTTTGGATAGAAAATTATATACATAGAACTATGTATAAACCTATTGTAGGTTCTGTCTGCCATATAAGGCATCCTTTTCATTTGTTTTCAGTCTGTCCAATGAATGTTGTAAGGCTACGGCCGTGTAGGGTTTTGTGGACTACTCTAAGGAAGAATATTTATAATGAAATAAATACTGTTACTGTGTATAATTATGAAGGCTGGTAACAGCCAATAATGGTTGCGTTTGTTGACAGTTTCTCTCTGTGTTAATATGTTTGTTTAGAGATAGGAATTTCTTCAACAGTGCTTGTGTAATATATGTATATGAGTTCGATAACGAACAGAAATCTATGCCTGTAATTTGTTTAAAGAATTATTGAAGTCTCTTGAGTCTTGACTTCGAGTCATACAATAGGTTTGTCTTGTTTTTAACAACTCTGTCAACTCTGTTATGATAATATGGCTATTAAATTCTAATACTAGGTTGAAGGGAAATAATAATCTACAGTTTTCATGTGTTTGTATTTGACTACTATGTTAATGAATAAGATTATATGGAAGTTTGTAAACAATGAAATATTGTTATAGTCACACCCTTTAGTTAGTTGATAGCTGTCAATAATATTCTGAGTATAAACAATATAATAATATGAGTTTTGTTTATCTGTTAGCTCGATACAAGTATGACCTGTAACTAAAGTTGATTGAAATATGAAACAAATATATGTATACAGGTATATTACTCTAATAGGAAATATCTCAAAGTAAAAGCTAAGATTTATCTATATCTGTTCTTATGATTGTTTAATAGCTATAATTCTGGAATATCTACTGTTTAATATTCTGTTTATTATTTAACTATTAACAGGAATTCTAGAAATATATAAACATGGTATTTATTAACTGTAACAGTAACAAATATGTTCTGCATAGGATAATTACTCTATTTAAATAAAATAGGGAAAATTCTAAAACATCTAAATTCTGAAAATTATACCAAAAGAAAGTACAGAAAGACTGATTTACTGGAATTGAATACAGTCAAAACATAGTTGAACTAGTCTATTTCATATGAAAATTAATTAAACCAACAGCAGGAAGAGTGACAGAACCTGTAGCTAAGGTAGACAATAACAGCAATGGGAGGCTGTTCCTCCCTACCAATTCCTGGAGAGTGCCCAGACAGCACTTCTCAGGACCCCCAAGCTTGCTCTGGTCTAACTGGCTGGAACTAGGTACAGTCAACAATTCCCTCAGCCAAAACAGCTATACTGGAACCAAGTTACTGCAACTTCCTGCTTCAAAACACTTCCTTACTGTTTTCCCACTTCCTCAATGGGACTCCTGAATAGCATTCACCTGAATGTATTCTCCCTCTAGAACAATTGCTGAACCCCCCAGCTCAGTTCATTGAGTAGTATTTAAAAGATTGCCTAGGTCTTAGTTGGGCTAACTGTCATTAATGAGCCACCTGCTCAGATTCCACTTTCTTGGGGAATCATGACCCCAAAATATAGGGAAGTTTCCACCTGCAACTCAGGAAGTGTTTGAGGATGCTGCCACTTGTCTTTTGTCCTTCCACCTAATTCCATCCACCAGTTAGACCAGTAACCTCTTTTAACAGCTCTCCCATGCTGTTGTCTCCATAATTTATTTATTAATAATAATTATTCAGAATTTACATTCCATTTCTGGAGACTCTGCTGAGTCATCCATTCCTACTTAGCATTAAATTTAACATAATGTTTTCAGGAATATTAAAAATAATTACATTATTTTAATAAAATTGGGGTATGTGACAGAGGGGGTGTTTGGGGTTTAAGGAGGAGGAATGCTAGAGAGAAGGGGGGTATAGGGTGAGAGATGTAGAGAGACAGAGATGAGAGAGAGAGAGGCATTGGATGTGATTAGGGGTAGGGGCGGGAGAGGGTAAGAGAGGTGTTATGGGTAGAGAGAGAGGGCGATTTGGGGAGGAGGAATGTTAGAGAGAAGGGGAGCTATATGGTGAGAGACAGAGAGAGAGAAAAAGAGATAGAGAGAGAGGGTGATTATGGATAGGGGTGAGGGGGGTGTTAGGGGTAGAGAGAGAGAGGGTGATTATGGATAGGGGTGAGGGGGGTGTTAGGAGTAGAGAGAGAGGGAGGAAGAGAGATGGTGGTTGGGGTATGGGGAGGAGGAGGGAGGTTATTAAGAAGGGGGGAGTACAATGGGAGAGAGAGTGGGGGAAGGGGAGTAACATTACACATGCTCTCCCATTTCCCTTTCCTTTATTTATTTTTTGGTAGCATTACATTGAGGTTTGGTATTAGTTCTTTGATGAAATTAGAGAGAGGGAGAGATCGCTATAAGGAGCATACTTCTATTTTGTTTCTAGAACATTGAATAGTTTTGTTCTTGTTAGAAAACAAGATCGCAAAACAATAACATAAAATAAGATGCATAAATAAAAGACATAAAAGAAATACAAGAGAGACACCAATATACATGGTTCACCCAATATGGGCCATGTCCATGGATAAATATTGAGTCCTTATATTATATCATCCAACAAATGAAGTGATACAACCCGCATCACATGCGATGCAATTTCCTCTTCACGCTTTCACGGTCTCTCTCACACAATGACAAAGATATTTACAATACTACAATACACAACCATATTACACTGCCTTCCTTTTAAAGAGGGATTACCATGGGAAAATAACATGGGCTACCCAATATGATGGACCCGTAAATATTTTTAGCTTGATTTTCTACCTAAACTTTTCAATGCCCTTTTGCTTGGTTTGTGATTGGGTTGGTACAGTTTTTTCTAGTTTCTACAGCTGAAGAGAAGAAAATATTTTGTTTCCATATTAGTTTAAGGAAGTAACTTTATTTTTCATTTTCTTTCTTAGATTTGAAATATTTATGAAATTTCAAAAAATAAATTTTGTTTTAGCTAGTCTTATTTTGGTTTAGATCTGAGTTTTATAAAAGAAAAGAAAACTACTTTTAGCTTTTGCATAGTTAGGGGTTAGGAATGTTCTTTCTTGTTTGGAAATAGTGATTAGTTCCCTTCTTCTTTTCATTAAAGATATACCCTCTCATTATTTGCTAAGAAAAATATTTCCTTTTTGGGTCTTCTTGAGATTTGGAGCCATGTTTGGCCCCTTTAGTTAAAACTAGGATACACGATTCATGGGGGATGCCATGAATCGTGTATCCTATAGTCTCTTTGACACATATTGAGGTTTCAAAATAATTCTGTTTTTGTGTGGATTGGCTTGTTTCTACCATTTTAAAAAAAGTTAAAATGGAATTTGCATAGGGTTGTTCACTTAGGTGATACCAAATGTAGAGACCCCCCCTTCACAGTCCTGTTATTGTAGGTCGAATCCATTCATGGAGGAGTAGTCGTTGTCATCAATCTGATCCTCCTTGCCCTTGTCGTCCACTTCATGTGTTGTGTCCCTCCAGAAGAAGCTCGTTTAACCATAGGTGAAGCAACCGTTATCTTTGCCACCCAACCATAGGCTCATGCTTTCAGTCGCATGGCATCCCCCGAGCTTTGGATCGTAGAGCTCACACAAAATAATCAAGAAACTCAGCTTGGGATTCCCCCCTCCCAAAATTTCTATCCAAACCCTCAATAGCAGCAAGTCTTGAGCTAATTCAAAATTACGATAGTCATAATGGGTCTGAGTCCTTTACCCATTCCCAATGCCTTCCTTTTAAAGGAAAATTCCATGCAACACATGTCGCTTCATGCATAAATATATATTTTATTAAATTTCTCAAAAAATGAAATATTTTCATTTCGTTTAGATTAGTGGTGCATATTCTTTACTCTATAAGTCTACACTTTATGCATTCACTTAATGACATAAGATAAAATCAAGTGCTAGTTAAGTTAAAATATTTAGCAACTTCAATAATAGGTTAGAGATGTGTTATGGCGTCTTAAGGCGTAGGAGATGTCAGACTTTTCCTGCACTGCATTTCGGGTTTTGTGTGGTTCCTCCATGTACTTGTTGGTATATCGAACAACCTTTCACGTACTTTTATGGTATATCGAAAGGTTATTTCATGTACTTGATGATATATAGGAAGGCCCCTTTCATACGATTGTTCTTTAGACAACACTACTACGGATTTGAGCTCCCACATACCTTTCATATATCGAGAGACCCATTTTAGCATCATGGAACTATATGAGTAAACATATTGAACGTCTTATTGTTCCAATACACCAAGAAAAACACTCAGGGAGATTACTACGCACATACTGCTAGGTAGTCGGGTTATACAGTCAAGGGTATGGTCCCAATCCTCCCTCGTTAGTGATCTGAAATATTGGACCAAGTATAAATGTTGGACCCTACAATATATCATGAGTTGTGACAATTTGATAATCCTATGAGAATCTGGCTTATTTATCCATCCCTTCCACAAACTGGTTGTTTCTTTTAGATTTGAGTAGTGCTTGATTTGTGTGGTAATTTAGAGGTTCTAAGAGAGTTTAGTTATGGAAAACTCTTCCAGGACTACCAACCAAGAGGCCCCTTTTAAGGGTATGTCTTTTGTTTCTCCCACATGTGGAAGTGTTGGTCCTCCCTTCATGGCCATGTTGAGCCTTCCTGGATTGACTATAGGATTACCAGTATGGTTTTTCTCTAATCCAGTTATACCAAGTGCATCGATTGTTTTGGATCATGGTCCTCCCCCACAAGAACATCAACCTAACGTCGATCCTTTTTCTTCTTCATCAAATGTTGAGACTACTTCCCTTTCTTCAGCTTCGCCTGTTGAAAACTGTGAAGTTAGTAAGAAGGTGGATAAGAAGAAGAAGAAAAGGAAGGAAAAGAAGAAGAACACTAAGTAGAAGATAAAATCTCCAACCTATGACCATCATGTTGGGAACCCACCAGCCACTGATCATCATGCTGGAGTATTGATGTACCTATTTCGAATCTTCATAAACCTAAGTTCCCTTGCAAGATTTGTGAGGGGGGCAATTTTCTTAAGGATTTACCTGGTATTCCAAAGGTCTTAGAAGTATGTTTACAAGATTCAGAATGACCCGTATCATAAGCCTCTTGACATTATACTGATGATACCTCGTCAACCAATAACTCTTTGGTTAAGAGTCAGAAAAGTAAATTCAATAATCCTTGCTTATTATGTAGGGACATGCATCGTACTTACC
This sequence comes from Larix kaempferi, assembly GCA_027924585.1. Classification (NCBI taxonomy): domain Eukaryota; kingdom Viridiplantae; phylum Streptophyta; class Pinopsida; order Pinales; family Pinaceae; genus Larix; species Larix kaempferi. The sequence continues at coordinate 420,581 of BSBM01001857.1, read as the reverse complement.
TTTTTCCTCACATGGAAGAAGGTTTCTGACTATTGTAAAGTGTTTATGCATCTCAATCACAGCCTCCAAAAATTTGTATTAAATTTCCTCTTGACTTTCCATCGATTGATCAAGTGGTCAATCTATTTTCATCCTCGGTCGATCCCACTCCTCCCTTGAAGAGTGAAACCCAAGTGGTTGATATAGTTTCATCTTTGGTCGATCCCACTACTCCCTTGAAGATTGAAACCCAAGTGGTTGATCTAGTTTCATCCTCGGTCAATCCGACCCCTCCCTTGAAGAGTAAAACCTAAGTGGTTGATCTAGTTTCATCCTCGGTCGATCTCACTCTCATGTTAGAGAGTGAATCTAATACCACTCAGGTTCTTCTTGTTAATACAGATTCTACCATGCAGGGGGGAATTAATTCTTCTATTACAAAACCTCCCCTAAGTAATTAGGATTACGATATTCCACCTTTGGTTCCAAATCATTCATTTTTTATCAATTGGAACTGACTATTTGCACCTCGGTTTCCATCCTATATCCCTTTTGAAATAATTGTGTAGGTTGGTAATATAGATGTACCTCATACTATAGTTGATGAAGGTGTCACAGTTAGAATTTTTTCCTCAAATGCTTGGCAGGATATGGGTTCCCCACAACTTGTTCCCATTAATCAGAATCTATTAGATTTTAATAGAGGAATCAGTCAACCTTTGAGGGTTGTTCCTCAGATTCCTATTTCATTAGGTGGAAAAACGGTCTTTATTGATGTTTTGGTAGTTCTGAGTCCTTTGGATTTTAATATGCTCCTTGAACGAGATTATTACTATGCGATGAAATATATTATGTCCACACTCTTTTGAGTGTTGTCTTTCCCTCATGACAGATGCATTGCGACTATCGACCAACTTTCATTTGTTAACTCTCGTTCGAATACCGATCATACTGTTAGATTTTCAGAATTTACTTCAATCTGATCTAGGATCTTAACTAAGAGAACAACATGTGCAGCAAATCTACAACATATCAATCATGGACACAATAATGCAAGCACACAAGAGACACAGAGATTACTTGGGGAAAACCATAAAGGTGAAAAACCCTAATAACTTCCTCCGAGATAGATAGAGCAATGATACAACCCAAGCATAAGAGATAGACATCTCCTAGCAGCAGCTTCTCCTCCTCCACAAGTGCGCCACTCTCCCGAGAGTGTGAGAGAGAATAGAATGTGTAAAATGAGAGAGACACACTCTCTATTTATACACTAACTTGACTTGACCTTTACTCAACTAGGTCGGCCTCAACTTAACCACTTAACATAATGCTAAATCGGTCGACACCCAATAGGGTGGTCTAATAACCCTTTGACCCACATGGCCGACCCCCAATAGGGTGGTCTAATAACCCTTCGACCCACATGACTTATACAAGGCCGACCCCAACAAGGTGGTCTAATAACCCATCAAGTATAACTTAGAACACTTACAATATAAATGACGACACTTCCTTATAGAGGAATAACACATCTCTATAAGGGAACAATAAATATATATATGAAATACATTCTGAAGTTACATATACATCAACACTCCCTCTTAACTAGGAAGGTATTTCTCGACACAGGTCTTCTAGCACAAGTCTTCTTCTCTGGATCATCGTCACTAGATAATCGTCATCATCACTGCTGCTGCTATCTCAATCAATCTCTGAATCTACTCATCATAGGAAGTTCTACAGAGCTAGTCCTTTTTCATACTGGATGTAGTCCCACCACCTGTAGGTCTTCATCATCACTGGCCATACTGTGGAATCCTTAGGACTTATTATGTGAGTCAAAAAAACCTCGAAAGAGCATCCCAGGACTGATTACGAGCACACAGCTCAACCTACCAGATCTCCCAGGACCTTTTTTATGCTATTGCACAACCCGTCCATGGCCATAGAGTATCACGAAGCACGGCCCAGATGCACACACACAGCACTTACACTCACCGACATGGGAGGACCAACCTACCACCATCCATGAAAGGCTCATAGCACTTACATCAACGACCATGGGAGAACACATCTTCCACCATGTCGGAAAGGCTCTGCACTTACATCAACGCACATGGGAGAAAATATCTACAACCATGTTGGAAAGGCTTTGCACTTACATCAACGCACATGGGAGAACACATTTACCACCATGTCGGAAAGGCTCTGCACTTACATCAACGCACATGGGAGAACACATCTACCACCATGTCGAAAAGGCACGGTGCATCTATGTCTTCGGAACTCATCACACATAATCCAACTAATTATGTAATGTATCCACCTAATACATATGATCATCTTGATCATCATCACTGTACCATCCTGGTACATATCATCTGGAGAAACATCCTAAAGCTCGCCATCCATGATCATCCTGATCATACAATGCATCTACTTTATGCATACCAAGTATCTACCTGATACATATCACCATACATGATCCACCTGATACATAAACAGATACATGATCCACACAATGTATCTACCTGATATATATCAAGACACATGATCTACCTGATACATATACAGATACATGGTCATACTGATCATATCCAGCATCAAACATGATGCATACATATACATATAACTGATCCAACTGATCATATCCAGCATCATCCTGATGCATATATACACAAATGTAAATGATCCAGTTGATCATACAGAGCATAAACTAGAACATCATCCTGATGCTCATCATCCAGCGCTTACATCCACAGCCATGTGAAGGATCCTCCTTCCAACATGCTTGGAATGGCTTCAACAAATGTCTCCATCACTTCTTCCTCAAAGTGTCATCGATCTGAAGAACAACAAGCCTGTCTCTGAAGTACTCGAACTTCACTCTGGCTAATGGCTTCGTCAATACATCTGCAATCTGCTCGTCTGTCGCAACATATAGGAGCTTCACTGCTCCTCTCTGCACCATATCCCTGATATAGTGATATTTGATCTCCATGTGTTTCAACCTGTCGTGAAACACTAGGTTCTCAGAAAGCTTCACACAACTCTCGTTATCACAGAAGATACCAGTAGCATCCAACGGGAGATCAAGTAACTCAGATAGTAGCTTCCAAAGCCATACTGCCTCATAGCTAGCTGAACAGGCTGCAACATACTTTTCCTCAGCTGTACTCAGTGCTACGTAGGACTGCTTCCTGCTAAATCAAGAGATCACACCTGATCCCATACTGAAGCAACACCCAGATGTGCTCTTCTTATCTGCAGCACTGCCTGCCCAATCTGAAGCAACATAACCCTGTAGGTTAAACTTTTGACTCGCTTCATACCTAAGCCCATAATCAACTATACCCTTCAGGTACCTTAGAATATGCTTTACAGCAACCAGGTGAACACTCCTCGGATCCGTCGGGAACTAGCTCAATGTGTTCACTACAAAGCAAATATCTGGTCTCGTGTTCGTTAGGTACATCAAGGACCCAATCATCTGATGATACATAGAGACATCAACCAGTTCAGATGAAGCATCACATAGAAGCTTCAGATTTGATGCCATAGGTGTGGCCATGGCCTTGCAATCCATCATCTTGAACCTCTTCAGGATATCTATTGCATACTTCCCTTGTCAAAGAAAGATCCCATCTGCACTCTGCCACACCTCCATCCCTAGGAAATAATGCATCATCCCCAAGTCCTTCATCTTGAACTTGGCAGCAAGCTTCCACTGCGTATCGGCAATCAATCTATCTTCACCTGTAATAAAAAGGTCATCCACATACAAAAGTAGTATCACTAGATTTCCTTCCTCAACCTTGTAGTAAAGGTTGGAATCCGCTTTACTCTTGGTAAATCCCAAACTGGATAGAAGGTTGTCTATCCCACCATACCAAGTTCTGCACATATATGACTCCCTGTCATGTGTCTCAGAACCAAGTGGCTGCTCCACATACACTTCTTCTTCAACTAAACCATTCAAGAAAGCTGTCTTGAAATCCATCTGGTATATCTTCCACTTCATCACTGCAGCCAGAGCAAGTACTGATCTAATGGAAGTGTATCTGGCTACAGGAGCAAAAAGTCTCTATGCTACCACCTGTAGCATGCTTGATCTTGTAGATCCTCTTGGAAGTCACTACAGACTCCCCTTCAGGTCTTGGGACTGCATCCCAAACATCTTCATGATCGACTGGTACTCCTCGATCATGGCATTCTTCCCAAATCCTGGGAACTTCAATATCTTCAATATTTTCAATAGATAACTTTGTTGCTGAACAAATGTTGTAGTCCTTCTTTTGTAGGTGATGGTATACGATCTTTCCTACACAACAAGTTAAAATGCATGATTAGAAAACATCATGTAGTTTTCAGAACAAATTCTTACACATAAAGAAATATGTCATACAGTCATGCAATTATCTTAGCCAATGCTTCAATACAACATTTATCCATATTCCGTAACTTTCTAGATGGCTTCCAATATCTACCATAACATTGTTAAGAGTGTGTACAACTCCTAATATGTTAGCAAAGAGGTTTCATTCTAGATAAGTTGCAATGGAATTTTATACAGTTCCATAGGCCACTTACCCATGTATATTAGTAGTATATTGTTCATCAATGCAACTATTCTAATATGCATAATACACAACCTAATTCTAGGAACATAAGCATATACATCATTGAATAACATTATGTAAGAAATGACAATTCAAATACTTATCTTTGTTTGGTTGCTGGGTGGACTCCCTCTGAATCTTTGCAACTCCATTCTGATGTGGATTGTGAGAAGTGGTCAACTCCCTATGAATATCTGCATCCTTGCAGAAACTACTGAAGTGTGCTCCTTCTTGATCTTTGCTTCTTTGCAGGAACAACTAGAGTGTCCTCCCTCTTGATATTTGCTTCCTGGATTTCTTGTCCTTGAACTTATATCCATCCTTAATCACTATGCATGCTTATTAGTATCATCACTGTGTTATCATTGAGGACTCATACATAATCATACATTCATTAGTATATTCTTAATACTATCAAAACACAATAATCTTAAGCATGTAAAGTCATGATCATTTCAAACATAAATGATAAGCATTTCAAGGTTTATATAGGACTCTTATGGTTAGTCATATCATAAATTAAAGTAAGAAACATAATATAACTAAACCCATGATTACTCAAACCTGTACCTTCATGATTATTCTAGTTTAGTCATATCATCAATTATGGTAAGACACATAATATGCATACAACCATGACTATTCAAACATATGACTTTATGAATAATCATTATCAACAACACAACAGTATAAGATCCTAGCATAAGGTAGGATTCTAGCTTGATATAGGAAAAACATACCTGGATTAGCACGCTAGCTAGTTATGTCTAACATACCCGCATAATGTCTTTTGGTTCTCTTCAATGACTTGTGCTAGTAACCTGCATGTCTCATAAGTTATCCATTGTAGAACCAAGTTATACATACCTCGTAATTAGATCTTATAAGTGATCCATGACAATGAATGAATCTTTGTCTTCATGTCATCATGATCATATGTTCTTGAACTAGAACATGATTTATCTTTATTGGTGTACCTTTCATGTTAGCGGACAACATAAACCTCATACAACACCATAATGCATTAGTACAATCATAAGTGTCAACACCCTAATGAATGCATTCATAATTTTGTTAAGGTGATACGACAAGTCTAAAATCAAGATTGTTCTAACCGTAATAACATGAAGACAAACATATCATAAACTTAATCATGAACAAATCTCGAGACATACCTGGATTGGTCATACCTGTTGAGATTGCTTGTAATCTTCTTATGTAAGGCCTTAGCCTCATCTCCCTCTGAAACAGGAACTTCTTCACTTATACAGGTGACCAAACCATCCTCTTCTAGGATTAAACCAATCCACTTGATTTGCAGGAACTGGATCTGGAGTTGTATTAGGGTTTGTCAGAGAAACCCCAAAAATTCAAACTTTGAATTTCAAAACTTCTGAAAGGATAGAAATATGTGCCTTGATGAGCCGATCAAGCTGGTATATTCAGAATTTAAAAACTGCAAAGTCTCACTCCTCAATTTTGCCTTTGAAACTTCCGAATTCATTGGATGTGACCCTGAACTGGGGTTTGATAAAGCCCACACTTCTGCCCCATCAAAAGGTTCGACCCAAAGCTCTAAGCTTCTATTTTTTTGAGGAGCTTCCAGCCATGGTCACATATTTCAAAAATTCCCAGTTTTGCAGAAGCCCAAATTTTCCACTTTTTCAATCAAAGTCCCAAACTAGGGTCTGATCAAGCCCGGCCTTCTACCCAACCAAAAATTCTGATCTTGGTCTCTAAATTTTGATTTTGATGGGTAGCATTCAGCCATAGTGTCCTATTACAAAAATTCCAACTTTCTCCGAAACCCTAAATTCCGGAAGCCATGAATGAAGGTGCTCAAAAATAATTCTGTTATGACAGAAATATGTACCTAATTCTTTCTGCTGTAACTCCAAACTTTTCATTCCATATGGTCTGAAAAGTTTTCTTGAGATAGCCCGACCTGTCATCTTTCCATCCTGATAAGTCTGACCTCAATTGGATTCTCTGAGAGAGAGTTATGCCAAGTGTAGCAACATGACCTGTTTATGGGATAAAACAGGAGAGCGAACTTGTACGGTGTGCCACGTGTCACGAGCTCAACTTCGGCCTCTGAAAGTTCTCTTTGAGATAGTAAAATCCGTGTACTACCTATAACATTTTATGAAATTTCATTTGGAGCTTCCTAGCCCAAGTTATTACCTTTTTCCCAAGGTCACCTCCTTTTGACTCAGATCTGGAAGAGGCAGAAACCCTATATTGTACAGATCATAAATCCCAAACTACAACGAATTAGAGGTTTTCCTTTGGACACAAGGTACATTTGGATCTGATATTCTACCTATAAAAGTTTCAGATCCGAAAACTTTGCCAAAATGGATTTATAGAGAAAGTTCTATGACGACTGGTTTTTGCTCTGTCAATCCCTAGCATCGTAAGTGCAACAAGTGTCATAGATGCCATATCATGCCTTCTTTCAGGCTAGCTCTGATACCATGTTAGATTTTCAGAATTTACTTCAATCTGATCTAGGATCTTAACTGAGAGAACAACATGTACAGCAAATCTACAGCATATAAATCATGGACACAATAATGCAATCACACAAGAGACACAGAGTTTACTTGGGGAAAACCATAAAAGTGAAAAACCCCAATAACTTCCTAAGAGATAGATAGAGAAATGATACAACCCAAGAATAAGAGATAGACATCTCCTAGCAGCAGCTTCTCCTCCACCACATGTGCGCCACTCTCCTGAGAGTGTGAGAGAGAATAGAATGTGTAAAATGAGAGAGACGCGCTGTCTATTTATACACTAACTTGACTTGACCTTTACTCAACTAGGTCGGCCTCAACTTAACCACTTAACATAATGCTGACTCGGCCGACACCCAATAGGGTGGTATAGTAACCCTTTGACCCACATGGCCGACCCCCAATAGGGTGGTCTAATAACCCTTCGACCCACATGACTTATACACGGCTGACCCCAACAAGGTGGTCTAATAACCCATCAAGTATAAGTTACAACACTTACAATATAAATGACGACACTTCCTTATAGAGGAATAACACATCTATATAAGGGTACAATAAATATATATATGAAATACATTCCAAAGTTACATATACATCAACACATACAACTTATGTCCATGTGGTATCTTACCTGTCACGGTTAAATTATGTGGAATTATATCCCATGCTTCTAAATTCCACTGAACACGGGCTTATCATTGATTGCTCGCCTTCTTTAACCTTGGATTCGAGACTTGACATGGTTTATGTTCCTTCCAATGAGTACCTCTTAGAAGCCATGATCGAGGCTTATCCTTTGAAATGTATTTCTTCTGGAGCATCATCCTCTTGGAAGCCATGAAGGTGTCAATAGCATATTTTTCATTCCGTTTTAAGCTCATTAAAAAATGAAAGGGGTCCCTTCAAGCATAGTTATTTTCTATTTCAAGCTTGTGTAAAAATGAAACACGTCCTCCCAAACATAGTTTACCTTTGGTTTCAAGCTTGCATAAACATGAAACCATCCCCACGAGCATAGTTCTACTCCTATGTCAAGCTCGTTAAAAAATAAAACAGATGACCATGAGCATAGATTGGTCTCTCTCTCCAAGCTCATTAAAAAAAGGAGCATACATGTACAAGCACAATTTACCTTTGGTTTCAAGCTTGTGTAAAAATGAAACCATTCCCAAGCATAGTTTACTTTTAGTTTCAAGCTTGTGTAAAAATGAAACCATTCCCAAGAATACTTTACCTTCTATTTCAAGCTCGCATAAAAATGAAACCAGCTCCATGAGAAGATTTCTTTTCATGTGTCAAGCTCATTAAAACATGAAACAGATGATCATGATGTTGATGTATATGTAACTTCGGAATGTATTTCATCAGTATATTATATGTATATTTATTGTACCCTTATAAGAGATGTGTTATTCCTCTATAAGGAAGTGTCGTCATGTGGATTGACAAGTGTCGCAAGTGTGTGTACTTGCCGATGGGTTATTAGACCACCTTATGGGGTCGGCCCTAATTAATATATAATATAATGTGGATGTACTAAAGTAGACAAGTCGGCCCCAGTAGGTCACTGGGCAAAAAGGTGAGTATAAATAGAGATAGGAGATCTCTATTTTACTCACTCGGAAAAGTATCTATCTCTCTCTCTGGAAAGTGGCGCACTAGTGAGGAGGAGGAGGATCATCTGCTAGGAGACTATCTCTGTATTATTTGGTTGTATTTTGGTTGAGCCATTGCTCTCTCTATCTCTGAGGAAGTTGTGGGGTTTTTCACCTTAGGGTTTTCCCCACGGAAACTCTGTGTCTCTTGTCTCTATGCTTTTGATTCTTATGATGCTTGTGATGCTTGTCATATTATGATTGTCATGCATTGATATACTGTAGATGTTATTCTCTCAGCAAAGATCCTATAGTATTGTGATTTAATACTGAAAATTTAACATGGTATCAGAGCCTAACTGAGAAGAAGACATTTTGCAGTGACGGAAGCTTGTATTCCTTGTTTATTGGGTTTCTCTCCACAGATTTTTGAAATTCAGTATAGTAGATTGGATCTACTCATCAAGGCGCATCTTTCTGTCCAATCAGATTTCAGTTCCGAGCATTTTCAGTTTTGGCCCTAAAAATTAGGGTTTCCACAAAAATAGGAATTTCTGGAAACTGAAGGTACAGCTGGAAGCTCCTTGCAAAAATCGAAGGTTTGAGCTTTGGATCGAGATTTTTGGCTGGGTAGATCTCCGGGAAACTCAAACACTAATTCAGGGCTCTCCCCAGTGAACCCGGGAGGACAAAAAGGCAATTTTGAAGGACAAGACTTTGCTGATCTCAAATTCTAAATGTACTAGGCTGATCAGCTCTCCAAGGCGCATCTTTCTATCCTTTCGGAATTTTGAAATTCACATTTTGAATTTTTAGGGTTTCTCTGACAAACCCTAATCCGGGACCAGATCCAGTTTTTCAACACTTCAAGAGGTAAGTTCTAAATCTTTTCTATTTCCATTTGAAGTACTCTTAAAGATGTCTCTTCACACCAAGCTTGAGGATAAGCTTGAAGGGGCTGATAACTTTCGAGCCTGGAAGTATAGGATTGGGCTAATCCTGGAAGAGAATGAGTTGGACTCATATGTGAAAGAAGACATCCTTATCCCAGAGGATGAAGAGGCCAAGGTATTGCACAAGAAGAACTTGGTCAAGGCAAAGAGAATCATTGCTGATTCTATCAAAGACCATCTCATACCCCATGTGTCTTCTCTCAAGACACCCAAAGAGATGTTTGAATCTTTGACCAAGCTATTTGAAGGAAAGAACATAAATCGGAAGATGACCCTGCGGAACCAATTGAAAGCAGTAAAGTTTCAGAATGGGGAAACCATTCAATCCTACTTTTCAAGGGTCTCTCAGATCAAGGAACAATTAGAAGCAGTAGATGAAATAGTGGAGAATGGTGAAGTGGTGATGACCACTCTAAATGGCCTACCCAGGTCATGGGATTCCTTTATTCAAGGAATTTGTGCAAGGAAGAAGTTGATCTCCTTCAGTAGACTTCGGGAAGAATGTTCTCAAGAAGAAGCTAGACTTATAGCTCGTGAGGAAAAGATGGGAGGTGAAGATTAAGCTCTTGCAGCTCACACCAAAAGAAGCAAAACCAAGAAGGATCACCCTCACCCCAAAAGATTTCATCAAAAGAATAAGAAGGACCTAAGATGCTTCACATGCAATGAGAAGGGTCACTTTGCTTCAGATTGTCCCAAGAACAAAAGGGATAATAAGAACAACTCCAGTGAGAAAAAGAAGGGCAGCAAAAGAAGGTTTCATGCTCATGCTGCCGAAGATGATGAACCTCCAAAGAAGAAGGCTAGGGCAGAAAGTGATAGTGATGATGACTCATCAAGTGAAGAAGAGTATGTTCTGATCTCTGCTCTTACAGGTACCATCTCCCATGGATGTAATGATTGGTTAATTGATAGTGGGGCCTCCAAACACATGACTGGGTTCAAGGAATCTTTTGTGAATCTTTCTGAACATGAATCACCCCATAAAGTGAAACTTGGGGATGATTATCAATACCCAATCAAAGGAAGTGGTGAAGCCTCCTACAATCTAGATTCTGGAAAATCATTGAAGATGAAAGAAGTACTTTATGTACCTGGGCTCAAGAAGAACTTACTCTCCATTTCTGCATTAGATGCAAAAGGTATGAGGGTTGCATTTGTGGATGGCCAAGTCCTAATGTGGCCAAAGGGAAAGACCATAGATGATGCAGTAGTGATTGGAAAGCAAGAGGGAGGTTTGTACAATTTGAAGGGACAACCTGAACATGCCATGGTGACATAAATACAAAGATTCATCCATAGTCATGGATCACATAGAGGTATGTATAATTTGTTTTTGCAAAAGTTAACTAATGAGTCATGCAGGTCATTGAAGAGAACAAGAACACATTGCTAGACATAACTAGCAAATATGGTGACCAGGTATGTGTTTCTTATATCATAGGATCTATCATATAAGTATGCATGGCATGATTGATGATGATTGTTCATAAAGTCATAAGTTTGAATAATCATGGGCATATGCATCTTACCTTAATTAATAATATGACTAACCAGAAGAGTCATAGGTTTGAGTAATTATAGGTTTATACATGTTATGTTTCTTATGATATGACTAACCATAAGAGTCCTATATATAAACCTTGAATGCTAATGCTTATTATTTCTGTTTGAAATGATCATGACTATACATACTTGAGATTATTGTGTTTTAATGAATGATACTAATAAGCATGCATAGGGACCAAGGATGAATATGAGTTCAAGAACAGGTAATCCAGGAAGCAAAGATCTAGAGGGAGCACACTCCAGTGGTTTCTGCAAGGGTGCAGATATTCAGAGGGAGTTGTCCATATCTCTACATTCCACAACAAGAAGGTTTAGAAGGACTCCAGCAGCTCCTGCAAGGAAGAAAAGACTCAGAGGGAGTCCACCCAACAAACAAACAAAGATAAGTATTTTAATTATCTTGCATATTTGTTTGCTTAAATAAAATTGTTCAATGATGTATATGCTCATGTTCCTAGACTTAGGATATGTATTGTGCATATTAGAATGATTGAATTAATGAACAATATACTACTAATATGCATGTGTTGGGTAAGTGGCCTATGGCACTGTACAACATTCCATTGCTACTTATCTAGAATGAAACCTCTTTGCTGACATGTTGGGAGTTGTGCACACTCTTAACAATGTTCTGGTAGAGATTGGAAGGCATCTAGAAAGTTACGGGATATGGATAAATGTTGTATTGAAGCATTGGCTAAGATAATTGCATGACTGCATGACTGTATGACATATTTCTTCATGTGTAAGAATTTGTTCTGAAAATTATGAGTTGTTTCTAATCATGCAATTTAATCTGTTTTGTAGGAAAGACCGTATATCTTCACCTACAAAAAGGACTACAACATTTGTTCCAGCAACAAAGATATCTATTGAAGATATTGAAATTCCCAGGATCTGGGATGAAGAAATGAAATACCATGATCCGTCGATCATGAAGAATGATGTCTGGGATGCGATCCCAAGAGCCAAAGGGAAGTCTGTTGTGACTTCCAAATAGAACTTTCAGATCAAGCATGTTGCAGATGGTAGCATAGAGAAACATAAAAGTGATGAAATAGAAGATACACCAGATGGATTCAAGACAGCTTTCTTGAATGGTGTAGTTGAAGAAGAAGCAGCCACTTCATTCTGAGACACATGATAGGAAATCATATATGTGCAGAACTTGGTATGGTAGGATAGACAGTTTTCTATCCAGTTTGGGCTTTACCAAGAGTAAAGCGGATTCCAACCTTTACTACAAGGTTGAGGAAGGCAATCCAGTGTATGCGGATAACCTGTTTGTTACAGGTGAAGATAGATTGATTGCCGACATGCAGCGGAAGCTTACTACTGAGTTCGAGATGAAGAACTTGGGGATGATGCACTATTTGTTTTTGGCATGGAGGTGTGGCAGAGTGCAGATGGAATCTTCCTTGGACAAGGGAAGTATGCAGTAGAAATCTTGAAGAGGTTCGGAATGATAGATTGCAAGGCAATGGCCACACCAATGGCATCGAATCTGAAGCTTCTATGTGATGCTTCATCTGAGCCGGTTGATGTCTCTCTGTATCGTCAGATGATTGGGTCCTTGATGTACCTGACGACCAGACATTTGCTTTGCTGTGAACACATTGAGCCAGTTCCTGACGGATCCGAGGAGTGTTCACCTGGTTGCTGTAAAGCATGCTCTGAGGTACCTGAAGGGTACAGTGGATTATGGGCTCAGGTATGAGGAGAATCAAAAGTTTAACCTGCAGGGTTATGTTGATTCAGATTGGGATGGCAGTGCTGCAGATAGGAAGAGCACATCTGGGTGTTGCTTCAGTATGGGATCAGGTGTGATCTCTTGGTTTAGCAGGAAGCAGTCCTGCGTAGCACTGAGTACAGCTGAGGCAGAGTATGTTGCAGCCTGTTCAGCTAGTTGTGAGGCAGTATGGCTACGGAAGCTACTGTCTGAGTTATTTGATCTCCCGTTGGAGGCTACTGGTATCTTCTGTGATAACCAGAGTTGTGTGAAGCTGTCCGAGAACCCAGTGTTTCATGACAGGTCAAAACACATAGAGATCAAATATCACTATATCAGGGATATGGTGCAGAGAGGAGCTGTGAAGCTCCTGTATGTTGCGACGGACGAGCAGATTGCAGATGTGCTGACGAAGCCACTAGCCAGGGTGAAGTTCGAGTACTTCAGAGAGAGGCTTGGCGTTATTCAGATCGAGGACACTTCGAGGAAGAAGTGATGGACACATTTGCTGAAGCCATTCCAAGCATGTTGGAAGGAGGATCCTTCACATGGCTGTGGATGTAAGCGCTGGATGATGAGCATCAGGATGATGTTCTAGTTTCTGCTTGATATGATCAGTTGGATCATTTTATGTATGTATGTACGCATCATGTTGGATGCTGGATATGATCAGTTGGATCATTTTATGTATCATGTTGGATGCAGGATATGATCAGTTGGATCATGTGTATGTATTGTTTATGCATCATGTTGGATGCTTGGACCATGTATCTGTATATGTATCAGGTGGATACATTGTATGATCAGGTGGATCATGTATGGTGATATGTATCATATATTTGTATTTGTATCAGGTGGATACATTGATGATCAGGAGGATCATGTATGATGATATGTATCAGGTAGATACTTGGTATGCATCAGGTAGATGCATTGATGATCAGGAGGATCATGTATGATGATATGTATCAGGTAGATACTTGGTATGCATCAGGTAGATGCATTAATGATCAGGAGGATCATGTATGATACTTGGTATGCATCAGGAAGATGCATTGATGATCAGGTAGATGACATGCAGCAGGATGTTGCAGTGATGATCAGGATGATCATAGATGACGAGCTTCAGGATGTTGCTCCAGATGACATGCAACAGGATGTTGCAGTGATGATCAGGATGATCATAGATGACGAGCTTCAGGATGTTTCTCCAGATGACTTGCAGCAGGACGTTGCAGTGATTATGATCAAGACGATCATGAGTACATCAGGATGATGTATGGTGAGTATCAGGTTGATACTCTGTGGCCGTGGATCAGGTTGTGCAGATGAGCATGTCTGGGAGATCCTATAGGTCGGATTTGTGTACCCGTAACAGCCTGGGATGCTCTTTCGAGACATTGCTCTGGGAGGACATGTAATTCGTTGCCCTGGGAGATCTCAGGTCGGAGTTGTGTACCCGTAACATCCTGAGATGCTCTTGCGAGGTTTTGTCCTATGGCATGTAATTTGGGCCCTGGGAGATTTCAGGTCGGAGTTGTGTACCCGTAACATCCTGAGATGCTCTTGCGAGGTTTTGCCATGACCACATGTAATTTGTGCCATAGGAGATCTCAGGTCGGAGTTGTGTACCTGTAACATCCTGAGATGCTCTTGCTAGGTTTTGTGGTGGACCACATGTAATTTGTGCCCTGGGAGATCTTAGGTCGGAGTTGTGTACCCGTAACATCCTAAGATGCTCTTTCGAGGTTTTGTGGTGGGGTCACATGTAATAGCGCCCTGGGAGATCCTACAGGTTGGAGTTGTGTACCCGTAATATCCTGGGATGCTCTTTCGAGGTTTTGTGACGCACGTAAAAGTCCTGAGGATTCCACAGTATGGCCAGTGATGATGAAGACCTGCAGGTGGTGGGCCTACATCCAGTATGAAAAAGGACTGGCTCTGTAGAACTTCCTATGACGAGTAGAGACAGAGATTGGACGAGATAGCAGCAGCAGTGACGATGACGATGACGATGCATCGATGATGATGATCCAGAGAAGAAGACTTGTCTAGCAAATCTGTGTCGAGAAATACCTTCCTTGTTAAGAGGGAGTGTTGATGTATATGTAACTTCGGAATGTATTTCATCAGTATATTATATGTATATTTATTGTACCCTTATAAGAGATGTGTTATTCCTCTATAAGGAAGTGTCGTCATGTGGATTGACAAGTGTCGCAAGTGTGTGTACTTGCCGATGGGTTATTAGACCACCTTATGGGGTCGGCCCTAATTAATATATAATATAATGTGGATGTACTAAAGTAGACAAGTCGGCCCCAGTAGGTCACTGGGCAAAAAGGTGAGTATAAATAGAGATAGGAGATCTCTATTTTACTCACTCGGAAAAGTATCTATCTCTCTCTCTGGAAAGTGGCGCACTAGTGAGGAGGAGGAGGATCATCTGCTAGGAGACTATCTCTGTATTATTTGGTTGTATTTTGGTTGAGCCATTGCTCTCTCTATCTCTGAGGAAGTTGTGGGGTTTTTCACCTTAGGGTTTTCCCCACGGAAACTCTGTGTCTCTTGTCTCTATGCTTTTGATTCTTATGATGCTTGTGATGCTTGTCATATTATGATTGTCATGCATTGATATACTGTAGATGTTATTCTCTCAGCAAAGATCCTATAGTATTGTGATTTAATACTGAAAATTTAACACATGAGCACAGTTCTATTCCCATGTCAAGCTCGTTAAAATATGAAACAACACCCCACGAGCATAGTGTTGAAATTGTACCTAGGAAGTGTTCTCCTAGTGTTTTTTTGCCTAACTAATTAATGAGGGAAAAGGGGACATGACCCTTGTATTAATTGCTTGAGATGAGCAATTAATTCACTTTATTTTCATACAGTGAATTTTGGTTTATTTAAGTGGTAGGTGAATAAATCTAATTTATGGAGAGAATAATGAGCATTTATTATCATCCATTGATTTAAAACAATGTGGGCCCTTGGATTAGATGACTCTTCAGTTACCCTTGAGAGGCAAACAAAGATACAAGTTTCTTGAATTAAATAAGCATTCCATAATTCATTTGCACACATTCCAAGAGAGTTGGAGAGGAGAAGACATTCCAAGAGAGTTGGAGAAGTGAAGATATTCCAATAGAGTTGGAGACATGAATATATTCCAAGAGATTGGAATTCTGAGAGAGATAAGGTAGCTGTCTCAGATAGTAGCTCGATTCCAAAGACAAGGTACAACAAAGTGCAACAATTCTGGGCACAATTTTCAAGAAGAAAACAATGGGACACATTTCTAGGAAGAGGCATGAATTTCGAGGCAAGTACAAAAAATTAGTTATATACAATCCGTACAATTCCATACAGTCTGTAAAATTCCATATAGTCTATACAGTGGCACGAAAATCAAGGTCTGAGATAGGCATAATTTTGAGGTAGAAAATTAATTTCTAGGCATGAATTTCAAGGTTCGTACAGTTAGTCCATATAGTCCGTACACTATTGGTTTGGCACAATTTCCAAGACATAATTTTTTTGTTTTTCTGTTGAGATAAGTTGTAATTCTACTGTTGCAAATTTTTTATTTTGCAGAAGAAATAAAATTGAAGATCTCTCTCTCACAGGTTTTCCCTTCAGGGTTTTGCCTGGGCCATGTTGGCTAAAATATCTGAGTCTGAAATTTTTTGTGCATGGATGTTATGTTCTTTCTGTTCTCAGTGTTTTGGTAGAACATTTCTTGTTCTTCCAGTTTAGATGTGTTTATGAGTGAAATTTCATTTTCATCTATCTATGATTGAATGAGATGGTTTGTTAAATATTTTTAATCCGAGTTAACTTGAAATCCTGTGAGAGAAGTGAAATTTCTACATGGTATCAGAGCCCTATTAATGATAGATTGGAAGTCAGAATTTTCAGGCTTATGGGATATTTAGTCCTTGTTCACCTAGTAGATGTATTGGACTGTTATTCTCAGTGAATGATGGCTTGCATTCGGTATGAATATCGGTTGGAAGGGATTTCCAACTACTTGCAGTGGAAATCCCAGATGAAAGCGGTTCTCAAGGAGAAAAATTTATGGATCTTCGTTAGTACCACTGTGGTTCCTACCTTAGCTAATCCTATATCCCTTAACATACATGAGGTGAAGGAGCCTAGAACACAAAGATTGCTTCTATATGGTGTTCGAGATCACCTCATTCCTCATTTGGCAGAGAAACATACTTCCAAGGAGATGTGGGATACTTTGAAAAATTTGTATGAGAACAAGAATGAAAATCATAAAATGGCTTTAAAGGATAATCTTCATGGCACAAAGATGGAGAGAGGTGAGACTGTAGCCTCTTATCTCACTTGTCTCAGACAAGTAAAAGATGAACTCAGTGCAGTTGGTGAGGTGATTCCCGATCCCGAGCTAGTGCAGATAGCCTTGAAAGGCTTCACTAAGGAGTGAGATGTGTTCGTGAAGTGTGTAGTTGGAAAAGAGAACTTTCCCTCTTGGGAAATACCGTGGGATGATTTTATTCGGGAGGATATCCGAGAAGGGTCTCAAGGGAATACTGAGCAGGATAATGATGAGCAGAACATTGCCTTATCATCTAAAGGAAAGAAGTCCAAGAAGGGCCCAGGAGGGGATAAGCAACAGAGGGGTGAGAAAAAGAGGGACCTGAGCAAAGTCAGGTGCTATGCATGCAATGATTTTCGCTATTATGCAGGCCAATGTCCTAAGAAGAAGAAGGGAAAGCAGGAGAAAGAGGAGCGTGTTGCAGCTACATCAGAGATTGAATGTTTGGCTACACAGTTCGAATGAGTTCTCTCTTGTCACTACTATTTCGATTTGTGACAGTAGCAGACCAATTGATACTAGGAAGTGGATAGTGGATAATTTCTACTGCAGTTACATGACTAGGAGGCAATATGACTTCTTCACTTTTGAGACTATTTCATAGCAGCTCGTACAGGATAGAGATGGGACAGTGCATGCAGTCAGAGGTTTGGGATGAGTATGGTTCCAACTTGAGTTTGTAGATATTCTGGAGATTACAGGAGTATGCTATATTCCAGGGATGCAAGACAAAATATTTTCAATTCCATCCTTGGAGGGAGCAGGATATGCATTTTTGTTCAAGAGTGAACACATCTTCATTTATGTATTGGGAGTGGATCCGATTGACCCTGTGCTTATAGGTCATCGGAGAGATGGAGAGTATGTAGTGCGTGGTCATCCTACAGTTGGAGGATCTGGGTGGATAACAGATCCTGAGTCAGAGATATCCAGTGAGCGAGACTCTTAGAGGATTGATGTGGCACCGAGTACAATCCATCCATAGTTCAGAGGAGAGAGCGAGATGCTCTAGAGATTATTGCAGTAGTGTGTAGTTCATATTCTATTCAGAGGATTCGGCAAGAGGCTACTTCATCTAGTGCTGACAAGAGGGTTAGCTAGTATGAATTGTCACTGATGGATGAGTGATATGACATGTCCCAACATGAGGCATCAGTGCAGGATGCATGACAACTTCCATAGATAGGGGGAGCTTCTATTGCTGGCAGTGTGAGACTGGAGAGAGGTTCTGGAAGAGGATATGTTAGAAGGTCTTCCCCCCTGAAGCGGAAGCACTGAGATTTGTATCTCAGGATGATGTCCTTCATGTGATGATGTATTACATGAAGGGACACTTGATTTGACTTTTCTAGAGAAGAGTTTAGAAAGGGTGGGCATCTTCGATATTGTCCAAGAAGCACATGAGCAGTTTACCAGCTTTGGTGGGGAAGCATGTTATCTTCTTCACAAATGAGTTCATTGTCAGTGAGAACATCTTCCTTGGTAATGGGGAGTGTTGAAATTGTACCTAGGAAGTGTTCTCCTAGTAATTGTTTTCCTATGTAATTAATGAGGGAAAAGGGGAACGCTTGTATTAAATGCTTGATATGAGCAATTAATTCACTTTATTATTATAAAGCGACTTTTGTTTTATTTAAGTGGTAGGTGAATAAATTTAATTTGTGGAGAGAATAATGAGCATTTATTCTCATCCATTGATCTAAACCAATGTGGACCCTTGGATTAGATGACTCTTCATTTACTCTTGAGAGGAAAACCAAGAGACATGTTTTTTGAATTAAATAAGCGTTCCCTCATTCATTTGCACAAATTCCAAGAGAGTTGGAGAAGTGAAGACATTCCAAGAGATTTGGAGAAGTGAAGATATTCCAAGAGAGATGGAGTTTGAGAGAGAGAAGGTAGTTGTCTGAGATAGCAGCTCGATTCCCAAGATAAGGTACAACACAATACAACAATTATGGGCACAATTTTTGAGAAAAAAATAGTGGAATGCATTTCCATAAATAGGCACGAATTTCGAGGAAAGTACAGAAAATTAATTCCATACAATTTTGTACAATGGCATGAAAATCGATGTGTTAGATAGGCATGATTTTTGAGCCAGAAAAATAATTTATGGGCACAAATTTTGAGGTTCGTACAGTTCGTATACTATTGGTTTGGCACAAATTCCAAGACATAATTTATGGGTTTTGCTGTTGAGTTAAGTAGTATTTATGCTATTGCAATTTTTTTATTTTGCTGAAGAAATAAAATTAAAGACGATGTTATCACCCAAAATGACTCCCTAGGTTGTGGGAGAGGGAAACTTGGGGTAACCACTAACCAATATTTAGACTTAAGCTATTGAACCATCTTAGTCTGAGAGGGCTCTCTCTACAGCTCTATGAAAGACCGGAATAATCAAAGATGTCAACAATGAAAACATGCACCAACATTCATCATTCAAGATATTCAATTACAACAATACAGAAGGTTAGATTTCTGTTGGAAACAAAATGGTTTGAAGGTAGCTTGGATGAAACATATGGAACTTTACTTGGGCGATGGAGTCACCCTAAACAGATCTTGAAAATTATTCATAGAAGATCGGTGAATGCATTCACACAGGGGCGAGGTAGCAAACAACTATTAGTCAAAGAGATTTTAATTGGCGAGATAGAAGATAAATGAACAATCCATTGATATAAGGCATATTATTATGAATCCTATATCAATTTTAGCAGAGAATAAAAGGTGCAATACTTGGAAAGAGATAAGTAGAGCATAATTTCTATGAATCCTACTTAGCTATCACACTGCACCAAGTATGAAAGAATGTTACAAACTAGAATCAACAATGAGAGATACACAATTCACATGGGAAGAGAAAGAAAAACTACAAGACCAATTACACAAGAATCCCTTAAAACATCATCAGCTTGGCTCTGCGAACTTTATTCAAAATAGCTCAAGAGCTTCTTATAGATCTATACACAAAGTTTCAAAAAGTTCTCAACAATATTTTTCAACCCTTTATCATTATATTACATTGAATATATATAGATGTTGGGAGCCCCTTGCTAGACTCGCCTAATACCCAAAACAATAATATCTGAACGACACCTCATTGACCCAAAAATTCAGGAATATTACATATGTGTCATGTTCCAAACAGACTGATTAACACAAGAAATGGGATATCATAGACAGAGGGCCATCTTAACCCTGGGTTCGCAAATGACCTTGCGACTCAAAGAAATATTCCACTTTCAATGAGCTATCAGTCTGTGATGTGTCATCCGGAAGGATAGGTGTCACTTCTTCAGTAGAGACTACAAAATCATGAACCATTTCCGTGTCGATTTGGCCACCTCGCTTGATTTCGAGGGTCTCCTTCTTCCTCCGTCGTCGGATTCCTTTGGACACCTGTTGTCTATCAGGCTCCTTGTCTTCACTAGCAGAGCTGGATTCTATGAGGTCAAATACCATAAGAGATGGAGGAGCAATCTTTTCCTCCACCTCAGCCCATGTTTGTTCTGGCATGAACACCACTTCAGACTCCTGCCCTCTATCCATGAGCCAATACCAATAGAAAAGATGCTCGAACTGCCAGGTGCACCATCTTTCCCATATACCAACTTTGAACAAGGGATGTGAAAACCATATCCACAACTGCTGTGATGATGACAATGGCTACATGTGGCTATAATTTCCATGATAACTTGATCAGATTCCTCAATCAAGTAACCATGATACCCAAGGTCTGAGATGACCTTCATTAGGCTCAGCAAAGCTTTCCCAGATAGACGACGTAGTCAATGATGATGGAGAGGTACCCTTCATCATACCAATAATCATTTGGGATAACCGTCAGAGGCCCCTTTACCGGTCTATCCTTCTGACATCCCTCATGTGACAATACTTAACCTAACATTTCTTGTAGACTTCGAAATACGTGAGTCACCTCATCTTCGGAACCACTTGGATCACAAGTCATCCTGCACAAGTGACCTTTTTCCATCACTTCCAACTGAGATTATAACCTACCCCCTTCACTGGTGACGATAATTTTTTCATGTCCTGCCATGCTGTTCCATCCCATGTCATACTAATATGCCTTATCTTCCCTTTACATGCTGAAAGTCGTGGATCGCATCACTTCCACAACCTCTCGAGCCATCTGCTAATCCGCACAAGTGACTTTTCTTTTTACCCTCATTGTCGGCTTCTTAGGCCTTTACAAGTGTACCAACCTCCCGATCATATGCATGCAACACCTTTAGGATGCTTATAACTCCTTGAGAACTTCTGCCTTCATCCTAGTATGGCTGGGGTCGATGTCTTCTTTGCCTACTTGTTTCAGTCTCCCCCCTTTATCTGGAGCCTAGGCCTGAAGTCGCTAGTACCAGGGGAAACTGTCACCTGTGATTGGATAACTTTGGTCAGAAACTCTCCCATATCGAGGCTTCGTATTGACCCACCTTCTCCTTCGGATAGACCAACAGTTAATTTCGACGCTCAACAGGCCATGGGTACTATCCCCCATGTCCAGGTAAGGTCCAAGGTGGGTGGTTAAAAAGGTCCAATGACCTCTAGACAGACTTTGGAAAAACAAGTCAACCACTGTCATTGTTGGGGAGACCTCTAGGCTCAAGGGGCCAAGGTCCCGAAGGATAGCTTCCTCACAGACTAGTCGGGCCTGGGATGAACATGATACAGGATCTCCGGGGCCCTTCATGCTCGTATGTGATTGCAAGACCTTCACACATCAGCTGAAATGCTTGGCGACCAACCACCAACCAGGGCTAGAATCTCATTCCCCATAAAAAACCCCTTCTGCTCAGACAGGTCACAGAAAAATAAAAATGGAAACTTTGACGGACACTCTCACATATATAACCGTGCCTCCATAACCTCCCATTTTCTTAGTTTACTATCCCTTAATCTCAACCTTTGATCTCTCATGTGCTTGTTTTCCTTCGTCGGATCTGGCCCCTCTTTACCCAGTGATTTGACAACCCACTTATTTTCTCTGTCGGATCATCTTACCAACTCTCATCTAGGTCGTTCATCTTATTTGCATGCATCTATAGGGTAGCATCGCATGCATCCTAAAGAGCTTCTCCTATATCACCCTTTCTTCATGTGATAAGCTATGGAGCTGACACCTGTCCGGCGGGACCCAGTAAATCACATCTACCATGCCTCTATTCATCGTGCATATTCTAGATACGACGATCATCTAGGACCGTCGATCTATCTAGGGACAATCTCATCCATTTACTTAGTCACATTGCATTCATCACTGTGGGACCCTTGGCCTTGACCATAGGCTATCACTCTATCTGTTCCAGATCATCCATGTGGCCGAACACCTGCCTTTCATCTTGGCACTGTTGCAATGTTTATTAAAATGCTACCGCTCACTTCTTATAGTCTTTGCGATGTTCCCTCTGGCTGCCATCTGTCTAACGGGAAAGGCCCATCGCATCTGCTCATCCCTTCTCTTCCTTGCAGTTTGGCCATGCGATCGTCAATGGAAGCCATTGATCGTGGGCTTGCATTCGATCGACGGTGCCTATCTGCATGGTAATTAGCCTCCCCATATATTTATAAGTGGACTATAGGACTTAGGGTCTTTTAGCCTTATCATTTGATTTCTTTTGTATATTAATGCCCACACTTAAAAATAATTCCATTTTTCATTGTGCTAGTTTCTCCTAGACCTCTTCCTCTCTTGTTCTAGCTCTTGGCCATCAAGGATATGCAATGCTCCAGGCTTCCATTAGGTAGTCGTTCCACCTTCCACCTTTCACATTCAGTAATTTTCTGCAAAAATTTAAATAGGTGCTAACAACTTGCTCCAACCGGGGATGCTATCCTCCCAGTGAGGTAGCAAAGAACATCCGTAGAACAAGTGCCTGATCCATTGGGCTAATTTTTCTAACTTTGACCATTGTAAGTAGCACCCTATAGCCGGCCCTTCATCCAAAAGTTGCAACTGAAAAGTCAGAGCTAAAAAACATACTCGAACTTTCTAAAAAATGTTGAACACACAAACTGCTAACTGAAATAAATGCACATGCTTGACCTGCAAGCTTATTTATATACAAATGTTCCTACCCTACTTATTGGGCATAAAGGGCAACTCAGGTGATCTCACACTTCCAATGAAGCCAATCAAGTAGATGGCTTCCTGACTGAATTTTCCATTCAAGTCCTACAACCGCCGGAGAAAACCCAATAAATGATAGCTCCAACTGAAAAATATTCTTTAATCCCTGTCTCCTTGAGCAATATAAACCCTATCGTCTTCGACGATTCCAAGAAACTATCAAAAGGGTCCTTCAGAAAATGAAGAACTCCTATTTCTTTAGGACCAGTCGTGAGAGCTTCCATAATAGGTTCTTCCCGACCATCCTCATGTTCTTCTGGATCATATGACGACCGGTACAACTGAAAAAAGTTCTCATCCCGCTTAGGAGAAGGGATACGAAAGTCTTCACCACTTTCATTCAGAACCTCAGTGCTTAGAGCTTTATTTTCTTCGTTGAATGCAATAGAAACATCCTCAACCGTTTCGCTAAAATCAAGTGAAATGGACTCCTTTTGATAAACTTCTGCTTCTTGGGGATGATTACACGTTCGTCCCTTCTCTTTATTATCAATCTCAAAGAAATTTATCAAGTTTTCCTTCCTGAGTCTTTGTTTTTTATTAGAATCCCTGATCTTTTGCTTGATCAGTTCAAATGAAGAATAATAGAAGGGTAAATGATCACTTTCAACAGATTTGTTTTCAGGGATTTGATCGTAGATAGTGACAAAATTTTCTTCACTAGTTACCCCAGCACTTGTAGAGTTTTCGACTGGTACAACATTCAAGTAGCCTCCTTCATACTCATCATATTTAGGTGGGCCAAAAC
Source organism: Larix kaempferi (assembly GCA_027924585.1). Classification (NCBI taxonomy): domain Eukaryota; kingdom Viridiplantae; phylum Streptophyta; class Pinopsida; order Pinales; family Pinaceae; genus Larix; species Larix kaempferi. The sequence continues at coordinate 396,356 of BSBM01001857.1, read as the reverse complement.
TTTCTTCAAAACCGTCCCTAACAGGAATTTCAGCATGTTGATTGTGATTCATGTAAAACAAACCAGAATTACCTTCTTCTGGAAAATCTCCAATCTGGTCGTCTCCCTGTTCATTATGGGAAATATTGGAACTCAAGGTTAGTTCCCTCTGTTCATGCCTCACTTTGAATCTTGACTTCTCTTCAGTTCCTTCATCATCAATTTGGCATGATAAATTTCCAGACATCCTTAGATTGTCTTCAACCTCCAAAGCATCAATGAACATATGCTGCAAATTAGGGGACCTTCTTTCCAATAGGAGCAAAGATAGATCAGGCAGAAAAATAGATGCATAGTGTAGCTTAGCAGCATTCTCTAGGGGTTGAATTTCCCTTGGCATATCATAATAGAATCTTGAAAACCTTCTGTTAAAGATGGACATGGCCTCTCCTTCTTGCATTCTCATGGAGTAAAACTCTGAAATAATTAGGTCCCATGATCGTCTCTTACCCAAAGACTCTAAGAAAACATCAGAAAACCCTTGCCAGGTATCTATAGATCTAGGCTGTAAATGGCTAAACCATTGCTTCACATCTCCTTGGAAATATTGGGCGAAAGCCCTCATACAAACATAATCATGCTCCGCTTCAAAAAGATCCAAAAAATGTTCAAAGCCGTGGAGATGTTTCTCAGCAGTGAGGCTCTCAGATTCTCCATCAAATCTAGGAAGTTACTTATGGTATTTGGGAGGATAGTCATGAAGAACAGGGAGCAGTTTCAAAGGGCCATATCTCAGCTGAGATCTGGCAGGAAAAGGAGTGTGTACAGGGAGAGCCTCCTCATCCTCACTCTCCTGGGATTCACAAAGCTGGGTATGGATCTTACAAGGTTCAGAAGAAGAGATGGGGTCATCTCTATGGGTTAAAGGAAGATATACATTTGTAAGGTCTAGAGAGGGATATACAAAGGTGGGTATCTCTTGCCCTAGAGCTCTTCGGTGAAGCAAAATTTTATTGATATATATACATGAAGGTAAAAGGAGACCGATACAAAAGAACAAGACTTCTTTGAAGAGATTGATGTTTTGATACATGAATCTTGATTCTTCCATGTCTAAGGCAGATGCATTCGTTCTCTAGTGGAGTCACCATGAGAATCTTTCAATATCTCAATTCTGATACAAGATCACAGATCTCACCAGTGGGGTCACCTTCGTACTAAAATTTTTCTTGAGTGGAGTCACTAGGTGAATGGTACAACCTTCTCAATGTCTGACTAATGTTCACCATCAGTATTGCAGATCTGAGACCTTTGTCATTCTTCTAGGGACGATGGGACAAATTTGCTTTCCCTGGCAACGGCGCCAATTTGTTATCACCCAAAATGACCCCCTAGGTTGTGGGAGAGGGAAAACTGGGGTAACCACTAACCAATCTTTAGACTTAAACTACTGACCCAGCTTAGTCTGAGAGGGCTCTCTCTACAGCTCTATGAAAGACTGGAATAATCAAAGTTGTCAACAATGAAAACATGCCCCAGCATTCATCATTCAAGATATTCAATTACAACAATACAGAAGATCAGATTTCTGTTGGAAACAAAATGGTGTAAAGGTAGCTTGGCTGAAACATATGGAACTTTACTTGGGTGATGGAGTCACCCTAAACAAATCTTGAAAATTATTCATAGAGGATCTGCGAATGCATTCACACAGGGGCGAGGTAGCAAACAGCTAGTAGTCAAAGAGATTTTAATTGGCAAGACAGAAGATAAATGAACAATCCATTGATATAAGGAATATTATTATGAATCCTATATCAATTTAAGCAGAGAATAAAAGGTGGAATACTTGGAAAAAGATAAGTAGAGCATAATTTATATGAATCCTACTTAGCTATCACACTGCACCAAGTGTGAAAGAATGTTACAAACTGGAATCAACAATGAGAGATATCCAATTCACATGGGAAGAGAAAGACAGACTACCAGACCAATTACACAAGAATCCCTTAACAAAGCATCAGCTCGGCTCTGCGAACTTTATTCAAAATAGCTCAGGAGCTTCTTACAGATCTATACACAAAGTTTCAAAAAGTTCTCAACAATATTTTTCAACCCTTTATCATTCTATTACATCGCATATATATAGATGCTGGGAGCCCCTTGATCGACTCACCTAATACCCAAAACAATAATATTTGAATGACACCTCATTGACCCAAAAATTCAGAAATATTATATATGTGTCATGTTCCAAATAGATTGATTAAGACAAGAAATGGGATATCATAGACAGAGGGCCGTCTTAACCCTGGGTTCGCAAATGACCTTGAGAGTCAAAGAAATATTCCACTTTCAATGAGCTATCAGTCTGCTATGCGTCATTCGGAAGGATAGGTGTCACTTCTTCGGTAGAGATTACAAAATCATGAACCATTTATGTGTCCAGTTGGCTGCTTTGCTTGATTTCAAGGGTCTCCTTCTTCCTCCATCGTCGGATTCCTTTGGACACTTGTCATCTATCAGGATCCTTATCTTCGTTGGAAGAGCATGATTCTATGAGGTCAAATACCATAAGAGATGGAGGAGGAATCTTTTCCTCCACCTCATCCCATGTTTGTTCTGGCATGAACACCACCTCAGACTCTTGCCCTTTCTCCATGAGCCAATCCCAACAGAAAATATGCTCGAACCTCCAGGTGCACCATCTTTCCCATATACCAACTTTGGACAAGGGACGTGAAAACCATATCCATAACTGCTGTAATGATGACAGTGGCAACATGTGGTTATAATTGCCATGATAACTTGATTGGATTCCTCAATCAAGTAACCATAATTCCCAAGGTCTGAGATGACCTTCAGCATGCTCAGGAAAGCTTTCCTAGATAGACGGCATAGCCAATGATGATGCAGAGGTACCCTTAATAGTCAGAGGCCCCTTTACCGGTCTATCCTTCTGAAATCCCTCACATGACAATACTAAACCTCACGTTTCTCGCACACTTCGAAAGACGTGTGTCACCTCATCTTCGGAACCACTTCGATCACATGTCATCCTGCACAAGTGACCTTCCTCCATCATTGCCGACCAAGATTGTAACCTACCCCCTTCACCGGTGCCGGTAATTTTTTCCCATCCTACCATGATGTTCCATCCCATGTCATACTACTACGCCTTATCTTCCCTTTACATGCTGAAAGTCGTTGATCGCATCACTTCCACCACCTCTTGAGCCATCCACTAATCCACACAAGTGACTTTTCTTTTTACCCTTATTGCCGGCTTCTCCGGCCTTTACACGTCTACCAACCTCCCGATCATAAGCATCCAACACCTTTAGGACACTTATAACTCCTTGAGAACTTCTTCCTTCATCCTAGTATGGCTAGGGTTGACGTCTTCTTCGACTACTAGTTTCAGTCTTCCCCCTTTATCTGGAGCCTAGGCCTGAAGTCACTAGTACCAGGGGAAACTGTCACCCGTGGGTGGATACCTTTGGTAAGAAGCTCTCCCATATTGGGGCTTGGTATTGACCCACCTTCGCCTTCGGACAGATGAACAATTACTTTGGATGCTCAACAGGCAATGGGATCTGTCCCCCATGTCTAGGTCAAGTCTGAGGTGGGTGGTTAAAAAGGTCCAATGACCTCTAGACCAACTTTGGTGAAACAAGGAAACCACTATCATTGTTGGGGAGACCTCCAGGCTTAAGAGGTCGAGGCCCCGAAGGATAGCTTCATCACAGACCAGTTGGGCCTGGGCCAAACATGATACAGGATCTCCAGGGCCCTCCGTGCTTGGACGCGACTGCAAGACCTTCACGCTTCGGCTGAACTGCTTGGCGACAAGCCACCAAGTGGGGCTAGAATCTCATTCCCTAGAATAAACCCCTTCTACTCAGACAGGTCATGGAAAAATAAAAATGTAAGCTTTGATGGGTTCTCTCACATATATAACCGCGCCTCCATAACCTCTATTTTTCTTAGCTAACTTTCCCTTAATCTCAACCTTTGATCTCCGATGTGCTTTTTTTCCTTCGCCAGATCTGGCCCCTCTTTACCCAGTGATTTGACAACCCACTTATTTTCGTCATCGGATCATCTTACAAAATCTCATCTGGGTTGTTCATCTTATTTGCATGCATCTAGAGGGTAGCATTGCATGCACCTACAGGGTAGCATCGCATGCACCCTAAAGAGCTTCTCCTATACCGCCCTTTCTTCATGCGACAAGCTATGGAGCTGACACCTGTCCGGCAGGACCTAGTCCATCGCATCTACCATGCCGCTATTCATCATGCATCTTCTTGGATGCAATGATCATCTAGGACTGTCGATCTATCTAGGGACAATCTCATCCATTTACTTAGTCACATTGCATTCATCACTGCAGGACCCTTGGCCTTCACCAAAGGCTACCACTCTATCTTTTCCAGATCATCCACATGGCCGAACACCTGCCTTTCATCTTGGCACTGTCGCAATGCTTATTAAAACGCTACCACTCACTTCTTATAGTCTTTGCGATGTTCCCTCCAACTGCCATCGGTCTAACGGGAAAGGCCCATCGCATCCGCTCATCCCTTCTCTTCCTTGCAGTTTGGCTATGCAATCGCCAATGGAAGCCGTTGATCATGGGCTTGCGTTCGATCGATGGTGCCTATCTGCATGGTACTTAGCCTCCCCATACATTTATAAGGAAACTATAGGACTTAGGGTCTTTTAGCCTTATCATTTGATTTCTTTTGTATGTTAATTCCCACACTTAAAAATAATTCCATTTTTCATTGTGCTAGGTCCTCCTAGACCTCTTCCTCTCTCATTCTAGCTCCTGGCCATTGGAGATATGGAGTGAGCCAGGATTCCATCAGGTAGTCGTTCCACCTTCCACCTTTCACATTCAGCAATTTTCTGCAAAAATTAAATAGGTGCTAACAGACCACTCTCTCATAGGTTTTTGCTTCGGGGTTTTGACGGGGCTATAATGGCTAAAATATCTAAGTCTGAAATTTTCTGTGCATGGATGTTATGCTCCTTCTGTTCTTAGTATTTTGGTAGAAATTTTCTTGTGCTTCCAGTTTAGATGTGTTTATGATTGAAATTTCATTTTCAACTGTCTATGGTTGAATGAGATGGTTTATTAAACATTTTTAATCTGAGTTATCTTGAAAGCTTGTTAAAGAAGTGAAATTTCTACAAATAGTTCTATTCTTGTGTCAAGCTCGTTAGAAATGAAATAGATCCCCTCCCTTTGAATTGAGTCTTTCACTATATTTAATATCTAAACCTTCTTTTCATTCACCTATGCTATTTAATCCTCTTTTTTCTTCCTATGTTGGTGAAGGTATTCCTACTAGTAACCACGGGTTTGATTGGATGATGAAAATAGTAGGAGAATGAAAGGAAGCTTGGGGGGCATGTCTCTAGTCTCTTGATATCATACTGGAGGTAAGATGTTAACTTCTTATCCTGGGGAAAACTTCCAACCTCTCGATATCATGTTGGGGAAAAACCTGCCAATGAGCATTATACCGAGCATAGTTTATTTTTTGTTACAAGATCGTTAAAAAATCAAGCAGACATCATGAGCATTCTTTTCTCCTGTCTTTGAGATCGTTAAAAAAAGTAAGATAGTATTGAGCTTACTTTTCACTTTTTTTTCCGTGCTTTGGTTGAAACATGAAAAGTTGTTTGATCTTAATTTTTACATTTTCGTGTTCTGGTTCAAACATGAAAAATATTTCAAGTGATTTTGATAGCATCACGGTACTCATTAAAAAATTGAGTAAAAAGATGTGTCTAATGAGTATAGGTTTATCACTTTATCCGACCTTGCTAGACTACTTACAGAAAAGGAACTGTACCGATTTTACATTTTCCTTTGTTGTACTTAGTCATCAACCATGACAAAGTTGTACATGGAGTCCTCTTTAATTTCTTTTCAGACTCCCTAAATAAAAAAATATTATTGAGCGAACTTGTTTCTTTCACGCTCATAAAAGGATTTTAAAGGACGTCTATCCAGTGATATTTTATACCTTTTTCAGACCATTTAGAATATTTACGAAAAATTAATACTCTAGTCATTCATGATTAGAAGAGTTCTCTCTCACATTGTTTTATCCTTTTTCAGATGAGGAGACAAAATTTTATGAAAAAGAACCATTAGGAGTCTTCTTTTAACCATTTCAGACTCTCTAAATGTGAAACGCCACCGATTTTACCTTCTTTGAACTCATAAAATCATACATGGAAGGAACCTTTTTGGGATCGAACCCCTCCTTTCTCATGTTTGTAAAACATGTGAGATTGGACTCATCATATGATGAGCTACATCGAGCATTTGTTATCCTCTTCCAGCTCGTTAAAAATAAAAGAGGCAGTCATCCATCATGATAGGGAAATTAAGGGAATGGAAATATGTATTTGAGTATGTACTAATGACAACTTAAAGTAACCTTTGAATGTGGCACTTTTCTGCATTCTAGTCAAACAGTTGGGTAGTCAGCTTGTCTTCGAGTCATGCAACTTCCATGAGTCATTATAATCATTTGGGTACTCTGAAGAATGCTTCAGTCAGTTGTTGAATTATGTCTTCGTCTCTTTTATGTTGATTCAACCTTCGAAGTCATTAAAAATTATGTTGTGTCGATCATCCCTATTTACCATTACACCTTTTTGTCAATTCACACTCATTTGATATACCATCTTATATCACTTCCTGTGTCAGTTTTGTGTCGAGGATGTGGGATGCATCATGGCCCTCCTTCGATGATTTTATTTATGTCGACATCAGCTCATCATCCAGGAATTAGACTTAGAAACTAGTTGGTACCTTGGAGCCTGCATGCCTCAATAGCAGATTTCCTCACTTTCGACAGTAGGTTTACATAATTTACCTCTGATCGAATAATTCCACGAATTTTCAACTCCAACTCATTTATTCACATTCGTTGGGATGTACTAGTGATGCCTTGGGTATCGTCGTCATCATTGGGGATTTTGCATCGCACTTGTTAACGATTCACATCATTGACTGGTAATCAAGTGGTTTGTACCATGTTTGAATTCAACACATTGTAATCACATGGTAATATTCGTATCATTTCAGGAACGGGTAGAAAACCCTGGGTTGTTCTGGTGTCTTACTATTACACCCATGTTTTGATGGATATTTTTTAGTAGGTCCCCACACAGATGTTATGATGGAGACCACATTGATGTACTATCACACAAATCCACTCTTGTATTGGTCGTGGATGTGTTATTATCTCATCATGGATCTACGCTTGTATTTTAGTATCCATGATTGTGTTCAGTCATTGAGATATGGATCCATGTTGTATTTGGTGGAGATATCATTGGTCAGTATCAACATGGATCTGCAATGTATTAGTCGACAACTTTGTTGTGAGTCATTGCGATGATAAAATTATTGTACTGCAAAAGATACTTGGTTATTGTTGACAAATTTCCAACCAACGGTTCCTTTCCTTGATCTTTTATACTTTGTCCATAAAATTATTTCACCTATCATGTTACTCTAGCTTCATACTTTGGGGGGCATTTTGTTACACAAAATTTTTTTACTCGTCATGATTACGAACCATGTACACTCTATTGTTTCCTTAATACTTGAAGTACTTAACCAAAATCCTTAGAAGATGAGTCACAAAGTTTTTTCCCTATAAAAAGCCTATTTAGAGAGATCGACACACCTTTCCTTCTAACAAAGTGTCTCTTTTCTTGATCGACGCACCTTGCTTCACTATGAAGTGCGTCATAGACACATGTTGCTAGTGTCTAGGGTGTGTTGGTGTCTGTACAGAGGGAAAAAAGAGAAGTTTCGAAAAGTCTCTCGAAGTAAACCCTTGTGGAGGCTTATCCCTTCCATATATGGTGGATCTTACTCATATCCCAGCTTATTAGGATCCCGCCCCGTCCATCTCCCTAATCATCTCCTCTCCTCCTCACCTCTTTTGGCCTATAAATGAAAATCCTCTTCATGGGATAGGGGGGTTGAAATGAGGGTATCCAAATGCTGTAGAAATTGAGCCAGGAATCCATTCTTCCGTGATTGGAAAATTGAGGCAAGGTTCCATTGGAAAGGATCTTCAACACCAAGGATTGATTGGTTGTAATTCTTTCCTCTATATTAATTAATACATCAATGTCTTCCTTCCCCATAAATGATGATTTCATTTGTAGGAGTTCTCCTTTGTCAATTGCTTAGATGTATCATGTTATCTTGTAGTCTCTTGTTTTTGTCCTTTTGAATCTTTTGCAGGTAATCTCTTCATCAACAAGCAAGAGTGTGAAAGCTTCAATCCATGAGGACGACCTTCATAAATAAGTTATGGAATTGACTCTTTGCATTCAATTAATGTGATAGATTTAGGGAAATGTTTTCATTCTTGTTTTTCTTTATTCTAGATCTGAACCTTTCAGACTAGGGAGATCAGTTGGTGTTCACACCGACGAATTTATCCATAAACACATCCTCATTGGAATACATTATGCAAAGTATATGGAATTTAAGTAGGATTATGGTAAGAGCAGGGTTACATTGTCATGTTGTGAGGAATGTTAGAACATACCCCCCAAAAAATGAGATTGTGTGTTTCTTTGAAATGATTGTATTTTGTAATGAAATATATGGTATATATGGGAATTATATTTATACTCTTTGTTTAAAATGCATTATAGAGATTACTCAATCCCCTACATTGTAGGAAGAAGTTATGTTTTCCATGTATACAAATTTTTTTTTAATTCTCGAATTTACAGTTTTTGAGGTTGTTACATATTTAGAAGAGGCAAGTTGTGCTCACATGAATTTGGATTGTATAATCATCATCCTTATTTTCTATTAAGATGACATTGTTCTTATGGAAATGAATCCCTATGTTTTCGAAAAGAAGTTTAAAATTCTCAAGTATTTTTTTCTCTAGCACGGGCATGATTGTTAACATTGGGGCCAATACAAGGTAATACTACCCAATTATGACATGTTAGTTGCAATGGAAACCTGGAAAAACATAAATATCATCACTGAAAACAAATATTAGAGGTATCTACATAACAATTTAGAACATAGTGTAAAAAGATAAAATGTAGACAATCTAGTTACCTTCTATAATATGTAACTTTTATTTATGGAAAATTAGTATAAATACAAGAAAACCGTGTTATCGTAAGATCGATATGTTATTTTTTTCCTAAAACATAATGCATATGTTTTTGATAATCCCTGTGTTTGGTATGTAAGCATTGAATTTAAAAAAAAACCTTACAGTTGTAGATAACAAGTGGCTCTTGTGTGACACTATTTTTCCATAATTTTTAATGTTGATTTTATATTTTTTTTAAATTAAGAAATTTAGTGAATTTCTAGAGTGAGAAGCCGAAGTGTTATGCCCCACTATGAGGGTCTTAACACAATCAATGAACTTTTTTTGTGTGTGTATTTCTTCATATGTACTTGTTCAAGTTCTTTTTAATTTTTAAAATAGGTGAACCAATCAAAAGTTATAAAGAGAATAAGAGACCTATGATCTTTTAATAAATTTTACATATGAGTAAGAAATAAAAGATAGTGATGTCTTCCCCAAAAAATATATATTTGAAATCTACATAGAGATCTCTATAGTATGTGCAATTTTATTAGCAACAAACATGTAGAGCATATGACAATTCGATGTTGAAAAATAAGGAAATGTAAAACTGGATGTGTTTTGTTAGTTGTAGGCCCTGTAAACACCCAAATTGACCCCCAAGGTTGTGGGAGAAAACCAAGCTGGGGTAACCACAAAACCACTTTAGATTGCACTTCTGACCTAGTACAATCAAGGAGGGATCTCTCTTAAATTTACAGAAGACTGAAGATAATCAATGAGAAACACACAGTCTTCTTACTCAAGTTATTCAATCAAACACATTCAGAAGGTCAGATTTTTGATGGGGCAATAGTTTGTAAAGGTTTGGTAAGACAATCATGAGAGAAACATTGGGCAATGGAGTTAAGACATAACACATAAAAAAAATAACAGTGTCGATGCATGAGATATCCAAACAGAGGCAACAAAGCTACCAGATCATAGTCAAAGATCTTTTGTTTGATGATTTATAAGAATAGATGAACAGTCCATCAATATAGATCATATGGTTATGAATTATATATCAATTTTAGAAGAAATTGGTTACGGATGTTTGGAATGAAAAGAATAGAGCATGACAACTATGAATTCTATTCTGATACTACCCTTATCCAAGCATGAACAACATGAAAATATGAATTAAACAAGCAAAGAAGACAAATCACATGAGAAAGGAGATAAACAGACTGAGAGACCACCAACATATGAATCTCTGCCGAAATCAACTTCAAACATTGGAAATTTATTAAAGATCACATCTCAGAAATAGATCTCAGTTCTCGTAGGCCTCAGCCCAATGATTTTCCAACCCTTTTCTCTTCTATTACAATACTTATATAGACCCTGTCAGCCCTCAGGCTCAAGTTGCCACAACAGGAAATTGTTACAGCTGCATTAACACTTACACGGAAGGTTTAACAACTTTGAGAGTCGGTTACAACAAATTTTGTTCAGTTTAGGGCACGGACTATTGAAACTGGGCTTCGAAGCCCCAGATGTATATACCAAATGCCGACAACTGTGTAAATTCTGAAGGAGGTTTTTGTAATTGGGCATGTCCCCGACAAAACCAATGTCTCCATTTCCTCTGTGTTATCTCCCCAAATAAATTTGTCGAGCTGATCAATTTTAGATGATAGGATGTCATTTAAAAATTCATTTCTAAATTTTTTAAGGCTCATTGTTGAGATATTTATGCATGTAATAAAGTTTGAAAAGATTTAGATTGGGTTTTCATTTCAAAAATCCCAAAGACAGGTTTCGGTAGTTTAGCACTATATCAAAAAGGGTTTTTATGCCACGGAAAGCTCCACTTTCGGCAGCTTACAGTGCAAATTCAAGATTCTCCAAGTTACCAAATATGAAGAAAATTCCAAACAGCAAAATGATGAGTAGCAGAAGTCAGAAAATATGTTTTTGTCAAAATTTTGCAGGCTAGATCAAACAGAGTTTTCAGTGGCTTAGGCAAACATGGTGAATTGTTCATTAGCTACCAAAAATCTAGTTTTCGGCAGCTTACAGCATAGAGATAAGACTCTTCTAGTTACTGAAAGGAAAGACAAGTTTCAAACATCTCATAGAAGGTCTTGGTGGCTTAGGTGAACATGCTGAATTGTTCATTAGCCACCGAAAGCAGAGCTTTCAGTAGCTAACAAGATTAAAATCCACCCTTTCTAGCTACCGAAACTACAAAATAATGCAAAAAGTTGTTGTTTTGCACAAGATCTGACTTTTGTTGATCCATACACTTCGAGGATGTTTTCTAATGCTAGATAAATGTTAAAGGCATCATAATAAAAAAATTTCTCAATTTTTGTAGACAGATGTTGAGGCAAGAAGATAAAGAAATGTGGCATTTTTACTGTGTTGAGTCATCATTTTCAAAGGATGATTCTGAGTGACTGGAGAATAATTTTGCAAAACAGGAGGAGGTTTTTCTTCCTAACACGTCAGAGAAAAAAAATATCTCTCAGTTTTCCTATAGGAGTTGTAGATTGGGAGAATTGATTCCATCTCTAACTCTAATTTTTGGATCTCAGAATTTCCTTGTTTGAGACATGTTTTTGAAAGACAGATCTTGGGAAAATGAAAACGAATTTCAAAGAACCGAGGGAGGTTTTTTCTCACAACAAACCAATCCACAAAAAATTATTTTGGTTTATACACAAGTGTCATAGATTGGGAGAATCGAATCCATCTCTGAGCCCCATTTTGCAGCAGTTTGGCCCAATGTTTGTGGTAAAAGAATGCCTATTTTGCCAAGGTGGAATTTTCGACCTTATCAACCAGCATTTGAAGGCCTGCTGTAGCTGTCAAAGATCATGATGATATGAATATCATTGAGATTACATGTTGACCTATCAAATAGGATCTCTCCCTATTTTAGTGAAACTAATTTGACTTTCTATTTTGAGTAAATTTGATCCACTTTTACAGGATCTGGAAACTTTTTGTAAAGGCTATAAAGCCAAGAACATTTGATGAACACAATGGTTTGACTTTGGAGACTTTTTCATACTTGTGCTATCAAAATTCTCATCGCATCAAGGTAATATAATCTTCTTTTTCCATTTATGTTCAGATTTCCTTTTCTACCTTTCTGTACTTGCACTGGAATGTTTATTTCATGTTTGTTCTATTTGTCTAATGCCAGATAGTTGTCATCCTATCTTTGTATTGATAAATTGGATATCAAGTATCATTTACCTATTGTGATTAACCATTCATATATTCTTTTTGTATGAGTCTACTAGCATAATAAGAATTCTACATACATCTACCTTTTATAAACTCTCTGAACAGTAGTGGTTAAAAGCCTTGTCTATCCAAGTATGTCTATGCATGTTTTGAGTGAATGAGCTTCGGTTAAGTCATCCAACTTGATCCATTTTACAAATCATTGATAAAATAAGTAAGTTACCAGGATCCTTTGACTTACAGCCTAGAAGGACTCCTGGAGTGATAACAAATTGGCGTCGTTGCCGGGGAGAGGAGTTCGAAGAAGGCTTCCCTGGGAGATGACTTAGTTTCAGTTTTTGATGATAAGGTTGGGCATTGTATTGGTTGTAAGCATCTATCTGGCGACTCCATGTTTAAAGACTCCACTGGGGAAAATCCAGTTGACAGAAAGATGAAGGGGCATAAATGTAAAACCAGGTATCAGTTTATGAGCTTTCTTCATGAATTGTTGTTGTTCTTTATCAGCTCTTTCATGTTTTTTCCTTCACATGTTAAGAGGATCATCTTATGTTTTGTATATTTGGATGATTATCATCCTTCTTTTATATATCCATCTTTAGAAGAAGATGAAATATTGCAGCCTTATGTTGTTAATGTTGATCCTATACCCTCATCACAACCTGTTCCTAAAGATGAGTTATGCATTCCAATTCCTCCTGAATCAGATCATTCTTGTGACTTTGTGGAGGTTGAAATTGATTTAAAACCTACTCAGACTTCAACATCTTTTTCCTCAACTTCTAAGCCTTGCCATCAACTTGTTATTCCTCATAATCAACCCACTGCTTTTCAAACTAAAATCAGAATGAAGATGTTCAAGCCTTTAAGGCTGCCCTATCTTCTTCATCCTTATCCTCTTGACTATTTTGAGTATCTTCCTTGGTTTGAAGAAGATCATGTCACAACTCAAAGACACTTAGGGGATTTTGAGATATTCCTTGATCATTTTGAGATTATACATGATAATGTTGTTATAAGGTTGTTCTCCAAAACTTTGTTCAGAGATCCTGCAGTATGGTTTAGGAATCTGAGAGCTTATTCCATTGGCTCTTGGATTGAGCTGTCCAATGCTTTTCTAAAGTATTGGGGTGAGAATAGATCTTTTGATCAGTATCTCACTAATTTTTGCACTTTGAAGAGAGAAGAGGAAGAAGCTTTGGTTGTTTTCAACATAAGGTTCTACCATGTTTATCATGACATGCCTTTGGAGATCTGGCCTACAGAGATTGATTCCATGGTATACTATGTTATGGATTAGCATTCATATCTAGTCCTTCTTCTCAGAGAAAGGAGATTATTATCCTTAAGACAGTTGTTTGAAGATGCAGAAGGAGTAGAGGAGAATATTCGTGCTTCCAGGAAGATCCGTGATCAGGATTGCTTTGAAAATCTGCATACATATGAACAAGGGAACTGTCAGTACATTTCAGATTTTGAACAAGAAAATGATGAGTTTGAAATAGATATGGAACAACAGTATGAAGAGGAAAAGGATGTTATTTTTGATGATCACAAATTGCTCTCAAAAACACAAGAAGGGCATCAATCTTCCAGCAGAGAAGCAGTCATTTTTTAACAGAAAGGTAATGACTATGAGGCAGTTTCAGAACAACAGCAAGCTGCTAAATATATTTCAGATTGTGAATCAATTTCTTCAACATGTGCTGAGTGCTCTAGAAATGGGTATGAGTTAGAATGTTATGATCAGTTTGCTAATCAGGAAGAGCCTATGATGACAGAAGATTGCATAGGCAATTATATGTTCTTAGTTGATCCTAATCCATATGATGTAAACCCTGTTTCGTTATCCTCTTGTGATCACTATGCTGAAAAGAAATTTATAGTTTTTGATGATCACAAGTTGATCTTAAGAGAACTAGAAGGTCATTGAAGTACAACAGTTTCCCGAATATAGTAGTCATTGAAGTACAACAGTTTCCCGAATATAGTAGGTTTCTGATTTTCCTTTCAAGGATCCAATGGCAGCATTCATAGAGTCATACATTTCAGACAACTCGAAAATCTTAGATTTTCTTATCTTGCCAGTTCCGGGTGAGTATGATTTCGTGAAAAAGTTCTTATTACTTCTGTTACATTTCAAACATCAGTTGTTGATTAGTGACAGAGATAAGATTATTTCAGTCTTAAAGTTGCTTGGATGGATGTTATGGAAGTCAGCATTTACCTAACCCATTGCAGAGCTGGTTAGAGTAGAGTAGGGTAGGAAATAAGCTCGCTGCCCGAGCTTTTCATTTCTTCCATTTGTGCAACAGAAATAGTAGTTAGCTTGTGTGAATAAGAGTAGGTTTTGAAGGTGTACAAAGATCAGTTGCACAGGTTTTGAGAATTTCTAGAGATTGGTTTTACAGGCCAGATGACTCCATGCCCAATGGAACTACAAGTTCAAAACCTCTCATTGTAAATATCATTTCTTTTCTTTTAGTTTTGTAAAATAACTCCATGCCCAATGGAATAGTAGATTTAATTTTCAGTCTGAGTTTTTCCAGGAAAGGAAACATGTCTTTGGTTCTTGGAACCTCATAGGGAGGATTCCATCCCCGAGTAGGAGCCAGATGTTATCTCCCCAAATAAATTTTTCGAGCTGATCAATTTTAGATGATAGGATATCATTTAAAAATTCATTTCTAAATTTTTAAGGCTCATTGTTGAGAGCTGTATGCATGTAATAATGTTTGAAAAGCTTTAGATTGGGTTTTCATTTCAAAAACCCCAAAAGACAGGTTTTGGTAGCTTAGCACTATATCAAAAAGGGTTTTTAAGCCACCGAAAGCTCCACTTTCGGTAGCTTACAACGCAAATTCATGATTCTCCAAGCTATCAAGTATGAAGAAAATTCCAAACAGAAAAATGATGAGTAGAAGAACTAAAAAAATATGTTTTTGTCAAAATTTTGCAGGCTAGATCAAATAGAGTTTTCGGTGGCTTAGACGAACATGGTGAATTGTTCATTAGCTACCAAAAATCCAATTTTCGGCAGCTTACAACATAGAGATAAGACTCTTCTAGTTACCGAAAGGAAAGACAAGTTTCAAACATCTCAGAGAAGGTCTCGGTGGCTTAGGCGAACATGCTGAATTGTTCATTAGCCACCGAAAGCAGAGCTTTCGGTAGCTAACAAAATTAAAATCCATCCTTTCTAACTACCGAAACTACAAAATAATGCAGAAAGCTGTTGTTTTGCACAAGATCTGACTTTTGCTGATCCAAACACTTCGAGGATGTTTTCTAATGCTAGATAAATGTTAAAGGGATCATAATCAAAATTCGGTTCCATTTTTGTAGACAGATGTTGAGGCAAGACGATAAAGAAATGTGGCGTTTTTACTGTGCTGAGTCATCATTTTCAAATGATGATTCTGAGCAACTGGAGAATCATTTTGCAAAATGGGAGGAGGTTTTCTTCCTAACACATCAGAGAATAAAAATATCTCTCAGTTTTCCTACAGGTGTTGTAGATTGGGAGGATCGATTCCATCTCTGAACCCTAATTTTTGGATCTCTGAATTTCCCTGTTTGACACATGTTTTGGAAAGGCAGATCTTGGGAAAATGAAAACGAATTTCAAAGAACTGAGAGAGGTTTTTGCTCACAAAATACCACTCCACAAAAACCTCTTTCATTTTATACACCGGTGTCATATATTGGGAGAATCGAATCCATCTCTAATCCCCATTTTTCAGCAGTTTGGCCCAATGTTTGTGGTAAAAGAATGACCTGTTTTGCCACGGTGGCATTTTCGACCTTATCAACCAGCCTTTGAAGGCCCGCTGTAGCTGTCAAATATCATGGGGATATGAAGATCATTGAGATTACATGTTGACCTATCGAATATGATCTCTCCCTATTTTTATGAAACTGATTTGATGTTCTATTTTGAGTAAATTTGATCCAGTTTTCCAGGATCTTGAAAATTTTGTAAAGGCTATAAAGCCAAGAACATTTGATGAACACAAGGGTTCAACTTTGGAGACTTTTTCATACTTGTACTATCAGACTTCTCATTGCACCTTGGTAATATAAGCTTCTTTTGCCATTTATGTTCAGATTTCCTTTTCTACCTTTCTGTACTTGCACTGGAATGTTTATTTCATGTTTGTTCTATTTGTCTAATGCGAGATAGTTGTCATCCTATCATTGTATTGATGAATTGTATATCAAGTAGCATTTACCTATTGTGATTAGCCATTCATATATGCTTTTTTTATGAGTCTACTAGCATAAAAAGAATTCTACATACATCTACCTTTTATAAACTCTCTGAACTGCAGTGGTTAAAAGCCTTGTCTATCCGAGTATGTCTATGCATGTTTTGAGTGAATGAGCTTCGATTAATTCATCCAAATTGATCTAGTTTACAAATCATTGAGAAAATAAGTAAGTTACCAGGCTCATTTGACCTACAACCTAGAAGGACTCCTGGAGTGATAACACTCTGATTCCCCTCATCGAAATCGGTCTTTGAAGTTGATGACTCAGGGAGTAAATGTAAATTTTGGAAATTTACCCTGCAAATATCCCTTTGAATCTCCTAATCCGTGATACCTGTGTGAAAACTGAGAGAGGCTATTTTATATTGGCCCATGATGGAGATCAATCTCTCTCAGTTTCACAAAATTCCTCCCAGTTTGGTGGAGAAAGCTGGTTGAAAAAGATTACTAAAATAGTCATTTTCATCAAAATTAGACATGCTCTTCATATAAAAGTTCATTGAGTTTAAAATTTGATTTTCCTTAAAATTTAGGGACTTGCTTGCAGCTTTTGATCCCCTTACCATTGATCAACGTCCCTTCCAAATATTTAGCACAAAACTGGTGCTAACAGCTGGCTCCAATTGGGGATGCTATCCTCCCTGTGAGGTAGCAAAGAACCCCTGCAAACCTAATGCATGATCCATTGGGCGGCTCCCAATTCTACACTGAAACTGACCTACTACCTGTGTGTCCTGCAACCCTTTCTGATCCTGCAAGTGAACTCAAATTGTACTGAAACCGTCTCTTCCACTGAAAACAAATAAAAACATAATCACTTTTCCTATTCATGTACTAATATCATCAAGGTTCTAGCAATCACTGCTGAAAAAATCTTCTAACATATCTACCATATCCGCAAATTTGAGCATCAATAATCTTTGAAATGCTTTAAGCCAACTGCGCTACCATTTCATGACAATATTCAGCTTTATTTACATTATAGCACCTCACTCTCTCACTTTTATGATAGAAACCAGAACAAATATCCTGTTGACCAAATATGCCACTAAATATTTTTGACAATGTAGCTTTTGGATGATAAGCCTTGAGAGTCTCATCAATTGCATCATAAAGGCGATTGAAGAATTAAAAGGCATCTTGATGTTCTCGAATATTTACAGGTGAGCCATCATAATCATGAAAATCACCCCAAAAACCTTGTGGAGTGTAATGATCCAAACTGTTGCCTAGTAATGCACCAAACATGGCTTGTATTTGAAAAAATACAGAATTTGTTTCTCCACATCAGCACATTCCACACAACTTAACACAGTCTTCTGAACTTTAGGTTTCCTAAAGAGTTGCTGGAAAACAGACGTCATGTAACGTGTTGCACCTCCATCAATTTGTCCTCTTCGCCAACAGTTGTAGGTGCGGTCTCAAGCCAAAGTAGTTTATCATCCAGCTGCTTTTGAGCCAGATTATACTCCCCTAGATCCTCTAAACTATACAGAAACTGCCCAGGAAGTTCCCAAAAATGTAAGCAGCTCTTTGGATGATGAATTTCTTCATCCCTAACAGCCACATTCGCACCAGCCTTGATATATCCAATAACATGACCCATTTTCGCAGCTTTAGTTTCAATCTTACTTTCAAGATCAAGAAGAAACTTCAAAAGTCTCCATGCACTCGAATAGCGACCACATCTTGCTTGATCATCTGCTCCAAATTTTCCATGCTCAAACACATCCAACACGCATGGCAATCCATAGTCCAAAAAGAATCTACGGAACTGATGTGTTTGTTCATCCACAAAATGGTTAACAGGTTTGACAATTCCATCACGTATCTGTAAAGTACAAAGAAGGTGTGAATTGGGCCAAACCTAGTCTGGGCTTCCAATTGGCTGTAGAAATCGTGCAATTCTTTGCACCTGTGTCTTCACCTATATCAGTCTTAGACGAATGGACAGAGTCGTGAGAAAAAGCAGTATCAAAGGTGGGCCCTTTGTCAAAACTTCACAGATTTTAAAACTTATGTTTTTCAGTGCGTGTTGAATTCGCGAAGTCACTGCCGACCGCAGATTACCTTCACGCTCAGATCACAGCCATCGAAAGGTGAAGCTCCTACCAAAAGTTCGCAAATTTTAAAATTGTATTTCTTCGTACAACTGAGATCTGTGAACTTTACCAGGGCCGTAGATTTGCTTCTCCCCCAGCATACGACAGTTGACTTCATCCGAGAGTTAACACCAGTGTCTCGATGGTAGCCGGAAATGATACTAAGCCACTCACTGCACAGTGCTGCCTTACGTTCACTGCATAGACAATACCGTTGACTATAATGAGATTATATCTCATGGAACAGGCTGGCCACAAGTTTTGGCACACACTGAGCCCCTTCAACAACCTGCTTCACCCCCAACTTCTATGCATGTTGGCGCCTGACCAATAGTAAACGTGACATGAGATGCTCAATGGCATGAACTGAGTTCGCCTTGGCCCAATCGTATAAATTTGTGTTAATGGAAAATGTAATATGCTTCTCGTAGGAGTAGACCCATCTGTTTTACCTAACCCAACACTGGAAATTTTGTCGACATCGAACCAACCAACATCAAATGTGAGAATATTTTTAAAAACATAGCTTCACGGATCCGTCTCGATAGGAACTCTCCCATCCCTACAAAGTTATAATGTTGAACCAAACTCATTAGGATAGAAAGCACTGTCGGGGTTTTAAATATGATGCAATAAATTCTGACTTGTGATATCAAATCTTCTCGATTTGCGAGAAAGAGTGCAGAAGCCAGGCTTTGCCACAATGGATGAATGCGCTATTTGATTTGCTACATATCCAAGGGCGCCTACACAACCCATCAAAATATGCTTCCATTCGGAAGCATTCAATGCAAGCAACCTGCACATGGAAGATGATGTCGGAGATCTGGTGTCTGCATTAACTTCTAGTTCTTCTTTTGTTAAACTGCGATCAAATCGTTTTGAAGTACATGACCTGCTAACTGAGATTGGGGCAGTTAATTCAGATGGAATTAAATCATGTGATGTAGCATTAATAGTAATGGTATCTAGTGATGATGGGGCTGGGGCCTTCTCCTGAATTTTGCAGCAAAGCTGTATATGCTCCATCTGGTTTTTGAATCAGCTCATCGTGTTCACCGATTTTGATGACTTGACCATTTTTCATCGCTACAATTTCATTAGCTACTTGAATAGTGGAGAGACGATGAGCCACAACGATGGTTGTGCATCCGATTGAAGCTTTACTGAGGGCATCTTGAACAATCCTCTCTGATTCTTCATCTAGAGCACTGGTGGCCTTGTCGACGTGTTGATTCTTCATCTGGAATGTTAGCCAGCACACTTAAATAGACATTTGGAGTTCAAAGGGACAGCGTGGCATTTTTACTTTTTAATTTTGGGGAATTATCCATATACAAAAGAGAACAAGTGGCCTTTCCCTTTATATCCACCAAGCCCTTTTACATATAGAAATTAATGAAAGAACAAATCGCTCTTAGGCTTAGCGCTTGGACTACAGTTGTGTTCGTGAGGCCCCTTGGACTTGGCCTTTGATTGCCAGCAAAGCTCTCGGTGTTGAGCGCTAGGGCTGGGCCCAATACCCCTTCCTGTTCGCATTTATTTTAAACTTTGGCCCACAAATTAATTCTAAAACATTCCTTCTCAATTTTCATAACAATTTAAAAACCTTAGCTCAAATATATAAAGCTAATATAGGTTTATAAAACCAATTTTTTGCCAATTTATGAAGACTCTTTTCCCCTTTTTCTTAAACTTTGGCCCACAAATTAATTCTAAAACCTTCCTTCTCAATTTTCATAACAATTTAAAAACCTTAGTTCAAATATATAAAGCTAATATAGGTTTATAAAACCAATTTTTTGCCAATTTATGAAGACTCTTTTCCCCTTTTTCTCAAAATTGCTCATTTTTTGCTTGTTTGTCTTACTCCCCTTCTTCTTGAACTTGGGGAATTTTATGATTTATTCAACCAAGTAGAACTTCGACACTGCCTTAATATGTTACCACCCACTGAACCATTGCAAATCCAAGATGAAACCTTAAACTGAAAAATACACTAGAATTTTCTGAACCAAAACTTGAAACTAAAACTAACTGTACTTGCTGCAAACTGAAAATTTCACCCTGCAAATCTGAACTGAACACACTAAAAACTGACTGAAAGAGATTCTCAACTATGAGCTTATTCAAACTACATATGCCTACCCTACTTTACCAAGCAAAATCACCCAGTCAAGTAAACTTTGCCTCCCAATGAAGCCAACCAAGCAACCAATCAAATGATTGAGCTTCCTCATCATTCTCAATCAAAATCAGAACATAAGGACATAATGGAAAAAAGGTAGGATAAGAGTCTTGGCCTTTGCTGCAAACACACAAGCAATCATTATCACTGCAATGCCTCTTCATACATTTAGCCACTGGATCATAAGCAACATGATACCCTTCACAAAACTTGGTTAGTTGTTTGTCATGACATGGCTGCCCAAACTGCAAACTCTCTTCTACATTATCCAACCATTTTTCAAAGGAATCTTGAAGGGAGCTCTCAGGACATCTTTCAAGTGAGACATCAACAACTTCATCCAAAATGTTAGAATTTAAAACTCGATCTTCTTCATGTATTTTAGCAGGAATATCATTATTTTCTTCAATGACATCAAGTGAAAAAAATTCTTCTTGCCACAATAATTCTGAAAATGAAAGCTATGAAGAGAGGCTTGACTGAGAAGACTAATCTTTCTCCTGCTTATATGATCTAGCTGGAGAGCAGGCCTGATCTAAAATACTAAGACGAATCTGAAATGCAATACAAATCTAAAGACTAAGACCAAGCTGAATACAATGATGGAAGGTGAGGCTAGGAGAGCCTCACCTCTTAATGGAGAACCCAAAAGAACTCTCAGATCCAACAACCATATGAGAACAAACATAAACTAAGGAACACAAGAATGGCACACATGCACTTGTTTGTATTATGAGGCAAGGTGCCTTTTTATAGATTACAAAGAGACCTCATGTGTGAGGCCAAATAGAGCATATTAAATGTTATTCATTATTGTAATATAAGACTATATCTAATACATTAAAGATATCATATTGAAACTAATACCAAAATGGGGAGTGTGGGCCTCCCATACAACACAATTCCTCCCTGTTGAAGTGGAAAGCGTCCTTGCTTTCCTGCCTCCTGATTGAAGTTTGAGAGCACTGTGGATGGGGTGCAGACTGCCATGTATGCTCAGAACTTGTAGTAATGCTAGAACAAAAGGATTGTTGATGTTGCAAAGACTGGGAGGGTGGAGACACCTAGCTGCCCTGTGAGTGCGGCTGATACTAAGAGGGTGGAGATACCTGGTTGCTCAGTGTGTTGTCCCGCATAGTTGGGGAGGGTGGAGACACTTAGCTACCCCAAAGCGAAAGAGAACCCTTGTGAACCAGTGAAGAGGAACCTATGGAGCGAGATGGCGAGTGCTACAAAACTGTGTGAAGTGTTGTAGAGTACTCCTGGAGGACATAGAAAAAATGGAACCGAAAGAGAATGAATATTGGAAGAGAACAAATACTCCTGCAAAGTAAAGCTTTGAACCAAAAATATGAAACCAGTGCTGAGATTGCGCTAAAAAAGGGAATGGGTCCCTATGAAAAAGGCTGCAAAAGCTGAAGGAGATGAGAGCCACCAAAAACATAATCCAGGTTGAACCTCGAAACTACATAATGTTGAAGATGGCTTGCTTGAGAACATGAAATAAAATTCTGAATAATGCTGAAGATGGATTGCTGGAGAATTCCAAATGAACTTCTGAATATTATTGAAGAGGCCATGTTGAAGATGGCTAGCTTGTGAAGGAGAAATAAAATTCTCGATAATGTTGAAGATGCCATGTTGAAAATGGCTTGCTGGTGAAGGTG
Source organism: Larix kaempferi (assembly GCA_027924585.1). Classification (NCBI taxonomy): domain Eukaryota; kingdom Viridiplantae; phylum Streptophyta; class Pinopsida; order Pinales; family Pinaceae; genus Larix; species Larix kaempferi. Next base: position 373,793 of record BSBM01001857.1, on the reverse strand, counting down.
AAATAAACTCCTGGACTGCTGAAGATGCCATGTTGAAAATGGCTTGCTAGTGAAGGAGAAATAAACTTCTGGACTGCAAGAAAAAAAGAACTTATGTGCTGCATATGTCGTTAGTTACTGGAGAATGGACTTGTCCTGAGATGAATTTTTGACCTTAGAAACCTCAACTTCCTTTGTTTCCTTTACATCCAGCTCTGAAAATTCATCACCTTGAAGAGTTCTGCAATAATGTTGTATTGCAATGTGTGAATGAAGGTGATATGAGTGGAAGGGAGGAACAAAGGCATGAGGGAAAACTGAAATTGGGCATGAGGGAAATGAAGCAACGATGGATTAGGTAGGGGCTGGGATAATGGGAGTGTGATTGGAGTGCTACGATGGAAGAATGGGTTATTCATGAAATACATTGATATGGGATGAAGTGTATTGATAATGGGCTATAGCGTGAATGGATATGCTCCCTTTGTGCAGGTGATGGAGGAAGCAAATGGAAGTACCAAATGAAACGTGCAGGGAATGCGTTAAGGTAGGTATTTGCATGAAGGAGGGGTGCATGAAGGAGGGCAGGGAGTTAGGGTTAGGAGGGTAGCGTGATGAGGAGGAGGGGGCGTGGGGTTATGGTAGCAAACAGGAGATGGAGGAGGGCGACGTGGAGGGAGCATTTGATGGGATATAGCGTGCAGCAATGATGGAGCTGTAGCTTGCAAGAAATCGCATGATGTGAGGGTAGAACGGAAGGAGATGGAGTGGAGCAATGGCAGTGCATGGAGTTAGGAATTTGAGGAGGATCGTTTAATGGAATGGCAGCGTACAGGCAGTGGACAGGTTTATGTTTAGCATTTAGAGAAGGGAATGCAGTATGCAGCTAGGTGGAGTTATGGAGTGCATGGTGCGTGGAAGAGTTATGGAGTGCATGGTGAGTGGAAGAGTTATGGAGTGCGTGGTACGTGGAAGGAGCGTTTGATGGAGGGAGATGGAATGCTAGGCAGTGATGAAGGAAAAATGATAATCCTGAAGCTACAGGAATGCTGAGCATGGGAGCTAGCAGAATGCCGAATATAGCAGTGCATAGCGTGGAGGTGTATGGTGGACACCGTTAGGCTATGTGAGTGAAGGGATAGCCATGGATTAGGATATCTATTCATAGATGAAGCATAAATACCTAATCAAACCAGTGAGTCAGCTCCCATACACAAAACAAAAAAAGTAAGACCAAGGAGACATCTCTCATACATAATGGAATCCAAAAAAAATTAACGCTAGCAAAGAAGCAAAATGAGAATGATCAGGTAGAGGAGAGAACTTTTCTGATACCAATTGATCTAGCTGGAGAGTAGGCCTGATCTGAAATACTAAGACAAATCTGAAATGCAAGACAAATCTAAAGACTAAGACCAAGTTGAATACAATGATGGAAGGTGAGGCTAGGAGAGCCTCACCTCTCAATGGAGAACCCAAAAGAACTCTCAGAGCCAACAGCCATATGAGAACAAACATAAACTAAGAAACACAAGAATGGAACACATAAACTTGTTTGTATTATGAGGCAAGGTGCCTTTTTTATAGATTACAAAGAGACCTCGTGTGTGAGGCCAAAGAGAGCATATTAAATGTTCTTCATTATTCTAATATAAGACTATATCTAATACATTAAAAGCTAGCATATTGAAACTAATACCAAAATGGGGAGTGTGGGCCTCCCATACAGCCCATTATATGAGACTAAACAAGACTGCTGCACATGTTTTCCATAAAGGCTACCGCCACCTTCACTTTTAGCCAAAAGAGAAACTGTATTCTGAAAATTTTCCTGAGTGTTGTGATAGCTATCTTTTACTATGGTTTCTTCCCCTTCCCTTAATTCAAGAGGAATCTCAATTTGACTCAAATGAATTTGAGATAACATTTCTTTCTTCAATCCCTAAATTAGAAAATGGATAAAGAGGAGAGAAAATTGATTGGCTACCTTCATCACTAACTTGGTCACACAAAAAATGGCAAGAGTGCTACAAACTTTCATCACATTTAGGCAAGGGAACATGACTTCCAATAGTATGTTGTCCTTTTTCATTCACAACCAAAGGAGAAAGTAGTGTTTGCTAGAGAGTGTCTTGAGTGTCATGGCATTTATGTTTCATTTCCTTTTTATGGAAGGGTTTTCAAGCAACATTTCTAAAATCTCTTCATCCACAAACCCATCATTACCATACATGTTTTCCAAATCTTCAATGAAACCTTTAACATGCATGCAACAATTTTGTACTAGCGTCAAGGAAGGGTACTGATTTCTAAAATGCTCATGAAATACTGTGTGAAAATCCTCAAGGGAACATAAACTTGCTGATGGTAATCCCTCATACCATGACCTTGCATTCTCTTCTAATGTTGCCATAAACATTTTCATCAAACAGTCCTCATGCAATTTAACTCGAAGCTTATGTATATGCATATGAAATCTAAGCAAATGAATAACAACATCATCTCCTTGTTGATATTTAAATTTAGGTAAACAGGTCTGCCAATCTACTTTAGGAATAGAATTCGGAAAACCAGGGATGTGAGACCTGTTCATGGGAGCATACCTTTTTTCCAATGAAGCCATTTTGAAACAATGGAGCTGGAAATTATGATTGAAGACTGAATGCACTAACCTGTGAAATAGTGGACTACTGGATTTCTTCAATGTGGAGTTTCCATTAGACCTTCAACATATTACTTCTGACATGGAGTCACCAATCCTCCCAATGGAGTCACCTTCATACTGAAATCTTGATGAGTGGAGTCGCCAGGTGAATGTTACACAACCTTCTCAATGTATGATTATTGTTCACCATCAACAATCAGATCTAAACTTTGTCATTCTTCCCACGGACAATATGACTCGCGTTCCTCGACAACGACGCCAATTTTTTAACACCCAAATTGACCCCAAGGTTGTGGGAGAAGGCCAAGATGGGGTAACCACAAAACCACTTTAGATTGCACTTCTGACCCAGTACAATCAGAGAGGGATCTCTCTTAAATTTACAGAAGATTGAAGATAATCAACGAGAAAGACACAGTCTTCTTACTCAAGTTATTCAATCAAACACATTCAGATGGTCATATTTCTGATGGGGCAATAGTTCTTGAAGGTTTGGTAAGAAATTCATAAGAGAAACATTGGGCAATGGAGTCAAGACATAACACATAAAACAAATAACAGTGTTGATGCATGAGATATCCAAACAGAGGCAAGAAAGCTACCAACTCATAGTTAAAGAGATTTTGTTTGATGATTTAGAAGAATAGATGAACAACCCATCAATATAGAGCATATGGTTATGAATTCTATATAAGTTTTAGAAGAAAAAGGTTATGGATGCTTGGAATGAAAAGAATAGAGCATAACAACTATGAATTATATTTTGATACTACCCTTATCCAGGCATGAACAACATGACAATATGAATTAAACAATGAAAGAAGAAAAATCACATGAGAAAGGAGATAGACAGACTGAGAGACCACCAACACATGAATCTCTGCCAAAATTAGCTTCAAACACTGCAAATTTATTAAAGATCACATCTCAAAAACAGAGCTCGGTTCTCCCAGACCGTAGCCTAATGATTTTCCAACCCTTTGCTCTTCTATTACAACACTTATATAGACCCTATCAGCCCTCAGGCTCGATTTGCCAAAACAGGAAGTTGTTACAGCTACATTGACACCTACACATAAGGTTTAACAACTTTGAGAGTTGGTTACAACAAATTTTATTCAGTTTAGGGCACAAACTATTGAAACTAGGATTCGAAGCCCCAGCTATATATCCCAAATACCTACAGTTGTGTGAATTTTGAAGGATATTTTTGTAATTGGGCATGTCCCTGACAAAACCCATGTTTCCATTTCCTCTGATTCCCCTCCAGCTCATCGAAATCGGTCTTTGAAGTTGATGACTCGGGTGGTAAATGTAAATTATGGAAACTTACCCTGCAAACATCCCTTCAACTCTCCCAAACTGTGATACCTGTGTGAAAACTGAGAGTTATTATTTTAGATTGGCCCATGTTGGAGAAAAACCTCTCTCGATTTTAGAAAATTCCTCCCGATTTGGCGAAGACAGATGGTTGACAAAGATGACTAAAACAGTCATATTCGTCAAAATTAGACATGCTCTTCATATAAAAGATTATTGAGTTTAAAATTTGATTTTCCTTAAATTTCGGGACGTGCTTGCAGCTACTGATCCCCTCAACATTGATCAATGTACCTTCCAAATATTTAGCACAAAACTGGTGCTAACAGGCCTAACCTATAGTTTTGACAGTTTGAACCTAAAACCAAAGTGGACAACTCCTCCGCCATGTAGGTGGAAAAATTCATTTGGACCATTTAAAAAAAATTCAAAATGTGCACGTGTTTATAATAACGCATTTGCACTTGTTTTTAAAAATAATGCACATGTGTTATTAACGTACATAAACTAATTTTACTTCCCTTTTAACCCCATATCTCTCTCTAACCCCACCTCTCTCTCCCATTTTCCCTAACCCCCTCCTCTCTGAGGGGCTCTCTCCCTCCCTCTCTTTATCTAACCCCTATCCTTTCCCCCCATCCAATAACTCCCCATCTATCTATCTCTCTCTCTCCCCTCCTCCCCCTAACCCTAACCCATCCCCTCTATCTCTGTCTCTTTTCCCTCCACCCCTAACCAAACACCTTTTTCTCTCTCCCCTCTTACCCCTATCGCTTTTTCCCTCTCTCTCTCTCTCACCTTATACCCCCCCTTATTTATAATTTCCCTCATCCTACCCAAACCCAAAATGCCCCAATATCTCTCTCTCTCTCTCACTCTCACAACCCCCCTCCTCCCCAAACCTTAAAACCAACCCTCTCTCTTTCTAGATCTCTCTCCCACTTTTGAAACCCCCCTTCTCACCCTTAATCCTAATCCCCTCTATCTCACTCTCTCTCTCTTCCTTTATCCTCCTCTCCCTACCCCCATTCTTCACACACCTACCTCTCTCTCTCTCTCTCTCTCTCTCTCTCTCTCTCTCTCTCGCGCGCTCTCTCTCTATGTCTCTCCTAATCCCCCTCCCGCTACAACTAACCTCCCCCATCCTCTCTCTCTACCCCCAAACCCCCTAACCCTACCCCCCTTTACTTTCCATTTTTATCTTTTAACCCTTTTGATCTCTCTCTAAACCCACCTCTCTCTTCCATTGTCCCTAAACCCCCTCTTCCCTAACCCCCCGCACTCTCTCCCTCTCTTTATCTAACGTCACTCCTCCTCCGCCCAACCACTAGTGCCACCATCTCCCTCTCTCTCACCCCTCCTCCCCTTACCCATAAACCCATCACCTAGTCTCTCTCTCTCTCTATCTCTCCCCACCCCACCCTTAACCCCCCACCTCTCTTCCTCTCTCCCCTCATATCCCCACCCCGACCTCTCTCTCCCCCCCATTATACCTCCTAATCTCTCTCTCTCTCTCTCTCTCTCTCTCTCAACCCCCTTTCCCAAACCCCTAACATCCCCCCAATTTGTCTCTTTCTTATGTAACCCCCCCTCCCCCACTCTACGCCTAATCACCTCCCACCTCTCTCTCTCTCTCTCTCTCTCTCTCTCTCTCTCTCTCTCTCTCTCTTCATCCTCTGATTCATACACCCGAACCCTCATTTCTCACCCCCTACACCTCCCCCTCCCCCCCATCTCTCTCTCATACTCTTCCTACCACTAACCCCCCCTCTCTCTATATATCCTAATCCCCCACCCCATACCACTAATCTATTCTCTCTCTCTCTCTCTCTCTCTCTCCTATGCCCCCACCTACCCCTCCCTCTCTCTCTCTCTCTCTCTCTCTCTTTGTCTCTCCTCATAAACCCCAATCTCTCTCCCTCTCTCTCTATCCCCCCTACTCCTCTTGCTACCATTGACCCCCCCTCCTCTCTCTCCCTCCCATCCTCCACCTAACCCTTACTAAACCTCTCTCTTCCCTACTCCTACACCTACCCCTAACCCCAATCCCTCTCTCTGCACAAAACCCCTAATATCCCCATCTCTCTCACCTAATACCCTTTCCCCTAACACTAACCACCCTCCCATACATTTCTCTCACTCTTTCCCTCCCCCCCTACTCTCCGCCCTACCCTTAACTAGCCCCCCTTCTCTCTATCTCTCTCTCTCTAAACTGCTAACCACATGATCGCTCTCTCTCTCTCTCTCTCTCTCTATCTCTATCTCTCTCTCCATGACCCCCTCTCTCTCCCATACTCCCCCCTACCCCTAACCCCCCTCTCTGTCTCTCATAATCCCCCTCCCCCTACCACTAACTAGCCCCCCATATCTCTCTCTCTCTCCCTCTAGACCCCCCTCCTCCCCTCTCTCTCTCCCCCCTCCTCCTAACACATATTATCTCCCTCTCCCTCTCTCTCTCTCTCTCTACCCATAGATATGCCCCCTCTCTCTCCCCCCTACTCTCCCTACCCCAAATCGCCCCTCTATACCTCTACTAAATCCCCTCCCCCTACCACTAAGCACTAACCACATCCCCAATCTCTCTCTCTCTTTCTCTCTCTCTCTCTCTCTCTCTCTCTCTCTCTCTCTCTCTCTCTACCCCCAATGCCCCCCCACTCCTCACCCTCCTACCCAAACCACCAAAATCTCTCTCTCTCTTTCTGTCTCTCTCTCTCTCTCTCTCTTTCTCTCTCTCCTAATCATACTACTAACCACCCTCCATGATTTGTCCCTCTCTCCATCTCTCTCTCTCTCTATACCACTAACACTGTGATCTCCCTCTCTCTCTCTCTCTCTGTCTCTCTCTCTCTCTCTCTACCCCCCCTACCACTAACCACTCTCTCTCTCTCTCTCTAAACCCCTAATGCCTCATCTCTCTCTCTCTCTCTCTCTCTCTCTCTCTCTCTCTCTCTCTCCCTCCCCTATGCCTCTGCCTACCCCAAACCCTCTCTCTCAAATCCAACCCCCTAACACCCCCCCTCTCCAAATCCTCATCCCCTTACCATTAAACCCCCCCCCCTCTCTCTCTCTCTCCCTAGCTACCCCCTCTCTCTCTCCCCTACTAGCCCTACCCCAAATCTCCCCTCTCTACCTCTCCTAATCCTCTCCCCCCTGTTAGCACCTAAAATGTACCTCTAGGTTGTAGAGAGGCCAAGTTAGGGTAACCATAGAACTACTTGAGGAGGAATAAGCTATATTCTTATCCTCCAGAGAGGGATCTCTCACATATAGGTTTTAACAGGGCCAGATAAATGATTAAAACTAAGATTATATTGTTGTTTGGTTGAAAACGAAATAGGTATCCATTGGGTAGTGGAGTAAAAACAAACAGAAAATGAATATCATGACAATGCTTTGCAAACAAACCCACTCAGAGGCAAGGAAGCCACCAACTCACAGTCAAAATGCTTCAGTTTGATGATTTAGAAGAAAAAGATGAACAATCCATCAATATAGAGCATATGGTTATGAATTCTATATCAATTTTAGTAGAAATTGGTTATGGATGCTTGGAATGAAAACAAAAGAGCATAATAACTATGAATTATATTCTGATACTACACTTATCCAAGCATGCACAACATGACAATATGGATTAAACAAAGAAGGAAAGCATTCACATAAGGAATAAACAGATTATAAGACCAATAACACATGAATCCCTGGGAGAAAATGCCTATAAGGCCTTGCCAAATTTTATTAAAACAGTCTCAAAAATAATCAACACAGAGCAATACACAGGTTCCCCAAAATGTTCAACCCTTTAGCATTCTTTTACATTGTTCTTATAGATCTTCTGAGTCTCAGGATCGACTTGCTCTAATAGAAAATTGTTACAACTCCTAGTGACACCTATCCTTAACATATTCACCACTACAACAAAATGACAAAGCTGGCAAAACTGGCTTAACTTCCTTTTACAAATTTACTGATCATTATTACCAAATGACAACAGATTCTAACAAGACAGACAAAATGCTCTGGTAACTACTCCTCCAACTGGCAGCTTCCACTATCTTCGACTGCTTCATGCCCTTAGATTTAGCTTTCCCTTGCCATATTTTTCAATGAATTTCCACTTCTCGGGGGATGGCAAGTCTAAGGAGGCAAGCTCTTTAAGTAGTACCCTCATTTTGGTTTGCTCTTTGTATGAATAGCCCACAAGGAGTGTAGGAGCCTCTTCAAAGATCGAGACTAGCTCGAAGTCCTTTGTCAACTTCTCTACCACCTTCTTTCCTATCAGAGGCTGCTCCATATCTACAAATATTTCCTGGTCCAACCTGCACTCCCATAGTTTTCCTTGATATCCCTCCTTCATTCTCATGGTGCCATCTTCTTCCAAAAACATAGGCAGGCCCTTCTTAAATATGGGATCAAACGCTTCTTTGAACAACTTTGCTTGGTTAGCTAGGATGTCTATCCCTACTTGGACAGTGCTCACTTCCTGGTGCTTGAGTATTACCTTTTTAGCCCAGATAATAGTGGCCACCCTATCCTTTATGTTGGTTGCTTGAACCTGGTCTTCAGACAGACCATTTAAAAACTCTATTGCATTATGGGCATACTCCATAGGTTTTTTGCTTAGCTTTTCATTGGCAACTGTGACAGCTTACTTTGCTAGCTTAATAATAGCTTCCTTGTCCAACATGAAGTCCAAATATGGTCTTAGCTCCCCTGCATGTACAATAATATCGTACTCAGATGATCTTTTTTGCTTCCTACAATGCACTCTGTCCTATGACCTGCTGCTTCAACTTATCATAATCATCCTGCATCGTCTGGTACTTGGTTTCCCAAGCCTTCTTTTCCTTTTCTGTAGTGTCCTTCAGGGTCCTTAGGTTGGCATTATGCTTCTTCAGTCCATGGGGTCTTCAGTCAATAAACCGCTATCATAGCATGTTCGTTCATGGCATATGAAACAATACCCCTATTTTTACTAAATACTGGAAAATACCTTCCAAAATCATTTTTTTTAACCCCCTCCCAATATGCCTTCCCAATTTAAAAAAACCCCTATTTTCACTAGATATTGTATGTATCAATTTTTTCATTAACATTTTTTATACCTCTTTATATCTCTACCTAGTATATTGATATGATACCGCTCTTATGACACCACATGCATTCTACAATGCACCTTGCTTCTTTCGATGTATATTGTGGATGCACATTACTTCACCCACAATGCAATTACTCAACCACATATCATTATGATTTGCAACATATAATGGTCTAACGAAGAGATAGGATATCACTTCCTGTATGTCACCAGAGCCAATGCACATAGTAAAACATTTAGATTGCATGTTGTATTCCCCAATCGCTGACTAAGCCTATTGTGGGCTAGGTATCCAAGCCCCTAGGGAATGTAATAAGCTCAAGGAGGCTGAATAAACCTCCCAAGGCCTATAATAGGCACCAGTGGTTGGGTATTCAATCCCCTAATGCCTATTGAGGGCCTATAACATGCCTTGGAGGCTTAGATCCTCCCAACGATATTGGTAACAACTGGTTGAGTGCTATTGGTAACAATTGGTTGTCAATGACCACTGTCTCTTGACTATGATCTACTAGCAACCCACTTCACCACAAAACCCCTATCCTCAAGCATGGCTCAAGACGCGATTTCCTTGCGTACAGGTAATCTCGAGCCTTGCCTCAACCTGATTTCTCATCTGGTCATGATCCCTCCATCTCCATTTGGCGGATATTTGTTAGGACACCCATATAAAAAAGACCCCAAAGTATTTTTGTATTGTTACATTAAATAAATAAATAACCCTTTTCCCCTTAATATATAAGCAATATAATTTTTAGGTTTCATGAATATTTAATACCGCAATATGAATGAATGTAATAGTATATTTTCTTCTAGTGAAGTCCTCGTGCTTCAGTCTTGTTACTTCTGCATCATCCAAACTAGCCTTGGCTATTTGCCCTACAATGGAAAAATCCCAAGATTCTATTGAGGGTGTGACCATAGCTTCTGCTTCTTTCTCCTTCTCCTTTAATTTATTCTCAAGCTCCTCGACTTGGGCTTTCAAGACTTTCTCCCTTGCCACCATAATGGACATGTCTATCTACCATTTCTTTTCTTTTTCCCCAAGATCTACTAGCTGGGCTTTGCAATCAGTCAACTTACCTTGTAGCTCTTCTTTTTCCTATTCTAGCTCTGCAATCTCAGGTGCATTCACCAGTTGGGTAGCTAGAATCTTCAATTTCTTCTTCAATGACAAGATCACCTAATCTTTGTCATCTAATAGCTTCTGTATGATATCCCTTTTGTCCTCTTGGGTCTCAGCGGTTAATAATGCATCCTGATGCTTTTTCACTTGTGCCTTCAAGGACTTGTTGTCCGTCTTTTCTAGCCTAAGTTGGTTTTTCACTTTGATTTTGTTGTACTGTACCTTTGATAACTCTAGGGAAGCCTTCAACAACTTGTTGTAGATGACCTCACCTGTCTCTTTATGCAAATTGATAACATCTAGTACTGGGATATCCTCTAGATTCACTTTCAGCTCAGTGGCCTTATTCTTGGTGGCTAAGGCAAGACATAAGGTGTTCTAGGCAAGGTTCCTGCTTGCTACTAAGGCCACATCCTTCTTGGATATTTTTCTCACATCAGCATACAATTTAGCTTCTTGTGAGATTGTTTCTAGGTTCTCTTCATATTCTTCGAGTAACTCAACCCTGCTTATGCTTGGTGTTGTAAGTCCAGGGGGTGTTTTTTTAAACACATGCTCCTTAACCTCAAAAGATGGCACCAGGAATTTTACCTTATTTTTCTTGGGCTGCCTTGCTTGTACCTTTACTAATTATTGGTCGAGCTCATCTACCTTTGGCCTCTTTGAGGCTCTCTTTACATCACTATCCACATCCCTAGGGTCACCACCCCCCAGCTTGATGGATTTTTCTGGAATAACGATAAGGGGTATGGCTGCTGATACTGCTGGGTTTTGACTAGGTGAACCAAGCACTTACGATGTGCTTCCTTGTTCTAGAGAGGGGGAAAATTCTGGCGGGTCTATATCCATCTGACCTTTGTCAAGATACTCTAACAAGTTTTCCCTCTCAGCTAGGCTTGTAAGCTCGAAATGCTCATACCCTTTCCTGTTATTCTCCCTCCTCCTCTCTAGAATTATATGGTGAGGATCATAATTCATTACTTCTTTTTATGGGAATCCCATGTTACCCATCATTCATTCAATACTTTGGAGGGATTCTCTTTTGACAATGAAACAACCCAATATCCATGGAAAACTGATGTCTGAAGACTTCTTATCATCCAAGAAGTGCTCACACTCTACCTTTAATTTTTTTCTTATAAATTCCAAGGTGAGTACTCTGGGGTTAGGAAGGAAGGTAACACATAGGGTGCATGGGAATAGCCATAGACCCTGATAACAGTCCCATGCTTCAATAAGAGCCAGTATCCAACTCTTCTCTCCATGGATGGCTGCAATAAGTCTTTCATTTCTCGTAGCACCGTAGGTAGCCTTTTCTAGAAGAAAATGAAGTAAATATCTACTATAAGGTCATTCATGAAGGTTTTGTAATCTAATTACATCTCCTTGGTAAGTTGCATCTCTGACACTTGTAGGTTTTCTTCATTTGCTTCCAGGAAAATTATCAACAAGTATGACTGGAACCTGAAAGCCCTTGTCTTAGGGAATTCTATTAGCTGGGAGTGGATGATGTGTGCCAATGCTTCATCAAATTTTAGGCATGCACACTGGGTAGGAAAATTGGGGTCTACTCGCTCAATAGGACAAGTGCTTATAACAAACATTAAGCTAGTTATAGGCTCATTTATATATTGGTCACTGTCTAACCGTAAGAACTGGGCCAACATGGAAATAACACACTTTGACTCTTCTTTGAACAGGCTGGATTCACCAGGAAAAGGTGCACATTGAAAGGAGGCATTTGGTAGTAGGGAAGCATAGTAAAAGCTCTGCTTGAGGTCAGCTGGGGCTTATCGAAAATATTGGATCAAGTTTTCCATTCTGTAACATTTGGATTTATGACAGAATTCTTCTGGAATGGCTAGGGCTTTTCTAACAGTGGGGGCATCTCTATAGAAAAGAATTTTCGAGTTGGAGGCATCCATGATTTCTCTCCGATCTGGGAAATAACTGCATGCGCACTAGTCTATAAATTCAGGGCAGCTAGGGATTTGACTAGTTGTAAATAAGTGGAAAAAAGAATGATATCCCTTATGGACATCCACCTTTTGGGACTTCATGACCTCCAATCTCTCCTTAGCATCCTCTATGGAGCTATTTATCAGCATGGTGTCGAAAACATTGAAGTCTTTATCTTCTACCAGGTCATTTATCTTGGAAGGTTCAAAGCTTGGAGGCTCCACAAGTCCGACCATTTAAATAGCTTGGGGTGGAAGTGGATGGACTATCTGGTTTTTTGATAGCTGGGCGGAGCTTTTGGGCTTCTGGTTGGCTGGTCAGTTCTGCACAATCCATTCCTATCGCTTTCTGATGCACACAAGACAAAAGGATGTGGATCTCCGTGCAGGAAAGTCTTTTTATAATATTAACCTTGCCATATCACCCTCACAACTATGACAGTGATGGAGCCATGTCAGCAATCCATCCATGCGATTAATTTGCAGCTGTAGATCTCCTTCACCTTCACCTTCCTATATCCTCTGTGGCTTCCAACTCTGCTACATATCAACTAGATATCACCTTTGACCTGCAAGCTTGCTACCAATCATTGATCTGATCTCATCATAGATCCCAACCATCCAAAGATGTGGCCTTTTACTGGGTTCATAGATTTTGGGCATGTCGATTTCACGTGCAAGTCAAATCTGTGAGCTTTTTTTTGGCCTTAGATCTCCATATCATCAGATCTACGCCATTGGAAAGTGCGGGGCTTTAACAAAAGTTCACAAATTTGAAAGCTACCCTTTCTCGTGCATGTCCAATATGCAAACAAATTATCAACCGTTGATTTGCGCCACCCGCTGTCGATCACTCTTTGACTTGCCCAATGACTAGCACCTCATCCGCGCTTATACAACCTTCAATTCTTTTTGCGAAGGAGGTGTATGACCATATATCTTTATCAATTTCAATCTATGCCATCCATAGGAGCCATTACACACTGCAGGCGCATTCCTTTGTATTTAACCTCCTAATCACGATTAAAACCTTAGTTTTTTCAAATGCTTCTTATCTCGGACCAGGCCCACGGCACAGAGTTTTGATCGCTTCAACTTTTTGGCCTTGAGGGTTAAATACTAAGATTTTCACTGGCCACATCCATGGATCTGGAATCCTTTCATTCTCCAAAACCCTTCCAGCTGCTTAACACTAATAAGGTTCTAACACCCGCTACCACTAGCCACATCCCCAATATCTCTCTCTCTCTCTCTACCCCCAACCCCCCCACTCCTCACCCTCCTACCCAAACCACCCAAATCTCTCTCTCTCTCTCTCTCCTAATCCTACTACTAACCACCCCCCACTTTCTTCCTCTCTCTATGTCTCTCTCTAAACCACTAACACCCCGATCTCTCTCTCTCTCTCTCTCTCTCTCTCTCTCTCTCTCTCTCTCTCCCCCCTCCCCTTAACCATTGCTAACCCCCTCTCTCACTTTCTCTCTCACCGCTACTCCCCCACCTACTGCTAACCCCTGGATATCTCTGTCTCTCTCTACTCATAGTCCACCTCTCTATGTCTCTCATAATCCCGACCCCTACCACTAACCACCTTTCTCTCTCTCTACCACTAACCCCCTCATCTCTCTTGCTCTCCCATCCTCCCCCTAACCCTTACTAACACCCTCCCCCTCTCTCTCTCCCCCATTATATCCCCTAATCTCTCTCTCTCTCTCTCTCTCAACCCCCTTCCCCAAACCCATAACATCCCCCCAATTTCTCTCTTTCTATGTAACACCCCTCCTCCACTCTACACCTAATCACCTCCCACCTCTCTCTCTCTCTCTCTCTCTCCTCCGATTCATACACCCAAACCCCCATTTCTCACCCCCTACACCTCCCCCTCACCCCCATCTCTCTCTCCTACTCTCGCTACCACTAACCCCCCCTATCTCTCTATATCCTAATCCCCCACCTTATACCACTAATCTACTCCCCATTTCTCTCTCTCTCTCTCTCTCTCCCTCTCTCTCTAAACTACGAACTGCATGATCGATGTCTCTCTCTCTCTCTCTATCTCCATAACCCCCTCTCTCTCCCATACTCCCCCTACCCCTAACCCCTCTCTCTATCTCTCATAATCCCCCTCCCCCTACCACTAACTAACCCCCCATCTCTCTCTCTCTCTCTAGACCCCCCTCTTCCCCTCTCTCTCTCCCCCCTCCTCCTAACCCATATTATCTCCCTCTCTCTCTATCTCTCTCCCGTACTCCTCCACCTACCCCCAACCCTATCTCTCAAATCCAACCACCTAACACCCCCCCTCTCTCTCCTAATCCCCATCCCCTTACCAATAACCTCTCTCTCTCTCTCTCTCTCTCTACCCCTAGCTCCCCCCCCCTCTCTCTCCCCTACTCTCCCTACCCCAAATGCCCCCTCTCTACCTCTACTAAATCCCCTCCCCCCTACCACTAACCACTAACCGCATCCCCAATCTCTCTCTCTCTCTCTCTCTCTACCCCCAACCTGCCCCCACTCCTCACCCTCCTACCCAAACCACCGAAATCTCTCCCTCTCTCTCTCTCTCTACCCCCAACCCGCCCCCACTCCTCACCCTCCTACCCAAACCACCGAAATCTCTCTCTCTCTCTCTCTCTCTCTCTCTCTCTCTCTCTCTCTCTCCCCTAATCCTACTAATAACCACCCCCCCCACATTGTCCTGCTCGCTATCTCTCTCTCTATACCACTAACACCATGATATCTCTCTATCTTTCTCTCTCTCTCTACCCTTAACCCCTACCACTAAATACCCTCTCTCTCTCTCTCTACCCTTAACCCCTACCACTAAATACCCTCTCTCTCTCTCTCTCTAAACCCCTAATCCCTCATCGCTCTCTCTCTATGATCAACCCCTCATATCTCTCTCTCTCTCTCCCCTACTCCTCCACCTACCCCCAACCCTCTCTGTGAAAGACAACCCCCCAATACCCCCCCTCTCTCCTAATCTTCGTCCCCTTACCATTAACCACCCTCTCTCTCTCTCTCTCTACCCCTAGCTACCCCCCCCTCTCTCTCTTGCTTACTTGCCCTACCCCAAATCCCCCCTCTCTACCTCTCCTAATCCCATCCCCCCAACCACTAACCACATCCCCAATATCTCTCTCTCTCTCCCCTAATCCTACTACTAACCACCCCCCCCACTTTGTCCCTCTCTATATCTCTGTCTCTCTAAACAACTAACACCCCGATATCTCTCTCTCCCTCTCTCTCTCTCTCTGCCCTTAAGCCCCTACCACTAAACACCAACTCTCTCTCTAAACCCCTAACCCCTCATGTCTCTCTCTCTCTCTCTCTCTCTCTCCCCTTAACCGTTGCTAACCCCCTCTCTCACTTTCTCTCTCACCCCTACTCCTCCACCTACTCCTAACCCATGGATATATCTCTCTCTCTCTACTCATAATCCACCTCTCTTTGTCTCTCGTAATCCCGACCCCTACCACTAACCACCTCTCTCTCTCTCTCTACCACTAACCCCCTCATCTCTCTTGCTCTCCCCTCCTTCCCCTAACCCTTACTAACACCCTCTCCCACTCTCTCTCTCCCCCACCCCCTAACACCCTCTCTCTCTCCTAATCCCCCTCCTCCCTACCACTAACAATGACCCCCTTAATGTTGAGTAAGGAACATGTGCACATTATTTTCTACCTAAGGCAAAAAATGCCTTGCAAAATAACAAAATGTAAGTGCCTACATGTAAAAATGTGTAAATGCTAATAACTAAGAGAGAGTCCTTCAACTTTATCTTCCATTTCCTTTTTTTATAACTTTTACATAGTATAAATAAAAAATAAAAATAATTTTATACATTTTGTAAAAAATTGTTTTGACTATATAATATAATATTAAAAACTTATGAACAATAACAAAATATTAAAAGATCATAAACATCATTACAATGATTTTCCTTTTACATCTATACATAAAAATGATTTTATAATTTTATAAAAAAATGATTTATATTACACTACATAGAGAACATAATACTAAAATCTGTTTAAAAAGATGACATAATACTAAAATCTGCCAACAATAATAAAATAGTCAAAAGAGCACTCAAAAGCCCCATATTAAGAAAGAGGGACGGAATTAAAAAAACTGAAACAATAAAAAAAATATTTTCTTATAAACATTGATTTAAGAAATGATTAACAATACCTTTAATTAATTATACTACTTCTAAGAGCTCTAAATCTCAAAACCACTTAAATTAAGCTAATAAACCCTAACCCTAAAGAGCAAAACCATCATTCATTCACGAGCAGAGAGTGAAAAAACTGAGCAGAGTAAAAATTGAAAGAGCATAGACCTTCCGCTGGGTTTCTACCTCTCGCAGGATACTCCTAAAAAGACAGAGAGATGTAGCTGCATCCACGTCATAATATCCTCTATCCTTGGCCAAGAACTAATTAATTGGATACAAAATTTAATGAACAGAAATAGCATAGCATGGAACATGAACGACCTTCTAACTGCACTATAAATGGATTGAAAGGCTAGGAATTTCATGGAATTCTTTGCTATATTTGATTTTGGTTATGTTCTTAAAATCCTCAAGCACCGTTGTGTTATTTTAAGAGTTATTGGTCTTATTTAACTAAAATTAATTTTAAAAATTCAACAACACATAAATTACACTATAACTAAAAATACATTTTTCTGTCTTTTAATTTTGAATTTATGTAAGCAATCACTGAAACAAACAGAGAGAAATACTACAAACCTGGAGAATATTGAATCGAATCCTTCATTTGCCCCGATAGATTTGAAAACCTCCCAAAAAATTAAAAAAACTAACGGAATCCCTTCCTTTTTGTTATCTCCATATAAGGTTATGCCCTTTCTAAAATGGTAGACCTGAAAGGAGAAAAACAATGAAAAACCAAATCAGATGGAGTAAAAATTCAATTGAAATGTGCTCTGCACTTTACAAACAAAAATCAAATCTCTATATTACGAGCTTTGTCGATATGCGGATAGAAATCATCGTTCCACCAATCTCACAAGTAACGGAAAATATTGCTTCTTAATTTGTCAGATCTCTCCTTAGGTCAGGGAAACAGTTCGCTGAAACAAAACGTGCACTCGGCATAGTTCGATTCCATGGCGCTCAACGTGCCTCGGCCGCGGCCGATCTTTATCAAGTAGCTTGATGGAAGTCATGCCGCGGCCGATCTTTGTCGAGAGAGAATGACCAACGAATCCAGTTGAGCTCCTCCAAAATAGTTACAGATTGTCAGTGTAGTGATCCTAGTCCTTCACACAGCGCACAACTATGAGAGGAGCAGTCTCGTGAATTCAGGATAGCAGAAAAAACAATCCAGTTGAGATCCTCCAAAATAGTTATGGATTGTCGGTGTATTCATCTTAGTTCTCCACACACCGCACAACTATGAGAGGAGCAGTCTCATGAATTCATGATAGCAGAAAAACAAAAGAAATATGAAATGTTAACAACCATTTGGGTTTCTTCTCCAACCTTTCATTTAGGGTTTTGACATTCCATTTAGTATCGCTGAGTTATTTTATATTTTTGAACACTAAATTTTCTAACTTTTATGTTTATGAGTGTAGTTTTGGTTGGGCCTACACAAAACCTCTAAGGAAACAGTCAGTTTTTTGTGCTTTTTTGAACACCAACTTTTCTAACGTTTATGTTTATGAGTGAAGTTTTGGTTGGGCCTACACAAAACCGCTAAGGGAAATAGGTTTATAATTAAATTCACAATTCGATGATACAATTGACTTTTGAGTCTCATGGAGATGGTTTGTATTTATTATTTCTATATGAAATTTTAATTTTTATAATTTTTATAATAGACTTAATTTTTAGTTATTTCTAAATTTAACAAATAAATGTATTAAGTATATATTATATTTTTTTTTAGTGATTTTTAAGTTGGAAAATGAATGTTCCTCTATACACTATATTGTTTGAAAATATACGTTGTATATTTATTTATGATGAAAAGTATGCTTTAAATTTTAAGTTAAATTTTTATAGTGGACTTTATTAATTGTATGGAAAGTAGTGAGGTACTTACAACTCACTCAATATAAAGGGGATGCTATAAAAAATAAATAAAAATGCAAATTATGTGGACTTAAACAATAAAAATGTAAATGATGTCGCCTTAAACAACAAAAAAGAAATTATATATCAAGAATCTATATGTAATTTTTTTCTTAATGTGTAACAAATTTAAGATAAAAAATTACACCTCTCTAAATTAGACAAATAAAATGAATATTTAACCATTTCTAAATTAGACAAGTGAATATATCATGTATACACTATTTGTTTAAAAAATATAATATCAAATAAATCCAATACTTTGCCATTCACACTAAAAATCCATTGAACATGATATAATCTCAAAAGCTTATATATATATATATATATATATATAGACTTCATTTCATCTAAAAGACATAGAATGAGTTATTTACAATAACAATTGGATTTGTGAAAAAAATTAACTCTTTCAAATCATAATCGTTTTTTTTAATTTATTCAACATTATAATAATATATTTTTTTAATCTTACCAAAAAAAATGAAAATAACTTTATTTCACTAAAACTACTAATACAACAATATAATGATTAAATCTTATTATACTTATTACTAAAATCACACAATGAATACAATTCCTTATATTACTGTATCTATAACTATATAATGACTAACATTATAATTTAAATAACTAAAGCCATTATAGAACATGAAAATAAAGATTACAATTACTAATCATAACTAAAAATAATAAACATGAAAATCAAGTTTTTTAATTGTGACATGCAATAAGTTAAAATGTTCAATGGTATATGTGGATATTAGTGGCCACTAACCTCCTCACTAATTTAAAATGGCTCTACATGTTAATAGTGCTACTAGATTGTGAATTTTGAGCACATTTTTTAGGCATTTTCCATGGGTGTTTGACAATTACAAAGCCTATATATTTGATTGGGTGGTCTACAAACACATAAAGCATAAAATAATATTTGTAATGGTTTAAGAAACAATTCAAATAGATTTTGTATGTGAAATTTATGGCCCTGGTATGTTGATGTATCAAAATAGGTTAATCGTGAGACCTTGTTCCTTTTGTCACCTCATCCATAGGGTTAGGGTTTAAAATCCTTACTCTTTTTTCCTCTCGAGGTTTTACACTTTATGTTTTAAGAGAGATTTTTTTCCCTCTTATAACAATCTCTTGTAATTGATCATAGAAAAAGCATGTCTCTTAATAAATAAGTTGCCACCATTCTAGCCATTGCATATATCAATGTTTTTTTCTATTTCATCCATTAATAGAATTTTGGTTTCATTGTATTATTGTCCTCTCTGTAATAAATGTATGTGATTCAATCTATATTTATATCTTCATTTCATTCTCCACGTAATTTGAATTATCCATCAACATTGATTACATTTCTTAAACTCTCATTTTATTTTCTTTAAATAAATCAAGAAGCAAAAACTACCCCGTTTGCAAGAAAATTTGTAATCGACATGTACATCGCTGAAAAATTATAATCAAATTATGACAATTGTTTTGAGTTCGCGTTCCTAGAAAGCATGTAAGTAGACCCTTTTGGTGGTTAAAAAATAAACATGATACACCACCAAAATATGTATAAAGTGCCTTGCTAGCGAGAGTAATGATTTTGTGTTGAAAGCCATTTGGTGGGAACCTGAGTTTCTTCTTGTGTCTTTCATCCCTACTATATAGGATTTGAACTAGTGGCTTGATTCCATTCAAATCTTGTTTCATGAGTCAAATTTTAATTCACGAAGAAGTCTGGTAGGCACCATGTGCATTTATGTAAAAACACTTAGTAAAATTGTAGATTTGGCCCAAAACTCATGTGTAAGGCTTCTAATGACAATAAGGCATATACTATAATTATATGAAGTTGAACATCAAAATTCTTTGCCTGGCTTCATCCATCTCCTTGATTCCATCATTTAATGCACCATTCTAGTTATCGATGATGTCTAGATTTTGGCACAAAAACTCTGAATTATGTGATCCAATTATGCATTTTGCCTTATTTTGCTATAAATAATTGCTAAATGTATCCCAACTTCACTATGATATGATTTTAAAACTTATTCTCAATTTATTTGTTGCATTGTACCCTATGTAAATGTTAGTACGCCTTTTATCACTTGTTAACGAGCTATATAGCTCTATGCAAAATCTCACATTTGTCAATATATGACTATGTGATCAATTAGTCTTTTGATGTCACCTACGAAAATGAATCTAAAAACCAACACATGAGGCATAAATACATGCTAAATTTTGAAATGGAATAAGCATTCATCCAACCAAAGCGCATTCGATCCAAAATATCTCCATGAATAAGAAAATTTATGTAAGAAAAATGCAATTAACATGAAATCATGTTAGACCTAAAATTTATAAAATAACCTTTTCTGAACAATTAGGAATATGTTTTGTGCAATGAATCAATCTTGGAGCATGACCCGAAAACATCAGTTTGCATGCAAATATGAAGTGAGAGTGATTATTCATTATGCTCAAGATCATCATCAATGAACTCAAGGATATCATCAAATTAAAAGAGATCAGAAATCTTGTTGAGAATGAAACTTAAGACCAAATTTATAAATAAAAATAGTGGTTACCAAGTATCCTAACTTGGGGCTTGGTTGAGGCCTCAACAATATTATGTCTGCGATCATGAAAATATGGTAGAGTGTGGGATATGTGGTTTTTTTCTCATAGTACAACAAGGCCCACTCCAATATTTGAGAAGATGTTTAAAATGTTTCATTTTAACCTAAACCTTTTGAAAATTCACAATGATATACACAGATAGTTTGACACATATTTAGACTTTCACCACACCATGAAAATACTTGCAAAGTGTTGAAGCCTCGGATGTGCTGGAAGTATCCCAGGAAACAATGTAAGGGAGATAGCTCAGTTGAAGGCTTCGAATAATCCTACTTGAGGATTACCCTATCCTCAAGTTGTTTGGTATAACTAGCTCCGATGGGTTTTACGGCTCCGTTAGCTGCTAAACGATGGTTGCTCCTCAAAAAGAAGACTTTGAATGATGAATGAAACTAAATCCTAAATGAAAACCTAACTTAATGTGCAATTTATTAAATGTGATTGTGATAATTAGTTCATGTCATTATGCCAATCTATGATTTAAATGATAAAAATAATCATCTAATAGAACTAACATAATGAAAAAAAATGTTTTTTTCATAAACTAATCAAAAGGAAAAAATATTATTTTTAATTAGTATTCAATTGATTGTCAAGCTGATAAATCAGATTCATATCAATTGATGTGTTATAAAACATTAAAATTTATGCAAGGAACAAATATCAAGACAAATCCACATTTTTGTTCATCACAGATTGAACATGATTTGTGCTGCTATTGAAAATAACTTCTGAGGACTAAACAAAGGAAACATAATGTGAATATCAGATGAAAATTAGTATATTCTAAAAATAAATTGCAGAAAACAAAACAAATTCAATTTATTAAATAAGTTGATGAAAACTTTACAGAAGATCTCCAGATCCAATGAACTAGCTTGCCAAGAAACCATAGAGTATCATTCAATGATGTGAATAACAAACTGTATGCATAAAAATGCATAACAATTCAATATTACAGAGAAAAAAAAATTCTCCTGAGATCCCCCCCCCTTTAGAGCATAAAAGGTAGGTATTTATAGAAAATAAATTACAGGAGAAGATACGACCAGTTTCCCCAATTCTTGAGCTAACTAGATGAGTTGTTCCATTTATCAAATCCATCCATGAGAAAAATCTCAGAAATTCCATTTTGAAAAACTAGTAGGATCTCTCAAATAAAGAACTTTATGAGGACTCTTCCCACATGCAATCTAATAGGGCTTATTCTGCACAAAACCCATGTCTCAGATTTTTCAGATTCATCTTCATCACTCAAGAAATCGCATCCAAATATCACTGCTTTCCACTTGGTACGGCTCCAAATTTGGGATGTAAATTCTTCATTTTGACTCCTCTAAACCCAAATCCAGAAATGTACAATTCAAAATATAAATTAAAACATCATTCCAAAACTAATGAAATAATTCCAAGTTAATAAAAATCTATTTGCAAACCAAAATACAATGAAAATAAACAAATCTGATTCAAATCAGAAATTGACTATTGAGACAGATTTTCTTGGTGGTTAAGCTATTCAATTGAAAAAATAATCGTCCCAAATCATTCATCATCCTTCCAGCTTTCCAACGAGCTATCTCGGGCTTGATTTGGATTCATAAATCTCAAGATATTGCTCCAGGAAGTTAAGGCTCAACAACAGTTGATTTCATTTTTGGGTGAATTGTGCCCATTGATTTAACAACTAAATCCATTATCCATATCAATTATTTTCCAAAAGAATAAAACCAAAACAAATAAAAACCAAAATCAATATTTCCAAAGTATGGGAAATCACATGTAGGGGAGGAAAAATAGAATTTTTAAACAAATCAAAATCAGAAAACAAAATCAAAACCAAAATTAAAATCTTAAGTAAAAAATGAAATTACCAAACTTTATGGACCTGAAATTACATTAAAATATAACATAAGAGAAACTTAGGGTCCAAAAATCCATAAATGAAAAAATAAAAATTTGGAAAAGTGACTTCCGCAAATTTGCATTGATAAAAACTTTACCTTCCGCAATTGCGGATTGCGGAAATGTGGAAATATTTTTAAAGCTTTAGCAATTCCTAAAGATGCATAAAAATGATCAAAAACTTAAAAAATGCAATTTTTTTTAAATATTGAATGAAATAATGAAATAACAATGGAGAAAAGATTGAAAAGAAAATCTAGAAATATTTACAAAGTAAAAGAAAATCCAATATTTGAAAAATATAAACTTGGAAGTAAAACTAAAACAATTTGCAAGTTAATTCTTAAGAAAATAATCTTAAAAACAAGTTATGTATATAAGAAAAGAATCACTCCTAAAATATAGGAGAGTTCAATAGTCTCATAAATAGGTTTCTACCATAATAATTTTTCAAGAATAGAATACCAAGAAAAGAATAATAATACTTCCTTTTGCTCAATAATAAATGAAAATACTTTTAAATTGCAAAAGGGAAAATAGAAATTGTATTTTCAAGATCAAATTAGCTTATTGAGAAGGAAAGACTTATGATCAAACTAATTTTACATTCATGAATATTGAACTTGAATTCCACTAATTTCCAAATAATCATAAAGCAAAACTCCTAAAACATGTGTGTCCTTTTCATAAAATCAAATTGTCTATAAATATAATATATGGATTTAATAAAATACACAAAGTAATTTAATAAAAGTCAAAGCATGACCATGAAAATTTAAAAGATTTGAATAAGCTTAATTTAAACATTAAAAATGTTAAACTAACATAAGTAAACAAACCAAAAGACTAAGGTTATTTACAATATTTATATTATGATTCTAGGCATGCAAAAGTGAAAATAAAACTCCATAAGGCTCAAATATCAAACAAATGCATATCTAAACTCATAAGATCAATCAAAATCCCAGAATGAAGGTAATAACAAGCCATCATCTCGAATGATCACTTTATGCAGCAAAGATCAAATCTAGGTGGGGATTGTGAAGGATAACATGTATGTTAACCACCAATATCATGGAACCAACTCAAATGATTAAAAAAAATATATAAGCTAGAGATCCGTAAAAATGGAAACAATCCAAATAATACCAGAGATTTAGGAAAAATAATCAAGCCAATGGTGAAGTATAAAAATGGAAATCCAAACAAATAAGAAATAAGAGGGGCTCCTATCTTATGTTTAAGATGGGATATCTTGTGCATACAACACAAAGAAATAACTAAATGGAAAGGAATGTCACTGTTCTTTTCCATAACCAAAATAGTATCTTATCTATAACAAGCATTCATGATGAACAAAATTCAATGGTTTAGGGAAGCTGGTCACTTAACAAGTCAACCTTTTAGGTGAGGGAAGCAAGGAGATAAGGCTGTCATAGTGATTACGAGTTCTACACACCCATGTAAGACAACCTCTTAGCCACATGTATCCCTCCCATAATTATACATAAGATGAAAGTTATTTTCTTAGGTTTTAGTGCATCAATTTCTAGATGCTACAAAGCTAGAATAACCAAGTTTCTTATGTATATTTAAAAAATTATAGTTTATTTAAATGTCCCTAAAGGAACACATGATTTGGAAATGGGAAATGTTCATGGTGTATCCAGTTCTTAGAAATTGGAAATGGGAAATGTTCATGGTGTATCCAGTTCTTTCAAACCCTAAGAATTTAAAACCCATACATTGGATTGATAGTATGACAAAGTGGCTATGTAATCAACCTGAATTAAGAAACCCTCACCATAACCAAAGTAAATTAGTTTCTCTCACAGAGAAGGGTGTGATGATGCTACTAGTAGATCCTGTTAGGTCCTTCATAAAGTTTTCCAAAGTGAAACAAAGTGTGAATGAATCATCTCAATTGTTTCAATTAGATTTATAAATCCCATGCTATGCATTCAATGCAATCCATATTGTTTTCTTGCTAATTGCAAGGTGTGAATAAATGAAACTTCTTTTAATTCTTGGCATTCTACCACATTCAAAACCCCACATATGAGCCAAGGGACATCTAGAATTTCATGAACTAACTAATGAGCTAGACATCTATTCTATCCCTTGCATTATTGGAGTTGCACATGATGGTCATCCCTGGGACTCAATTGTCAATATTAAGAAAAATCCATAGTACTCTTTGTGAGGGATCAACTACAAGTCAACCATTGCATCGACTAAGTGAGGGAAAACTAACACTACAACCCCCTCTTTTCCTTCAAGATGATTAGAATATATATATTTTGAGCTCCTGATGTTGTAAAGAACACCTTGCTAAAAGGCGATTATGTGAAAACCATAGAAGAGAATGAAGAAAGAAAACCCAAAACCTATTTATTATCATTATGCTAGAAAAAATACTCTTATAGAGTTCTACAATGACAAAGTCAAATATCACTATCAAACTTTATGGAGCACAACTTTGTGCCTTTTTCAAATATATTTACTAATTAATATACCTAGGGATTTGTACCCTTTTAGAAGTTATAGAGGTGCATTATTATGGGGTAGTGTGATCCTCACGATGGTTTTCCTCATGATACATCAAATCATTCATGTTTAGTTTCAAAAGTGTTCCCGTTGTCTCAACAAGATGAGGGAAAGAAGTCTGTGAAACAAAATGGGAAACAAACTTTTCCTTATTAGGAATCTTATATTTATTCATAACAAGATATCAATATGTAGAAGGTGCCTCAATGAGCAAGTGCAAATATCCAAAAATGTGTCTTGAGTAAGGGGCTATCATGAATATGGAATGATATCTATAAGATGAGTCAACTAAACTTTTCTTCATGCAAGGGAGGTTCGTAGAGTTTTAAGTTACTCACATTGATAGCATTATATATACCAATATGGAAAGGAAAATTGTAACATCCCAAAATTTCACAAAAATTTTAAATTTTTCAACGTAGCTTTTAATGTATATATTAACTGTGCGGAATTATAATAAATAATTCTCTTCTGTCATGCTGTAATAAATTTTTGTTACTATCATCAGTGTACTGTTTATCGTCTTGTTATGAAATGAAATTTAAAGTCTACATTGAGATACCATTGGATGTTCTTCTCATCACAGCTATATTTTTATATTACTTATGTCAATGTTCATTCGATATAATGTTTATAAGTGCTAATTGTTGTTCTTCTTTTGATGATGGAAGGGGTCCTAAGGGTACCCCAAGGCTTACTTAGCATTTATGCTAAAGCATTTGGACTTTCCCTTTCGCAGATTACAGGTAAGGGTGAAACATCATGTCAAGTAATACAATTATAATTTAAAGAGTACTTTCAATTAGCCCTCAAGGGTTGTGTATATA
Organism: Larix kaempferi; assembly: GCA_027924585.1. Taxonomy (NCBI): domain Eukaryota; kingdom Viridiplantae; phylum Streptophyta; class Pinopsida; order Pinales; family Pinaceae; genus Larix; species Larix kaempferi. Next base: position 347,622 of record BSBM01001857.1, on the reverse strand, counting down.
AATTTATAAGGTACTAATACAGTGACTCGTTTATAGTTTGTATTTGTAACTATACAACTCAAATGTCTCCTTTGCTTAGAATTTAAATGATGAATTAGAGTGTCCTGGAATTGGTTTAAGATAATATGCACTACTAATGTTTGTCACAAGGTTAATGTGCATTTATATAACATAGGCGTAAAGGCATAAGACATTCTAATCCTATAACATGTGCACTATATGCAAATAGATATGCGATGTCCTATAACATACGACATCTATATTGCTTCCATGCTATCCCTATAGTATGAAATATATATGAATTACAATTAATTCCTATAGTGTATATTATTTACAAGTCCTATGTATTCCCTATAACATTCAAATTATCCTATAGTTCCTAATGCATATAAACTATATGCAAGTTCTATTTAATTGATAGCTTATACACTATATGCAAATTTTATAACATAAGAACTATTTGCAAACCTTATAGCATGCAAGTCCTATAACATAAAAACTATATATCAATCCTGTAAGTGTAAGTTTATTCCTTGGTTTCCAAAATGATATAATGTGATAGATATCTAAATGAATTCTATATCCTAACGTAAACTATGACTTACATTATTGTATGAATATAATGACAGGCTGGCAACATTACTATTGAACCAACGCATGATGTGGTCAGGGTAATAATGATATAGTGGTTATGTGCTGGTAGATGTTAGTAAACCAATCTTGGCATTAATCATTCCTATCTACCATTTTCGTGGGAGATCTTGGTGGTAGATTGTGTGTTGATTGTCATGTGATAGATTGTAAGGTCAACACCGATGTGGTCTAGCTGTACCAATCCTCATCCTAATTTTTTATGAGTTGGAAAGTATGGTAGAAAGTGTAATAAAGTGTTTTAAATGCACCGGTTTCTTGGGATTGTGATGAAATATCTACACCATTGATCTGGAGATGCTCTTAGCATTCGGGAAATTAACCCTAAACTCCACTAATTCATGTCGTTGATGTTTCCTTTGGCATTCATTGTTGTTGAGAGTGGTTCTGGGGAGAGGCCGACCGACCTACGAAGGTTTAGGGTTTGTTGGTATTTTTTGAGAGCCCTTCCCATGAATCAAACCTGTGACCTGAGAGTGGATTCGGTTACAGGTTGATAGATTAATAGAAGAGCTCTGTGTGGAAGTTTACTCCATTGTTTGGTTTTTGAATGTCTATGGAAACTTTCGGCGGTATAGTGGTATTCATCTTTGAAACTAGTTCATGAGGAACTCCTTCCTCCCATTTGTTACCATGATTTGCAGAGAAGGTTAATGGTCTTCGAGGTTAAGAGGCCAAGTCACTTCTATAAAAATGGGAACTGTATTCACTCCAAAGAAGTGCGAGTGTCTCAGGATTCGACTAGTTGCAGAAGCTATCCTTTTCGACTCTCGGTTCTAATTTTTCAAGGTACTGTGTCACTTAACATTTTCGTATGGTTGTAATCGTCAGTATTTTGTTTAGCTTTAGAATAAGATTTAACCCTCTTCGTTTTCGTGACAGGTTCTATCCTCTTCAAGTTTCTAAGCTCTAGTTGAGTGGGAACTACTGCGTGTAAGTGGTAAGTCTCAATGGTTCCCTTGTGGGTTCTCCTGGAAACTATTTGTTGTGTTGATATGGTGGAAACCTTCGGTTTTTTGGTGATGTGGTCAATGTTGCAATGCTTACATTTTGTCAAGCTAGCATAGGGAGAATGGATTCCTCAACCTACTCTCACAATGTATTCTACAGTTTATTGTGTGTTGAAATGTAATACTTGTTATTAGGGTTTTAGCCCTTGAATCCTTGATAATGATGAAGGGTTCGGCCCTTTGCTTTACACCGTGTCTGGAAACTATGTTATGTGTTAATGGTTGTCACTGTTTGTCGATTTCGGTGATGGCCGAGAGCCAAAACTAAATTTTTATTTGAAACTTTAAAACCCTAACCTATTCGGTTCAGGAGGTGACTTTGGAAATAGAAATCTAGCTTCGTGTATTTATATGGCTTCTTGTAAATAATTTTTATGAATGTATTCTATGATGTTGAACCTGTGTACTTAATCTATATGAAACCTGATAATAACTGAGTTAATATTTTGATTGTAAGGGTTGGGCCATAGAGTTGATATTTTACGATTTAAGTGACTAGCCATAAGCTAGCTATTTGACAACCTTAGGGTTTTTAATTTGAAACCTATAGGTGTCTACAAACTTTGTTTATGGTGGAAATCGATCTTGTAATTTCTTTTGCAAAACGTTATTTGTTTCCTATAAAAGATAAGATAATAACTAGTGTTTTGGGTTTTGATTATTGGTAACTATTTTGATACTAAGAAAATTCTTGAAGTTATACAAAGGGATTTGATGGTAGATACTAATATGAAAGATAAATTTATTGCAAAGGTTAGAATACATAGAAAGATTAAACTTGATTAAATTTGATGCTACGTAGAAATATAGAGAACTATAGTATTGGAAATTATGAATATTTGTGTGTCTGTTTTTTAATCTTTTTCGAAGGACTAAGTACAGTAAGGATAGAAAAATGAAAATATAATACAAGAATAAATAGAAGTCTTTGTTAGGATTAGAGAAATATAGAAAACATAAAACCCTAGATTATTCTAATTCCGTGAGAAGTAGAAATACAATAAAGTGTTGTGAATGTTATTAAGATTATTTTGCAACTGTTATAATTTTATGAAGGTTAATAGAAGTAATAAAATGAAAGTATAATACTATACTGTTTTTCAAAAAGAAAATAGGAAAATGCATAGCATATGTATCCTGAAAGGAAATAAACGACTTAAGGGGAAAAACCCTAGGTTTTGTGGAGAGATGAAATCTTCACTTTTATTACTATGTAACAGAAAATATTATAAGGCTTGTATTATGAAATGTTGTTTATAATTCCCGATTCTAAACATCTAATTTATATTATAGAATATAAATGATAAGAAGTATTAATGAAATACAATAGCGTTAATCTATTCATTCATTTGGAAATCTGCCTATCATTCATTTATCTTAATTTTCCTTATCTACACTAGAGTATTATATAGAAAAAAGTATGGGGAAAAATACAGAGAAGTTATTTGTTCAATCATTTCATTTATTTAATCATCATTACACCAAAAATCATGACTAGATCAGGATTCAAAACAAATACTTTTGTATGATGATAACTTATAAATACTAAATCAACAATTGCAGAAAATAACTTAACTACTGAGAAACCTAAAAGACAAGTAGAACCTGTAACAAATGATAGAGTGGACAAACACCCAAGGAGGCCTATTCCTCCCAACCTTCTCCAGAAGAAGCAGCTAAACTACTTGCCTCCTTTCGACCCCCAAGCCTATTTACTGAACCACCAGGTAGATGGACTCTGTGTAGAAGCAAGGCACTCAGAAATTTGTACAGGAAGCAAACTATTACGACTTTCTCCTTAGCTTTTAGGACTCCACACTTAGCAGTATAATAGGAAGACTTACACCATGATAGAAAACTAGCATATCCCCTCATCGAATCTCTTGGGTGCAAGCAGCAAAACCCCAAGGTAAATTTTCTCGTCAGGAAAAGTGATGAACCTCAATCCAAAATTCAACGGCTCTTAAAAAGGTTGCGTAGGTATTTAGTGGTCAGTTTTCAATAAAGGACCCTCAAGATCCAGTCCCATCTTTTAGGGCACTAAGACCACAATTCAAGGGATTTGTCCCATACCAACAACTAGTTACTTGCCTCATGAAGCTTCGATTTGTCCATTTCCTTCTACCCCAAATTCCATTCCACCTAATGGGTGAGTAAACACTCTTTGAATAGTCCCCTTAGGTGTTTGTCTCCTATTTAATTTATTTAATAATAAAATATTGTGCAAATTACAGTCATCCTTGGACACTTGTCCAATATAAAAATTTACAATAAAAGTTAAGATAATGTTTCCAACATAACAAAATTTTCAGCAAAAAGGGGTATGTTACAAACACCCCCAATTAAGCTCAACATCGTCCTCGATGTTATTTATTCTTCATCAGAGCCTCCCTAGAACAAAACTAGATATGCTTCCCGCATGTTACTTTCCAGTTCCCAGGTAGCTTCATCGGGGCTAAGGTGCTTCCATTGCACCTTTACCTGCCCTATCATACGATCTCGAAGCATAATTTCCCTCCTGTCGAGAATACAGTCTGGTTCCATCTGAAAATATTCTTCGGGTTCCACCTGTATGCCATTCCAATTCAACACATGAGTAGCATCGTGCACATACTTCTTTAAAATAGAAATGTGAAAGACATTATGGATTCTTAAATTAGATGGAAAAGCCAACTGATATGCAACAGGTCCAATCCTTGATAGGACTTCAAATGGTCCACAATACCTTGGTGCTAGTTTAGCAAAAATCCAAAGCTTTAAAGAACTTTTCTTTGGTTTTACCTTTACGAAAACATGATCTCCAACTTGAAATTCTCTTTCAGTGCATTTTAGGTTTGCATAACTTCTTTTTCAATCTTGTGCAAATTTTAAGTTTCCTTGAACTTGTTTCACAGTTAGCTCCATTTCTTTTAACAAATATGGTCCTAACATTAATCTGTCAACAGGGTTATCCCAAGAAATAGGATTATAACATTTTCTTCCATATAAAATCTCAAATGGAATAAGTCTAGCAGATGCTTGATAATGATTATTGTATGCAAATTCAGCTAAATGCAAGTAATCTTCCCACTTAGTTGGCTGATCTTTAACATACATTCGTAACATGTCTTCTAAAATCTGATTAACCCTTTCAGTTTGTCTATCAGTTTGTGGATGGAAAGCAGTACTGAAATTTAATTTGGTATTTACACCCTTAAACAATGTTGTCCAAAAATTTTTAGTGAGCTTGGAGTCTCGATCAGAAATAATTACCTTTGGAATTCCATGCAAGCAAAATATTTGCTTCATAAACACATCTACAATGTTAGCACCTTTGAATGTAGTCTTAACAGGAATAAAATGAGCATATTTACTAAGTTCATCCATAGCAACCATTATTGAATCATTATGTTTCTGATTCTTAGGTAAACCTGTAATAAAATCAATACTTATAATCTCCCACTTCCATTCGGAATTGGCAATGGCTACAATAGGCCAGCTAGGTGTTGATGTTCATACATAATGGTCTGACATTCAAAACACCTAGCTATGTATTCAGTCACTTCATTCTTTATGTTGGGCGAAAACTATCTTTCCTTAACATAGTTATCATTTTATGATAACGAGGATGTCCCGAATAAGGACTCTTATGAACTTCATCCAAAATCAATAGCTTAACTTTTGACACATTAGGTACATAAATTATGTTTTTATAATTCATTAAGCCCTTTTCCTTAATGCTGTAATCTGTTATTAAATTTTCAGATAAATTTGCAGCTCAACCTTATCATGCAATTTTTTATAATTTCCATCTTGCTTAATTCCTTCTTCAATTTGATTTTCTAGATCTATCTTAAACATGCTGATTGTTGCCACAAAACTTACTTTGGCATTTCTGCTCAAGGCATCAGCAACTTTGTTTTCTTTTCCTTTAATGTGTTGAATATCGAAATCATACTTGCTAAGGAAAGCTAGCCATCTAGCTTTCCTTGCATTCGGATTTGTTTGATCCAACAAATATTTTAAACCCTTATTATCCGTCATTAGTATAAACTTTCTTCCAATCAAGTGATGGGGCCACATTTTAAGTGCATATATCACGGCTGCCAACTCAAGCTAGTAAGTTACATAATTATTTTCGTGGATTTTTAACTTTCTAGACTCAAAATCAATAGCATGATCTTCTTGAGTTAAGACCCCACCAAGTCCATTGTTGCATGCATCAGTGCATACAAGGAAGTCTTTGTTAGGATCAACAATTTTTAAAATGGGTGAGGTTGTTAATAATTCTTTTAACTTATTAAAACTTTCTTGGCATTTTTGATCCCATACAAATTTCTTCCTCTTCTTCTGCAAAGAAGTGATGGGATTTGCAATTCGTGAAACCCTTCAATAAACTTTCTGTAGTAACCAGTTATCCCCATAAATGACCGAACGTCAGTTACATCTTTAGGAACAGGCCACTCGTTAATTGCTTTTATCTTATTAGGGTCTACAGGAATTCTGTCTTTAGATATTATGTGACCTAGGTACTGTATTTTATCTTTACAAAAGTCACACTTGTTGAACTTACGATAAAGCTAATGTTCTCTTAACACTTGCATAATTATTCTTAAATGTTCATCATGTTGTTCTTTAGTTTTTGAGTAAATTAGAATATCATCAATGAACACAACTACAAACTTATCCAAGTACTTATGCAGAACATTGTTCATTAAACACATGAATATTGCTGGTGCGTTAGTTAGCCCAAATGGCATAACTGCGAACTCGTAGTGTCCATATCGCGTTCTGAAAGCAGTCTTGAATATGTCTTCATCTTTTATTCTAACTTGATGATATCCAGACCTTAAATCAATTTTAGTGAATATCTCCGCTCCACGTACTTGATCAAATAGATAATCAATGTGGGGTAAGGGATATCGACTTTTAATTGTCATTTTATTAAGTTGACGGTAATCTATGCAAAGTCGCATGGTTCTGTCCTTCTTTTTAACAAAAATAACTGGCGCTCCCCAAGGAGACACACTTGGCCTTATGTAGTTTTTATCTATTAATTCCTTCAGTTGATATGTTAGTTCATTTAATTCCAAAATATTCATTCTGTAGGGAGACTTTGAGTTTGGTACCGCACCCGGTACTAACTCAATGGTGAAATCAAGTTCCCTTTTCAGAGGTAGTCCTGGAATCTCTTCCGGGAATACATCAAAAAAGTCCCTAAGGATGGGTATATCCTCCAATTTTAACTTATCCTCTTTAGATGAACATTCATCATTAATAACATTAACAACAAACATCTTACAACCCTTTCTTGCAGCTCTCTTAACTTGTAAAGTAGAAATTTGTCTTACAGAAATATTCCTATGAATTCCTTTTACCGTTTCATTTTTTCTTTCATTATTCAAACAAGCAAAATATTTCTCATAACAATTAAGCACTACTATATGATGTTCAAACCAGTCAATGCCAATCCACAAGTCATATGACCCTAAGGGTAAAAAATTCAGATTAACTTGTGTTTTCAACTGACTCATAAATACATCACAATTTTTGACAAAGTCTGTAACCTTTCTTTTAATCCCTGTTGCTAGTTGAACTAACCATGAATTATCAAATTTCTCTATCTTCAACTTGCAACTTTTCATTAATTTAGGTGAAATGTAACTCAAACTTGCACCTAGGTCTATTAGAATGGAAATAGATTTGTTGTGTATCATACCTTTGATTTCAACCATAGACGTTTGATGATCTGCTTGACGTATCTCCAGCGCTGCATTTATCTTGGGAATCTCTCTTGCTACATCTCCAATTGTAGGCTCTGCATGTATGGTGTAAATGTTGTTGACTATCTTTCTGTTGCGTGGGCATTGAGCTCTAGTATGGGGTCCAATGCAATCATAACACTTCAGAGGTGCTTTCTGATCAGCATACATGTTGTTGTTATTATTACTGTTGTTACTATTATTAGGCACATTCCTTGCAGCAGTAAAATTCCATGGTGCATTACCTCTATAATTATTATTTGGAAAATTTCTGTTATTAAAACTTTTCTTAAAATTTCCAAAATTATGACTAAAATTCTTCTTTTTATGATCAAAATTATTAGACTTATTACTCTTCTAGCCAGATATTCCTTCTCTTTTTCTAATTTGATCAAAACAAAAATTAGCTTTCCTCATAGCCTCTTCCAAAGTGGAAGGGTTATCATACTCGATCCTATATTTTATGTTGAAAGGTAGACAACTTAGAAACCTTTGTACCTCACGTTTCTCTTCGATCATGTAAGGTACATATCTCAGTAAACTAAGAAACTTGATGCACAAATCCTTCATACTCATAGTAGCCAGTTTTAAATCATAAAATTCCTTGGATTTATCTTCATAGTACTATTCTGACAGAAAATTTATCTTAAATAGACTTTTAAACATACTCCAGGTTATATTTCTTTCTTTTATGTTCTTAATTCTTTTAAGATCCTGCCACCAAATATATGCTTTTCTGGTTAGATTGTAAATAGCCATCTTGGCTTTTAATTGAGAAGAGTAATTGTAAATATGAAAGTATTTCTTCATTCCAGACGGCCATGCTTCAACTGTCTCACCCTTTTCAGTCTCGCCATTAAAGGTTGGTGGGTTAATATTTTTAAACTCTCCTATGATTTGTTCATGATGCTTATGCTTCCTCTTCTTAGAACAACAATCACTATCACTGCTGTCATGAACAGAATTATAATTACTTTGATTAGATTCAAATGAAGAGTAATTATTATTTTTACCATTCTCTGCTTTCTTACTCTTATGTTTGTGAGACATTGTACCAAAATCAGAATTTACTTCTGATTTCCTTCCTCTTTCCTCGTTATGGTATTTCTCCATTAAAATCTGATTTAACTCATCCCGTGCCATCATTCGTTCATTCTCTTATTTAATAGTCCTTATCTCAGATTTTAAATCTTTTACAATACGTAGCAGTTCAGAAGATTGATTATTTAACTCTACGTAAATTCCTTCATTAACATTATTATGTGTGTTGTTATTATGTTCATTATGATGAGGAGATCTGTCCTCTGCTGATTCCTCCAGTATATCCATACCTGCAATTTAAACGTCAAACTGTTCTGTACAGAAACAAAATTTAAATAAAGTTAGTAACTAAGTTTTCTGTTTTGCATGCATGAGCCTCTTTCAGGCCTAGAGTTTCAACTCGTGCTCTAATACCACATATAACATCCCAAAATTTCACAAAAATTTAAATATTTTCAATGTAGCTTTTAATGCATATAGTAACTCTGCGGAATTATAATAAATGCTTCTCTTCTATCATGCTGTAATAAATGTTTGTAACTATCATCAGTGTACTATTTATCGTCTTGTTATGAAATGAAATTTAATGTTTACATTGAGATACCATTGGATGTTCTTCTCATCCTAGCTATATTTTTATATTACTTGTGTCAATGTTCATTCGATATAATGTTTATAAGTGCTAACTATTGTTCTTCTTTTGATGATGGAAGGGGTCCTAAGGGTACCCCAAGGCTTACTTAGCATTTATGCTAAAGCATTTGGACTTTCCCTTTCGCAGATTACAGGTAAGGGTGACACATTAGGTCAAGTAATATAATTATAATTTAAAGAGTACTTTCAGTTAGCCCTCAAGGGTTCAGTATATAAATTTCTAAGGTACTAATACAGAGACTCGTTTATAGTTTGTATTTGTAACTATACAACTTAAATGTCTTCTTTGCTTAGCATTTAAATGATGAATTAGAGTGTCGTAGAATTGGTTTAAGATAATATGCGCTACTAATGTTTGTCACAAGGTTAATGTGCATTTATATAACATAGGATTAAAGGCATGAGACATTCTAATCCTATAACATGTGCACTATATGAGAATTGATATGCGATGTCCTATAATAAATGACATCTATATTGCTTCCATGCTATCCCTATAGTATGAACTATATATGAATTACAATTAATTCCTATAGTGTATATTATTTACACTTCCTGTGTATTTCCTATAACATTCAAATTATTGTATAGTTCCTAATGCATATAAACTATATGCAAGTTCTATTTAAATGATAGTTTATACACTATATGCAAATTTTATAACATAAGAACTATTTGCAAACCTTATAACATGCAAGTCCTATAACATAAAAACTATATATCAATCATGTACGTGTAAGTTTATGCCTTGGTTTCCAAAATGATATAATGTGATAGATATCTAAATGAATTCTATATCCTAACATAAAATATGACTTACATTATTGTATGAATATAATGACAGGCTGGCAACATTACTATTGAACCAATGCGTGATGTGGTTAGGGTAATAATGATATAGTGGTTATGTGCTCGCAGATGTTAGTAAACCAATCTTGGCATTAATCATTCCTATATACTGTTTTCATGGGAGATCTTGGTGGTAGATTGCGTGTTGATTGTCATGTAATAAATTGTAAGTTCAACACTGATGTGGTCTAGTTGTACCAATCCTCGTCCTAATGTTTTTTGAGTTGGAAATTATGGTAGAAAGTGTTTTAAATGCACCGGTTTATTGGGATTGCGATGAAAGATCTACACCATTGATCTGGAGATTCTCTTGGAATTTGGGAAATTAACCCTAAACTCCACTAAGTCATGTCGTTTTTGTTTTGTTTGGCATTCATTATTGTTGAGAGTGGTTCTAGGATGAGGCCGACTAGCTTGCGAAGGTTTAGGGTTTGTTGGTAGTTTTTGAGATCCCTTCCCATGAATCGAACCCGTGACCTGAGAGTGGATTCTGTTACAGGTTGATAGCTTAAGAGTCGAGCTCTGTGTGGAAGTTTACTGCATTGTTTGGTTTTTGAATGTCTATGGAAACTTACGCTGGTATAGTGGTATTCATCTTCGAAGCTAGTTCATGAGGAACTCCTTCCTCCGCTTTGTTACCATGATTTGCAGAGAAGGTTAATGGTCTTCAAGGTTAAGAGGCTGAGTCACTTCTATAAAAATGGGAACTTTATTCACTCCAAAGAAGTGCGAGTGTCTCAGGATTCGACTAGTTGCAGAAGCTATCCTTTTCGACTCTCGGTTATAATTTTTCAAGGTAATGTGTTACTTGACATTTTCGTATGGTTGTAATCGTCAGTATTTTGTTTATCTTTAGAATGAGATTTAACCCTCTTCGTTTTCGTGGAAGGTTCTATCCTATTCAAGGTTCTAAGCTCTAGTTGAGTGGGAACTACTACATGTAAGTGGTAAGTCTCAGTGGTTCCCTTGTGGGTTCTCCTGGAAACTGTTTGTTGTGTTGAAATGGTTGAAGCCCTCAGTTTTTCTGGAGATGTGGTCACTGTTGAAATGCTTACATTTTGTCAAGATAGCATAGGGAGAATGGATTCCTCAACCTACTCTTACAATTTATTCTATAGCTTGTTGTTTGTTGAAATGTAATACTTCTTATTAGGGTTTTAACCCTCGACTCCTTCATAATGATGAAGGGTTTGGCCCTTAGTTTTACACCGTGTTTGGAAACTATGTTATGTGTTAATGGTTGTCATTGTTCGTCGATTTCGGTGATGGCCGAGAGCCAAAACTAAATGATTATTTGAAACTTTAAAACCCTAACCTATCTAGCTTCGTGTATTTATATGGCTTGTTGCAGATAATGTTTATGAATGTATTCTATGATGTTGAACTTGTGTACTTAATCAATATGAAACCTAATAATAACTGAGTTAGTATTTTGATTGTAAGGGTTCGACCATAGAGTTGATATTTTACGACTTAAGTGAGTGGCCGCAAGCTGGCTATTTGAAAACCTTAGGGTTTTTAATTCAAAACCTGTAGGTGTTTGCAAACTTTGTTTATGGTGGAAATTGATCTTGTAATTTCTTTTGCAAAACGTTATTTGTTTCCTATAAAAGATAAGATAATAACTAGGGTTTTGGGTTTTGATTATTGGTAACTATTTTGATACTATGAAAATTCTTGAATTTATATAAAGGGATTCGATGGTAGATACTAATATGAAAGATAAATTTATTGCAAAGGTTACAATACATAGAAAGATTAAACTTGATTAAATCTGATGCTACGTAGAAAAATAGAGAACTATTGTATTGGAAATTATGAATATTTCTATGTTTGTTTTTTAAGCTTTTTCGAAGGACTAAGTACAATAAGGATAGAAAAATGAAAATATAATACAAGAATAAATAGAAGTCTTTGCCAGGTTTAGAGAAACATGGAAAACATAAAACCCTAGATTATTCCAATCGTGTCAGAAGTAGAAATACAATAAAATTATGTGAATACTGCTAAGTTTATTTTGCAGCTGTTATAATTTCATGAAGGTTAATAGAAGTAATAAAATGAAAGTATAATACTATACTTTTTTTGAAAGAGAAAATAGGAAAATGCATAGCATATGTATCTTGAAAGGAAATAAACGACTTAAGGGGGAAAACCCTAGGTTTTGTGCACAGATGAAATGTTCACTTATATTACTATGTAACATAAAATATTATAATGCTTGTATTATGAAATGTTATTTATAATTCCTAAGTATAAACATATAATTTATATTACAGAATATAATTGATAAGAAGTATTAATGAAATACAGTAGCGCAATCTGCCTATCATTCATCTATCTTAATTTTCCTTCTCTGCACTAGAGTACTATACAGAAAACAATATGGGAAAAAATACAAAGAAGTTATTTGTTCAATCATTTAATTTATTTAATCATCATTACACCAAAAATCATGACTAGATCAGGATTCAAAACAAATACTTTTGTATGATGATAACTTATAAATACTAAATAAACAATTGCATAAACTAATTTAACTACTTAGAAGCATAAAAGACAAGTAGAACCTTTAACAAATGATAGGGTGGACAAACACCCAAGGAGGCCTGTTCCTCCCAACCTTCTCCAAAAGAAGCAGCCAAACTACTTGCCTCCTTTGGACCCCCGAGCCTGTTTACTGAACCACCAGGTAGATGGACTCTGTGTAGAAGCAAGGCACTCATAAATTTGTAGAAGAAGCAAACTATTAAGACTTGCTCCTCATCTTTTAGGACTCTTCACTTAGCAGTATAACACGCAGATTTACACCATGATAAAAAACTATCATATCCCCTCATCAAATTTCTTGGGTGCAAGCAACAAAACCGCAAGGTAAATTTCCTCGTTAGGAAAAGTGATGAACCTCAGTCCAAAATTCGATGGTTCTTAAAAATATTGCCTAGGTCTTTAGTGGTCAGTTTTCAATAAATGAGCCTCAAGCTCCAGTCCCATCTTTCACGGCACTAAGACCATAATTCAAGGGAGTTGTCCCATACCAACAGCTAGTTACTTGCCTCATGAAGCTTCCATTTGTCCATTGCCTTCTACCCCAAATTCCATTCCACCTAGTGGGTTAGTAAACGCTCTTTCAACAGTCCCCTTAGGTGTTTGTCTCCTATTTAATTTATTTAATAATAAAATATTGTGCAAATTACAGTCATCCTTGGAGACTTGTCCAATATAAAACTTTACAATAAAAGTTAAGATAATGTTTCCAACATAAAAAAAATTTCAGCAAAAAGGGGTATGTTACAAAAATATAGCCTATAAGCATTATCATTGACTTATTGGATAATAGTATATGGACCACACTTGAGAGATTTCATCTTATGATGGCATTGGTCTTTAAACTGTTGTTTTCCCGACTATAACTAAACATGGTCCACAGCTTGGAAGTGCATGGGAACTCAATGGTAACCTTAAAAATCCTTATAACATGCGTAGGATGCTTAGATTGTGTGAGTTACTTTCTCATCAATCTAGGCCAAATTACCCAAAAAAGAGGATGTTTTATGTTGCTTATATTAGCTGGTTGGAAGAGGATGGATGTTGGAGAGTGATATGTATTTGATATGGGGTGATAGGTTAGTATCTATAACATTCCTTAAGGCTGAAAATTTAGTAAAATGGTTGGCAAAGTGATTGTAGCTATTTTTCAAGACTTGTAAGTAGGTGTCACACTGTTTATTATTAGTATAGTGCATATGGAGGCATGAACAAGGCTATGATTCACTGGCTTCAATGGCTTGGTTTGGCCATCAGTTTGAGGGTGAAAATAGTACATAAAGTAAGATGGAAACATACTAATTTACACATTATTTTCTAGAATGTGCTAAAAAAACATGAATCACAATTAGAAATAATACTAGGACCAATTAAGCCTAAAATATAAACTTGTTTGGATAGTTGAAGTAGTCTTTGTGGAGGGAATAGAAATGGCCATCTTAGAAAGATGATCTAGACCACAAGAAAGATGAAATTATGTTTGCAAAAATTCATTGACAAGACAAAATATCCATAGACAATGATTACCAAGTATGGGAGGGAATGGGTAAAGGCTTGTAGAGCCCCTTTTTGCTATGGGTGGAATTGTTGGTGCTACAAACGGGACAAGTGTAAATGAACTATTCTACTTGATGTTGCATAGTTGGATAGAAAAATGACAGTGCAAGTTTTGGAGAGTCTTTATGGTGGCAAAGTGTCCCGCATAAGAAGATGTGTTAGATTCTTAAATGAATATCAATTGATCAAGTGTGTTGGATGAACAAACTTGGTTGAGTTTATATAGCAAATTATCATCAACATAAGGTATAGTCAAGGAAGGGTGTTTGGTTGATCTATATAGGTTGATGAATAACCAAGTAAAAGTATTCATCAACCTATTAAGGTGGAGAAACTATTGGATATAGGAGGCCCGTTTATACCGAATGACCAAGTCACGAAACTATTGGATATAAGAGGACCATTTGAGATGTTGTTGTTCATGCATCTTAGATGGAGAATTGAGAAATATCGAAAGATGATTATCATTATGCAAAATAGTCTCCTTACCAAAAAGATAGTGATGGCACTAATTCAAGGCCTACACCAATGAATCAAACTCTTTATCATAAGTGTTATAATTCATTTTAGCATCTAACAATTTTTCAAAATAATATGTTGCATGGAGAACTCCCTTTTTATGTACATTGCCAATTGCGTAATGATAAGCATTTGTCTCCACTTTGAAGGGTTGATATAAATCAAGTAAATGCAAAACTAGTAGAGGTAAGCATAAGGTTGTTTGTAAATTATGAAAGCTCTCTTTGGCACCTACACTCCATGTGAAAAACTACTCGTACATTATTTTAAAAACCTTAATTTTTTTATTATATATATATATATAATAGTTACAGAAAACATATAACTTTGAAATAATACAATTTTAGTGTAAATAGAAAAGCTATCAAATATATATTATAAGTGGCACATTCGCTTTGTGTCCAATTTAGAGATAGCTAAAGTTTAAAGGCTTCTCGAAAAGTAGGGATTCAAAATTTCACCATAAAACATTATTTACAAACTACTCCATTTAATTTTGAATTCAATTTTAAAATTCATTTTTAAACATTTTTTATTAACCATTTTGGAAAGACACTTCTAACCCTTATATGACGAAAATAGATAACCCTTATATGACGAAAATAGAAAATTTACTAATTAAAAAAGCTAAAAGACATTTGAAAAAATCAAAGTTCAGTAGCGCAAAATATGACCGTTGAAAAAGCGTAAAAGCAAAAAAATTAACATTAGACATGAAGCCAAAAAGGGACCGTTAAAAAGTTGAGATACAAAATGAAGTATTAGAAACCCTATATACAGGTGGTAGAAGAAACCTAAATGGCTCGTTCCATTATCTGCTATTTGATTTTTTGCTGCGCACTCTCCGTTTCAAGAGAAAAACATCGACGATCTGGTAAAGATCTTCATCAAACTGGGCGTTAGTGTTGGGAGCCATGGAATCGAATTGTGCCGAGTGGGCTTTTTAGGGTTTAGACCGAGTGCGTTTGAAGGTTTCAGGGAATTGTTTATGTGTGGCATCTGTGAGAGGTAGAGACAACGACTAGGAAAATTATCAAGCATTTTTGCGTACTTATATCAAATAAATATTGGCCAAGTCTATGATCAAGAGATTTGATTTGATTTTTTTTATTTCAATTCAATATTTACTTTCATCTGGTAATCATTTTTTCTATTTTTTTTTTACTTTCAGCTATACCAGAGCGGGCATAGCATTGTCTAAAGATAATACAAAGGAAGGGATTCGATTCTCTTAACTAATCCGATGTGGATGCCACTGCATCTCTTTGTCTTCTTCAGAGTATCATGCTAGAGGTACGATTTCGTAACACTCTTCTTGGGCAAGGCTCACTTTCCCACTAATTTTAAACAGAAAAAATGATCATTGATTATGTATCTGTCACGCTAAACATGCCTATGTGGACCAAACGTGACAAGTGTTTTTCTGGCCAGGTGTCGATTCTGTATTTCCTTAAAATGATATTGTGTACCCAAAATAGCCTTCATTTTTATTTTTTTATTTATTTTTAACTAGGGAATCGACAACTGGGGACTAGGCTCGTACTCGGGTGGAATGATGGCCAAGAGTACCCTCACAATTTCAGTTAGGTCTATTAGTTTGTTGTGATATAAAAATATAAAATACACAATAATTTAATATAGGGGATTTGGTGAACATAGGAGTATTACTTTTTATATAAAACATAAAATATAAAACATGTCTCCAATAGAGAGGGGGTTAGGGAGAGAGAGACATAGAGATAGGAATTGGTAAGTGGTAGGGGGAGGGGGATTATGAGAGACAAAGAGATAGGGGAATGAGAGAGAGAGGGGGTTAGAGAAAGAGTAGGGGGATTTGTGGTAGAGAGAGAGAGTCGAGGGGGTTGATTAAGGATAGGGTGAGGAGAGGGGTTGGGGGAGAGAAAGAGATCGAGATCGATCATTAGAGGTATGGGGAGGAGGAGGGCAGTTAGAGAGGGGTCATAGAGAGAGAGAGAGATGGTGGGTGATTAGGGTTAGGGGGAGGAGGGCGGTTGGGGTATATAAATATATAAATATTGGAGGGTTGTGAGTTTGGGGAGGAGGGAAGTTAGAGAGAAGAGGGGGTATAGGGGGGAGGAGAGAAAGAGAACATGCGTGCCATGGGGGTCATTAGGGGTAGTGGGAGGACGGTTGTTGGAGGAGATAAAGAGATAAAGATCATGGGGGGGAGGAGTTAAGGGTTTGGGGAGGAGGGAAGTTAGAGAGAAGTGGGTTGGGGAGAGAGAGAGAGAGAGAGAGAGAGAGAGAGAGAGGGTGGTTAGTGGTAGGGGGATGGGGAGTAGGAGAGAGGGAGAGGTGGGGATTAGGGATAGGGGGAGTAAGTGGGGGGTTAGGAGGAGACAAAGAGAGGGGTGGCGATAGGGAATTGAGGGGGAGAGAGAGGGGTGGGGATTAGGGGTAGGTGGAGGAGTACTAAAGAGAGAGAGAGAATGAGAGGGGGGTTAGTAAGGGTTAGGGGGAGGGAGGGAGAGATAGAGATAGAGAGGGGGGTGATTATTGGTAGGATTAGTGGAGAGAGAGAGAGAGAGAGAAATGGTTTAGGGGTAGAGAGAGAGAGGGGGGGGAATTAGGGGGTTGAGGGGGAGATAGAGAGGGGTGGGGGTTAGGTGTAGGTGGAGTACAGGAGAGAGAGACAGAGAGAGAGAGAGAGGGGTGGGGGTTAGGTGTAGGTGGAGTAGGGGGGAGAGAGAGAGAGAGAGAGAGAGAGAGAGAGAGAGAGAGAGAGGATGGGGGTTAGTGGTAGGTGGGTGAGAGATATAGAGAGAGAAGGGGATGTTAGCGGGTTGGTGGGAGAGAGAGAGGGGTGGGAGTTAGGGTAGAGAGAGAGAGAGAGAGAGAGAGAGAGAGGGAGAGAGAGAGGGAGAGAGAGAAAGCGAGAGAGAGGTTAGTAAGGGTTAGGAGGAGGAGGGTGGGAGGAGAGAGTGAGGATGGGAGGGAAGTAAAGTGAGAAAGATAGAGAGGGGGAGGGATGTTATTGGTTTGGGGGAGAGAGAGAGGTGGTGGGGGTTAGGGTAGGTGGAGGAGTTGGGGATATAAAGAGAGTGAGAGAGGGGGTTAGTAAGGGTTAGGAGGAGGAGGGGAGGGAGAGAGGGAGGAGGGGGGGGTTAGTGGTAGGGGGAGGAGTAAGGGGGGTGTGAGAGAGAGAGGGGGGGTGAGGGTGGGGATGTTAGGTGGTTGGGTGGGAGAGAGAGAGGGAATGAGAGAGAGAGAGAGAAGGAGTGAGAGAGAAAGATTGTTTAGGGGTAGAGAGAGGGAGGGGGATATTAGGTGGTTGAGGGGAAGAGAGAGAGGGGTGGGGGCTAGGTGTAGGTGGACGAGAGAGAGGATGGGGGTTAGTGGTACGGGGTGAGATATATATAGAGATAAGGGGATGCTAGCGGGTTGGTGGGAGAGAGAGGGCAGTGGGTGTTAGGGTAGAGAGAGAGGGAGAGAAAGAGAGAGAGAGGTTAGTAAGGGTTAGGAAGAGGGGGGGGAGAGAGAGGGTGGATGGGAAAGGATTAAAGTGAGAGAGATAGAGAGAGGGGGGGATGTTAGTGGGTTTGGCAAGAGATAGAGAGAGGGGGGGATGTTAGTGGGTTGGGCGAGAGATAGAGAGGGGTGGGGCTTAGGGTAGGTGGAGGAGTAGGGGAGATAGAGAGAGTGAGAGAGGGTGTTAGTAAGGGTTAGGAGGAGGAGGGGAGAGAGAGAGAGAGAGGAGGGGGGGTTAGTGGTAGGGGGAGGAGTAGGGGGATGAGAGAGAGAGAGGGGGGGGTGATGGCGGGGACGTTAGGTGGTTGGGAGAGAGAGAGAGAGAGAGAGAGAGAGAGAGAGAGAGAGAGAGAGAGAGAGAAGTCAGGGTGGAGCAGAGAGAGAGAGAGATTTGAAGGGTTGGGGGGATGGGGTCGTGATTAGGGGTAGGCTGGTGGATGGGGGTTAGGGGATAGAAAGATATAAATATCAGGAGGGTTAGGGGTTTGGGAAGTAGTAGGGTGGTTAGAGAGAAGGGGGGGTATAGTTGAGGAGTGGGGGAGTTTTGGAGAGAGAGAGAGAGAGAGAGAGAGAGATAGAGAGAGAGATGTTAGGTGGTTGGGGGAGAGAGGGAGGGGGAGAGAGAGAGAGAGAGAAGGAAGGGTGGTTTGTAACATATCCAATACTTGAGACATTTTATGTTTGAGTAATTTATGTTTGAGTAAAGCATTGTCTTAACTTTTATTGTAAAGTTTTATATTTGACCAAGTGCTCAAGGATGACTGTAAATGCATAATATTATTATTTAAATAAAATAAAATAGGAGACACTCACCCAAAGAGACTATTGAAAGAGTGTTTAATGACCCACTAGGAGGAATGGAATCTGGGGTAGAAGGCAATGGACAAGTGGCAGCATCATGAACTCAGTAACTAGCTGCTGTTATGGGACAACTCCCTTAATTTGTGGTCAAGTTCCCTGGAATGTGGAACTGGAGCTTGATTCTCATTTATTCAAACTCACCACTAAAAGACCTAGGCATCTTTTATAAGCCATCGAATTTGAGTAGAGGCTCACACTTTTCTGATGATAAAATTTACCTTGTGGTTCTACTATATGCACACAAGAGATTCAATGAGGGGAAGCTATGTTTTGAGTTGGATTGTAAGTCTATCTGATTTCTTCTGAGTGGAGAGTTTTCGTGCTAAGTGCGAAGGTTTTTGATATGTATGCAAGTCTCCATTAATTTCTGAAGTACAACCTGAGTTCCTTGCTTCTACACAGAGTCTTCTTCCTAGTGGTTCAGTAAATAGGCTCAGGGGCCAAAGGGAGCAAGTGATTTGGCTGCTTCTTCTGGAAGAAGGTTGGGAGGAATAGGCCTCTTTGGGTGTTTGTCCACCCTAGCAAAATTATCACATTCTACATGTTATTTCTTTTCATTTCTATAACTGTTTATCTATTTCTGAAACGATTTGAATCTTTATAAGTTTTCTATGAGTAGGTTATATATATAGATTAGGTAGGATAGGAAATGTTAGATTGCTGGATTGTTTAACTATTTCTAAGTACCATAATGAATGATCAAATTTAGATAGATAAATGATTGAACACAACTGTCTTCCTATATTTTTCCTTTCAGCCTAAGGTGATGTACTCTAGTACAGGAAGTATTTAATTAACTTATAAATGATATGATTGCAGAATGACTCATTGCTTCAGATTTGATTTCCTTATTATCTTTTTTTCTCTATTGAATAATAGTTTATTTTAGGAGTTAAATACATGATTTCTTTAAAATAGAAATCGAAAGGATTCATATCTTAGAGTTATCAATAACAATACAAAATAGACATATCTATATATAGCTTACAATAAGAGAAGAAATTATTGAGGACTTTCATCTTAGAATGCAAACTGAAATATCTAGCCAAACATTTACTATTCTTTTCATAAGACAAAAATAATGTTTCATAAACATATCGATTGGTAATTTGTCTCACTATGCGGCAAGATAATTTATGTTGTTATTATGAATTTATTCAAAATATCTATTATAAAAAATAAAAAATATACCTTAAAAAATATTAAAAATAATTTTAACAATCACTTGTATATTGTTTCCATATTCAAATAAAAAAATATTGATTTTGAAGTCCTAAAATGAGATTTTGTTGGGTCGCGCTTTTATGTACAAATAAATTTTGTATTTATATTAATAATTTAATAATAATTAAAATATATCATAAAATAATATTTAAAAAATGTACAACAGTATTAAAAGTGTCTATAAAATACTTGTTAAAAAAAGTTGGAATTAAAAATATAAATGAGGATAGATATGAGGGGTCGTGGTTTTGTGAGTACTTATGAGATGCTGAAATAAAAATAAATGGACTTTAAAGAAAATAAAATAAATAAGATAAAAGTATTTTTTTTTATTTGAAAAAAAATACCATATAAAAGCTCATTCACAATGAAAACTTTTGTTTCATTACACCATTATCTAATTCTCAATGGATTTGTATATTTATGAACAAATATTTTTAGTTCATTAGTTCATCACGGCAAAAGGGGAAAAAGTTGTTGAATATTGTAACTTCTAAGAATATTATAATTGTACATTATTTATTCCGGAGATGTTTCATTCCTCCGAGGTAATCCTACTATGTATCTGGAGATGTTTATTCCTCCACGGTTTGATATTAACTAGGGTTATTAGACCCACCATGTGTGGGTCGGCCCGGTAGTTATATTTTAGGGGTTATTAGACTTCTCCAGGTGAGGTCGGCCCCAATAGGTCTTTTAGTCAGTTGAGAGTCAAGTATAAATAGAGGAGGTGAACTCCTCATTAGATCATTCACTCACTTGTGGAAGAGTGCGCACTTGTTTGGGAGATCAGCTAAGGAGACAAAGGAAGGAGGAGCACATCTTGTATTTTGGTTTTTCATCTTATTGAGGAAAGCTTTACTGGGTTTTCTACCCCATGAGGGTTTCCCAGGATATATTGTGTGTCTATCTTGTGATTATGCTTCTTTCAGTGATCTTGCTTGGTTATTTGGTTTAAGCTTAACATGGTATTAGAGCTAGACTGAATAGGACATCTTTCACAAGGTAAGATTATCTCTCTCTCTCTTTTTGGTGAAGTTAGGGTTTTCAGCCCAAAGTTGGTATTATTAATTTTTGGTTGCATGGCTGGAAAGCCCTCCTCAATACCTTTCTTTTAATCCCTAGATCGAACTTTTTGGTTGGGTAGAACTCCAGGAATTACAAACCCTAATTCTACCAAAAGTGCGATACGTCAGATTTTGGTTTCAGAAAAAAAAGTTGGAGTTTTTGGTTTCTGATTACATGGTTGGATAGCCCTTATCAAGAGCATTCTTTTAAGCCCTAGATCGAACTTTTTGGTTGGGTAGAACTCCGGGAATTGCAAACCCTAATTCTACCAAAAGTGCGATAAAATTCTGTTTCAGTTTCCGGAAAAGTAAAAGGTAACTTTCAAGTAAGTCTACTCTGTCTCTTGGACTCCCCCAAGAGAAGATGGCTCCAAATACTAATCTTGAAGACAAGCTAGAAGGCATAGAGAATTTCCGGGCATGGAAATACAGAATTGGTCTCATTCTTGAAGAGAATGACCTTGCTCATTATATCAAGGAGGAAGTTGCAGAACCAGAAGAAGATGAAGCCAAAGAAAAGCACAGGAAAGATCTGATTAGGGCAAAGAGAATCATAGCTGATTCCATTAAAGACCACTTGATTCCCCAAGTGTCTTCCAAGAAGACTCCAAAGGAAATGTATGATGCCCTAGGAAGAATGTATGAAGGAAAGAACATCAATAGGAAGATGAATCTGAGGTCTAAATTGAAGAGCACCAAGATGCACAAAGGAGAATCCATTCAAGACTACTTCTCAAGGGTTTCTCAAATCAAGGAACAACTAGATGCAATTGGTGATACCATTGATGAGGATGAACTTGTGATGACTGCCCTCAATGGTCTCACTAGATCTTGGGAGTCATTTATACAAACCATGTGTGCCAGGAAAGAGAGCATGAAGTTTGATGTAGTATGGGAGGATTGTGTTCAAGAAGAAGCTAGGTTTGCAAATAGAGAAGCCCTTCTCAAAGAGGATGACCAATCCCTAGTCACTCATACCAAAAGAAGAAGAATGATTCATTTCAAGAGAGTTGATCACAGAGGATCTCAACACTTCTCTAGATCTAACAAGAGAAGAGGACCAGATCCTGCAAGAGATTATTCTACGGTAGAATGCTACAGTTGTCATAAATTGGGACACATCTCCAGATATTGTCCTTCTCAAAAGAAGAAAGTCTTTCACAAAAGACATCATGCACATATGGCAGAAAATGAAAGTGGAGAAGATGAAGAGGAAGAAGATGAAGAAGAAGAAGAGGTAGAGGTAAAACCCAAAAGGAAAAGATGTAAGGTGAAGAAAGAAGATCCAGAAGAATATGTTCTATTCTCTGCACTCTCTGGATCTGTATCTCCTGGAGAAGATACATGGCTCATTGATAGTGGTGCTTCCAAGCACATGACAGGTCAAAGGAAGACCTTCTCAATTCTTGAAGAAAAGTCTTCTTCACAGAAAGTATCTCTAGGAGATGACTACCAATATCCCATCAAAGGAATTGGTGAAGCTAGCTATAAGCTAGATTCTGGAACACCCTTGAACATGAAAGACATCTTATATGTTCCAGGTTTAAAGAAGAACCTTCTCTCCATCTCAGCTCTAGATAAGAAAGGCTTCAGAGTAGCCTTCATAGATGGACAAGTACTCATGTGGTCCAAAGGGAAGACAATTAAAGATGCAGTTGTTATTGGTGAAGAAGAAGGAGGTCTCTATAAACTCAAGGGTCATCCAGAGGCTGCCCTTGCACATGAGATCTCTAGCCCCAGTGAGCTATGGCATAGAAGATTAGCCCACATCAACTTTAAAGCCTTACCCTATGTAAGCAAGGTAGTCATAGGACTGCCAGATTTAAAAGCTGATCATGATGGCTCATGTAAAGGATGTAAGAAAGGGAAAAATATCAAAAACCCCTTTCCAAAGAGTGAAACAAAGACTAAGAACATTTTAGAGCTTATACACTCAGATGTATGTGGTCCAATGCCCACCACTTCCTTAAGTGGGTTTGAATACTATCTTTCATTCATAGATGACTATTCAAGGAAAACTTGGATATACTTCCTAAAAGGGAAGAATGAAGTTTTTGGAAAATTCAAGGAGTTCAAGGCTCTAATAGAAAATCTATCAGACAAGAAAATCAAAACTCTCAGAACAGATAATGGCGGAGAATTCACCTCAAAGGAATTTGAGGACTTTTGCAAAGAAGCTGGAATTAAAAGGGAACTAACTACTCCCTACAATCCCCAACAGAATGGGGTGGCTGAAAGGAAAAATAGAACAATCATGGAAGCTGTGAAGACCATGATACATGACCAAGATCTTCCCATGTACTTATGGGCTGAAGCAGCCAAGACAGCAGTTTATGTGCAAAATAGATTATCTCACAGTGCTCTTGAATTCAAAACTCCAGAAGAAGTGTTTACAGGTAAGAAGCCTGAGGTAAGTCATCTTAAAATATTTGGGTGTCCCGTGTACATCCACATTCCAAAAGAAAAGAGAACCAAGTTGGATCCCTCAGGTAAGAAGGGAATGTTTGTTGGTTATTGTGAAACTTCCAAAGCCTTCAGAATCTACATACCAGGTTTCCATCATATAGAAATAAGTAGAGATGTAACCTTTGATGAGGAAGCAGCTCTCAAGAAATCCAGAAAGTGTCAACTTGAAGAAGTTTATGAAGAAGATTCATCACCCAGAGATTCAGAGATTGTTCACATCCCTGAAGAAGCTACACCAGAGGATCATGACATGCTGGAACCCCAAGAACCACCTGTTGCAGAACTTTCTAGGAAAAGAAGACCAGCATGGGCTAGAGATATTATCCAAGGAGCTGAAAGATATGGAGCTCCTGAAGGCTCCACTAGAGAAAGAAAGAAACCAAAGCTAGTATCCAACTATATGGCCTTAATGTGTGACCTTGTGGATCAACTACCTACTAGCTATGAAGAGGCAGCTCAGAAGAAAGAATGGGTAGAAGCAATGACAGAAGAATATCAGTCAATAATGAAAAATGATGTTTGGGATATAGTTCCCAAGCCAAAAGATAAAAGTGTGGTTTCTTCCAAATGGATCTTCAAAATAAAACATGCCGCAGATGGAAGCATTGAAAAATACAAAGCAAGATTTGTAGCTAGAGGATTCTCTCAGAAGGAGGGAATTGACTACGAAGAAACATTTGCACCAGTTTCCAGGTATACTTCAATTAGAACTATTATGGCTCTTGCATCCATGATGAAGTGGAAATTACACCAAATGGATGTTAAGATAGCTTTTCTGAATGGAGTAATTGAAGAAGAAGTATACATAGAGCAACCTCAAGGGTTTGAGGTTAATGATGGAAGAACTCATGTATGCAAATTGAAGAAGGCATTATATGGGTTGAAACAAGCTCCAAGGGCTTGGTATGGAAGGATTGACAATTTCTTAACTAGCATGGGCTTTACCAAAAGTAAAGCTGACCCAAATCTTTATCTCAAAGTGATGGATGATGAACCAGTTATATTGTTGTTATATGTAGATGATCTTTTCTTAACTGGAGATGAGAATCAGATTATTGAAAGCAAGAAGAAGCTTTTTTCATAATTCGAGATGAAAGATCTCAGACTGATGCACTACTTCTTAGGCTTAGAAGTATGGCAAGAACCAAAAGGAATCTTTCTAAATCAAGGTAAGTACACTGTGGAGATTCTCAAAAGGTTTGATATGTTGGAGTGTAAAGCCATGGCCACTCCCATGGACTCCAACTTAAAGTTATTAGTTAATGATTCATCAGAAGTAGTGGACATAACTTTATATAGACAAATCATTGGATCATTGATGTACTTAACTAATACTAGGCCTGACATATGCTTTGCTGTAAATACCCTAAGTCAGTATCTAGTAGAACCTAGAAAGGTTCACTTAATAGCTGCAAAGCATGTAATGAGGTACCTAAAAGGTACATTAGATTTTGGCTTACTTTATGTTGGAAATCATGAACTCAGATTACATGGTTACTCAGATTCTGATTGGGCAGGAAGTATCTCAGATAGAAAAAGTACCTCTGGTGGATGTTATGGTCTTGGATCTGCCATGATCTCATGGTTCAGCAAGAAACAATCAAGTGTGGCCCTCAATACTGCTGAAGCTGAATACATAGCTGCCTGTTCTGCTAGCTGTGAAGCAGTATGGCTTCGAAAACTTTTGTCTGGAGTGTTTGACTTAGAAATGGAACCCACTGTGATTATGTGTGATAATCAAAGCTGCATCAAGATGACTGAAAATCCTGTATTTCATGATAAGTCAAAACACATAGAGATCCGTTACTTTTATATTCGAGATATGGTGCAGAAAGGAGCTATCAAGCTAGAGTATATAAGCACTGAGGATCAAATTGCTGATATCCTGACCAAGCCTCTGTCTCGAGTAAAGTTTGAACACTTCCGAGACAAGCTTGGTGTAGTTCAGAAGAACCCTCCTCGAAAGGGGGAGTAGCAGAGTATGAGACACACATGCCTATCTCATCAATGATGAGGTTACTTATTTTTCTTTGCACTTACTCACCTAGAATTATTTAGATTTAGGACTCCTATATTCTTTATTTTGATGGTTAGATGTATACATGCTCTTGATGATAGATGTATACATGCTAGATATATTTTTTTTTATGACAGATGCACACATGCTTTGATGATGATTATACATGTTTTGATGATGATTATACATGTTGTGGTTATACATGTTTTGATGATGGTTATACATGTTGTGGTTATACATGTTTTGATGTTGATGATGATGATTATACATGTTGTGGTTATACATGTTTTGATGTTGATGATGATGATTATACATGTTGTGGTTATACATGTTTTGATGTTGATGTTGATGATACATGTTGTAGTTATACATGTTTTGATGTTGATGATGATGATAATACATGTTGTGGTTATACATGTTTTGATGTTGATGATACATGTTGTGGTTATACATGTTTTAATATTGATGATACATGTTGTGATGATACATGTTATGATGATGAGGATACATGTTCTTGATGAACATGTGAGGGGATTGGATCATCCCTGGACTTTCAGTCCTAAAGAGAGCCGTAGACGTGAGGTCTCCGAGAATGAAGTCCTTAGTGGACAGTTGAGGGGATTGGGATCATCCCTGGACTTTCAGTCCTAAAGAGAGTCGTAGACGTGAGGTCTCCGAGAATGAAGTCCTTAGTGGACAGTTGAGGGGATTGGGATCATCCCTGGACTTTCAGTCCTAAAGAGAGCCATAGACGTGAGGTCTCCGAGAATGAAGTCCTTAGTGGACAGTTGAGGGGATTGGGATCATCCTTGGACTTTCAGTCCTAAAGAGAGCCGTAGACGTGAAGTCTCTGATAATGAAGGGATTGGGATCATTCCTGGACTTCAGTCCGAAAGAAGAGCCGTAGACGTATGTCTCCGATAATGAAGGGATTGGGATCATTCCTGGACTTCAGTCCGAAAGAAGAGCCGTAGACGTATGTCTCCGATAATGAAGGGATTGGGATCATTCCTGGACTTCAGTCCGAAAGAAGAGCCGTAGACGTATGTCTCCGATAATGAAGGGATTGGGATCATTCCTGGACTTCAGTCCGAAAGAAGAGCCGTAGATGTATGTCTCCGATAATGAAGGGATAGGGATCATTCCTGGACTTCAGTCCGAAAGAAGAGCCGTAGACGTATGTCTCCGATAATGAAGGGATTGGGATCATTCCTGGACTTCAGTCTGAAAGAAGAGCCATAGACGTATGTCTCCGATAATGAAGGGATTGGATCATTCCTGGACTTCAGTCCGAAAGAAGAGCCGTAGACGTATGTCTTCGAGAAAGAAGGGATTGGATCATTCCTGGACCTCAGTCCGAAAGAAGATCCGTAGACGTATGTCTTCGATAATGATAGGACTGGATCGTCCCTGGACTTCGGTTCAAAAGGTACATGACTGCTTTACATCATTCCTTGACGATGTTGATGATCGTGATGCTCGTATGATGACGATGCCGATGATCGTGTGATGACGATGCTGATGATCGTGTGATGACGATGCTGATGATCGTATGATGATGATGCTGATGATCGTGTGATGACGATGCTGATGATCGTATGATGATGATGACGATGCTGATGATCGTGTGATGATGATGCTGATGATCGTATGATGACGATGCTGATGATCGTGTGATGACGATGCTGATGATCGTATGATGACGATGCTGATGATCGTGTGATGACGATGCTGATGATGTTGATGATCGTGTGATGACGATGCCGATGATCATGTGATGACGATGCTCATAATCGTATGACGATGCTGATGACGATGTTGATGTTCCAGTAACTAGTCAAGTTACTGATGATGATGAAATGAAGAAAGCTTCCGATGATATATAGATGATGTAGTAAATGACTCCTTGCTCCTACAGATGTTGTTATAATATCCTTCTCGTTAAGGGGGAGTGTTGAATATTGTAACTTCTAAGAATATTATAATTGTACATTATTTATTCCGGAGATGTTTCATTCCTCCGAGTTAATCCTACTATGTATCTGGAGATGTTTATTCCTCCAGGGTTTGATATTAACTAGGGTTATTAGACCCACCATGTGTGGGTCAGCCCGGTAGTTATATTTTAGGGGTTATTAGACTTCTCCAGGTGAGGTTGGCCCCAACAGGTCTTTTAGTCAGTTGAGAGTCAAGTATAAATAGAGGAGGTGAACTCCTCATTAGATCATTCACTCACTTGTGGAAGAGTGCGCACTTGTTTGGGAGATCAGCTAAGGAGACAAAGGAAGGAGGAGCACATCTTGTATTTTGGTTGTTCATCTTATTGAGGAAAGCTTTACTGGGTTTTCTACCCCATGAGGGTTTCCCAGGATATATTGTGTGTCTATCTTGTGATTATGCTTCTTTCAGTGATCTTGCTTGGTTATTTGGTTTAAACTTAACAAAAGTGAGACATATTGTGTAACATATATCAATAATCAACATTGATGCAACACTTAAACCGTAGCATTATGTTTTAATAAGTCATATTGTAAAACAAAACTACTCGAATAACATAGCATATTTATCTATGCAATAATTTAAACAATGTACAAATATAATACATTAAATTATAGTAAAATTTCTCTTATATCAGTAATGCAAAATTCTCGATGCAATTAATATAGAAACTCTAAACTTTCAGTACAAACCTATTATGAAAACCCTCATCACTTTCCAATTTTGAATTGAAATATATCGATTATCCAAGTATCAAACTATCACATAGTATTACTATAAAATCACATACGCATACAGTGCGAGTAAAATCCCTGTAACCATTATAAAACAGTAATAGTTTATTACCAACAACATCTCAGGATCGAGACTTGCAAAGGCTCATCCGAGGGTCAAAACCACATATTAAAAATAATAACAAAACTTCGTTAAAACTGCTGGTTGCCTACTTTAAACATTATACAGAATCCAAATGTGAGACCGAGGTTCGAGTCCCCATTTGGGAGCTCACCCTTACGTTGAAACGTAAGGTTCAAAACAAAGTTAATAACATTTAAATGCACGCAGAGACAGGCCCAAGTCTCTAAAGAGAATCAGGTTACACATTAAAAACAATACCCCAACATAATACTTTAATTAAAATCATTAATGAAAATAGAGTCCATTTCACAAGTGATCCAGGGTTCTAGTCTCAACACAAGCTCTCCCAAGCTGTAACTCACACAGCGTAAAACATTCCAACCATAATTTTGCAAAACTGACCCACAGTAATATTATCTTGTAAATAGGTTGATAATATAATCTTTTAAAATAACTATGGACGATGGATTATGGGCTCGAGACTCGACTCGCCCAGTTTCTTCATCTTTTAAGCTATTAACTTTTAAACACTGTTAAACCATAATCTAAACTTCATAGACGGGCTCAGAGGTTGAAACCTTGCATCCATCGTCATACTTTTCATAAGTCAAACTTAGGGTTTATCCCTTCCAACTAAATAAAAACTTCAAAACCATTGTACGCAGAGATTTATTTACTTTGCCAAAACGAAATAACACAACATCTTTTTATTTATAAAGTAGAATAATACATTGTAGTTGAACTGCCAGGAGAATCGACGTTCCTTTAAAGACAACTCTCTACTAACATTATAAGCAAAACCCATCTTGGGTCATTGACCAGAAACCAACTTTAGCAGTAACATGGTCCTGAAAAACCTTGTGACAAATGGAGTTTGCACTGACAAAGAGAAAACAAAACATTACATCCTTGTTGATAGAGGAATCTAGTCTGACCAAGGCTTACCGGTGAGTATACATCATTGTAGGTTTGTTCCTTTTTGTTAGGAACTTCACTGTGGGTTAAAAGATACTACCCTGTCACGAAAGTGAGAGCCAATTTAAATACGAAACTAAAATCTCAACATAGAATTGTAAAGTAAGGGTTTGATTACTTTAATTACACCTTACCTGGTTAATAACCTCAAAGCCAAGGAAGGAACCGAAAGTTGGAGACCCTGCACACATTGTTGAAACCATAACTCTCCACAAACCAACACTCTCCAACTTCCAACTAAGACAATGAGTGGAGTTTGAAATGCTAATGGCTATGTCGGCCAAGAAGGCCCAGTCTCCTCCTTCATAATGCAGAGCAACAACAAACCAAATACCAAAACCAAAAAACTCGTAGTAGGGTTATCATAGTATCAAGAAGCATTTACGATCTTCACATGGTCTTAATTAATGTGACAGCTACCACCACGGTGTTGGTATACGAGAAACCCACATTACTATAGTTTCAACATAGTTCCCATTACACATTTTTAATGTAGCACCGAATGGAAATGCATGACCCACTATTCCATAGTTTAAACCTTAACAATTTGAATACCCCGAAGCGATAGACACCCAAGTCACCCTTGCAATGAAGTTAACATGTCAACTAATAGTTTAAGAACTAATTCATTATCTCTTGCAAAGGATGTAGACTCTAACACTAGGGTAAGCTTAATAAATGATGAAGAATAGTATAAATCACCATAGCCTTCTCTTGCTTGACATCACACATTAACATTAAATATGCCACATACTTATAAGCTCGGTGTTAGAACGTATATATTTTTGCCCTTTTACAGCTTATAGACCTGTACATGAAAGATGAAAGGTCAAATAGCTACCTGAGAAAAAAAAAAAGCTTGAAGTGATCTCCATCGGTAGTGGCCAGGTGCTAAGACATGCGACAGAATAATCTAGGAGGGGCCCAATGCAATAAAAGAGGGCTAATGTTAAAGGTTGAGTATTAATAGGCAAGTGAAGAATACCCCAAACCTATAGTCCATGGGAAAATTTATGAAAGACTAAGTGTTGCACAGATTGACACCGTTGATCAAAAGCAGGAGCAATATCTACGGTTTTTAATAGACCATCTCATGACCAAGTTGCGAGGAAAAGAGTGAATAAGTGGATGCGATGAGCCAGGTCCCGCCAGATAGGTGTCAGCCTAGGAGCATATCGCAAAGAGTAAGGAGCAGTGGGTGATGCCATATTTGGGAACATGCGATGGTTGGGACAGATACAAGGATCTACGACAGAGATGATTTTTTTGAGATCTAAGGGTTCGGATTTATTTACCGAAAGGAGGGCCTAAGTCTCCAACAAATCTACGGTTCGGGTGGAAAGAAGAGCCAGATCAATAGCTGGTGGAGGTAGAAACGCACAGAGTATAACAAGGGGGACCCCATTAGCAAACGAAGGATCTAAAGGCTAAGTCGAGTATGGGACTCACCATGGATATACATCTAAGAAGAAACGGATACTTTTCATACACCATCGCACAAAGAAGTAGCAAGAGGGATAGCGGCAGGCTAGATGTGATGGTCTGGGTCCCGCCAGACAGGTGTCAGCTCCATAGCTTGTCGCATAGAGCAAAGGTGATATAGGAAAATCCTTCTTAGGTGCATGCGATGCTACCTTGTAGATGCATGCAAATGAGATTAACGACCTCGATGAGGACTAGCGGTGAGGATCCGACGGTAGATATGGGTAGGTTGTCAAATCAATAGGTAAAAGGGTAGTAAGATCTGACGATGGAAAGTAAACACGTGAGAGTTCAGATAGCTGAGATCAAAGGATGGCAAGCCAAAGAGACCAACAGTTTTGGAAATACGGTTATATATATAAGGAGTGCCCGCAAAGGTTGACATTTGTTTCCAAACCCTGTCGAAGTTAGGAAGTCTCTAGGCATGTGGAAGACGACGAAGGCGACACAGCCTTCGACAGGGTGCATGCAGAGCTTCTAAGGTGATAGGTAGGGTCTGTAACCGCCATTTTTCTAAAAAAAATTTAAGTCTTTTACAGTATAATATGGGTGAAGAAGAAGCTTCTACCAATTCTAGGGTTAAGGTTTCCCTGAAAGATAGGGATGCCGACATATTTGATACATGCAGGCGGCTCCGAGTCCCAGAAATCAATAGGAGGTTGGAAGCCTTGCATGGCCAAGGACTGGATATACATGGCGTATTTAGGTTGTCATTCATCTTCTTTTGCCTTGACCAGGTGTTCTCTATCCCCGAGTTTGTAGCGTGGTGGTCTTCTAATTATTCAGAGCCCCAAATATTAATCATGGATGCCCAAAAGTCTAGAATTGTCTATAATATAGATGCGTCTACTGTTAGGAATTCCTTTTTCATTCCCGATTCTCAATACCAGGAGTTGGATGGTTTTTTCGAGGAGTCTGTAGTTTCTTTGTAACGACAAATCAACCCAGAAAGTCGTCAAGCTTTCTTAGCCACTTGCCTGAAGCCCGACTCTGAAATCTCTAAAGAACCCTGTCCCCTAAATGTGAGCCTTTTTTATGATAGTTTCGAGTTGGTTCTTTCTTTGTTAGCTCAGTTTTTAGGGTTGGATAGTGACTTATAGGTAACTGAGGTGCAATTACGCTTACTCTTTAGAATTAGCATCAGTTTGGCCAGGTCTAAAAGTGGACTCATCCCATCATTGAGATTTGATCAATTTTTGGCGGAAAAATTACATGTACAATTGAGCAGTTTCCTGAGCACTAAGTTTTTTAGGTATCAGACATAGCTAATGAAAATGATTCTATACAGCAGCACCGAAATCCCACACTTCTCCTTGCTGCTTGGAGCAGATGTGTTGGTAGATAATGCTTTCAATTATTTGAACTATGTTTTTCCCCAAGTCTATAAAATTATGTTTGGGGAAGAATTGCCTAGAGTGTTGCCTGAAATGAAAGCAATGATGTAGTTGAAGGACGAACTGGCTATCGGTGACTGGTTTTTGTTGAAAGAAGCTACAATCATTAGGTTTTACGGTTTTGTGCAGGAGCCATATGTTCTACCTGCTTTTCTAACACTGTGGATTTTCGCAATGGAATTTATTAGACAGAAGGTGGCCCTGGAAGAGGTGCAATTCCTAAAGCACAAGAAGACCACGGATGCGAAATTCCCCTGGAAGGTAGGCCCTTTCATCGTCAAGAATAAAGAGGCTGTGTCTAAGGTGGAAGAATTATTGAAGCCACTTGGGTTCAGGAAGGATGTAGCCATAAAATAAGACCCCCTACATATTATTTCCAAGACAAGGAAAGAATGCAACCTCAATTCTTTTGAGCATACAAAAACAGAAGGGGTACTGAAGGGGAGAAATTTGTTGAGGTGGAAACTCGAGGTGGAGGAAGACATGGAGACGCATGGAGGAGATATTATGTTATCTGATTTAATAATGGATTTAGATCAAGTGCCGGACACCGTGGAAGTGGGCCGGAAAAGAAACTTAGATGAAGTCGGAGAGATGGATGCTAAGGAAGGTAATGGAGACAAGCGACCCAAATTAGAGATACAGGATGAGTTAGTTGTTGCGGCTATTCAAGCCAAGTCAATTGCTTCCCTAACTAAAGAGGAGTTGGTTGTTGCAATAGCTCAAGAGGAATGGACTGTCCAAATGGATATTGGAAGGGCAGATGATGAGGAGTCCTTGGCTCCTGAGATCCAGGTGGTAGAATAAAAGTTTCAAGATGTCCAAGAAGGAGAAGCTGGTAATAAATTTCGGTCCAAGGCCGACCTCTGTAATCAATACGATCAAAACAAGTGGGCCTCGACCCAGAGGTTGTTTGATTCAATGCCTATGGCCAGAGGTCTATCTAAGACTTCCCTGATGACTAGCAGAGGTATGCATGACAACGTCTTAAACTTGGAAATGGTAACAGAAGCTGGAGTGACCAAGACAAGGATCAATTCGGAAGAAATACCAGTACTAGACAAAATCCAGTTTCACAAACAGGTTATTGACCTTGTGTATGATGATTTTGTGAAAGCATCCTTGAAAAGTGATAACTTGCTGGTTACTGTGAAAAAATTGGGAAACCAATTGAAGCTAGAGAAAAGTGAAAACCAAGCACTTCAACAGTAGGTCAAAAAGGTACAATTTGACCTGGTCATAAGTGGCAGCAGAGGAAAAAGCATGAGCAAGATGTTAGCAGAAAAAGACAAGCTGATTCAGAAGCTACAGAAGAAGGAAAAAGTTCCAAATATCTAGCTGATCGAAGCTCTCGAAGAGACGGACTTCGAAAAGGAAAAAGAAGACTTGTCTAAGGAAATAAGTGATTGCAAAGCAAAATTGTAGTAGTTTGCAGAGAAGGAAGATAGGTGGAAAAAAGAGAGGATAAGATTAGAACAACAACTTGATCACTTGAAAACTAACTTGTCCAATTTGGACATGCGGCCTACCAATTCGAACCAAACTGGGGAAAGCAATGGTACTGATAGTCTGGTGTAGGCAATGTCTCACATTAGCCTGAAAGACGTGGAAATCAAGGAGCTAAAAGAAAAATCTCACAGGTTGGAAGAAGAGAGTAACAAAAAGGAAGAAGTTCTAAAGGCCCTCCAAAAGAAAAAGAAGGAATTGATTGAGATAAATAAAAACGTCACTCATCAGGTTACGGGGCAGGCGGCTTTCCAAGGATGTAAACACTTGGTATGGGATAGGATCATTAAGGAAGCTGAGAAATTTAGAACCTACCTTGATTTTATAAGGATAAAAGAGAAAACCATTAGTGATGCTTGTGAAAATCCTCACAGCAGATCTAAGAGATGATGTATCTCACAAGAGAATAATTATGATTAAGCAAGAAAATAGAAGAAGAGTGATACATGCAGTATAATGAGCAACAGAATAATATGGTACAGTAGAACTCAGATAGAAGCAATAATACTTCGGTCATACTAAATTATTAATCACAAATGGACATATAAATAATACAATGCATGAGGAATTCGAATTCCTAAGGTGGCAATTCGAATTAGCCTTCATGGAGTGATCAAAGGATCACTGGAGTGTCATCGGAGCACAACTAGGTGTCCTCATGATCATCGGAGCGCAACTGGAAGTCTTCATCATCATCAGTGGAGTCATCAATGCTCAAGTAACTGTCAACCATCAGTCAAACTAACTCTGGTAGGTGTAACTCAGTGTAACTAAGTGTAACTCAGTGTAACTAAGTGTAACTGAGTGTAACTGAGTGTAACTCAATGTAACTAAGTGTAACTCAATGTAACTAAGAGTAACTGAATGTAACTGAGTGTAACTCAATGTAACTGACTGTAACTGACTGTAACTGACTGTAACTGAATGTAACTGAGTGTAACTGAGTGTAACTCAATGTAACTGAGTGTAACTAAGTGTAACTCAATGTAACTGAGTGTAACTGAGTGACAACTGGACTGGTAGGTGAAGAAGGGCGAGTTGCTCCCTAAAATCAAGGAAGAAGGGTGCACTAAGCAACTGGAGGGCTAAAAATGAATAGTGAGAAGCTCCTGGGGGCTGGCTAACTGAGGGCTAGGTGCTGGACTGATGACTGGGATGCATGCAAAATGCATGCAAACCCTAGAATGCATGCAAACCCTAAAAGGTGCATGCATGACTGAAAATGTAAATGATCAAAATACTGGTGGGACTAGGATGGAGTATAGGAATATCCTAACACCCCCCCTTAATCCATCCTGGGCCCTGGTAACTAAGACCAAAGGTCACCCAATACAATGAATAATAACAATCAATAAACCAAGGAAGTGGGAAAATTTCATGGGAAACATACCCCCTCCTCAAAAAATAGACTGTAAGGCACACATAAAAAATAAAAGCTCCAAACTCAAGCATGTGTGATGCTTGGTCATATGTCTGGAGGTATCTTCTTCTTGGGAAGAAGTGGATCATGCTCAAAAAGCATGTGCTTGTACTTGCTCTTCAGATCGAATGTGATGAGAACAAATCCAACAGTATTAGAATGATCCTTGAACCTGTGATTCGAATCAGCTGAGGTAGGATCAAATTTTTGAATGTGCATATAGTCCTTTGTCTTCTCCTTCGAACCACCATGGGTGAGATTATGCCAAAAAGAACTATTACATGTTTGCTTGAAATCAAAATCAGATTTAAGACTTTCAAAACAGTTTCTTGAGATCTCCTTTGAACCAACAGGGGTGAGATAAAAACTATCATATGATGCATGAGAAATTATCTCAAGCGGGTGGCAATGGCCATATTCTTCAATAACCTTCTGAAAGCATGTGCTAATGATCATATAGTAGTAAATAAGAGATGTTTGCTGAAGAGGAGCGAATGCATTACCTCCAATAGCTGATGTTATCTCCGAAATAATCATGTGATCATGATGCAAACCAACAGACTCTGGTGCAAGAGAGGATTTAGGACCTTCTGCAATATCTAGAGTGTGAACTGGCACAGAAAGAGAAGAAAGTTTGAGCATGAGCGGAGAATCTGCAAGTTCTTTGTGAACAACTTCAATATGAGATGACACTGGTTCATGATCTGAGAGATCATCAAGGGGAGCGAATGCAACATGATCTGAGAGACCATCAGGAGGAGCGAATGCATCATGATCTGAGAGACCATCAAGTGGAGCGAATGCATCAACTTGCTTGCTTTTGAAGGGATTTGGACCAAAACCATCATTCTTTTTGCCGAATCTTTCATCCAGATGAGCCCATAACTCTTTTGGAGTTTCAATATCAAAGATGGTCGGGTACAATATGTAATCAGTCATAGTAAGCTTCATTCTTCCAATGTGCATGTCACCTTTATTCAACCATTTAATCTTCTTTGTAGAGGATTCGAACTCTCTTTCAAAATAGCAATCAAAGAGATCATGGCTCTTCAAATATGCTATCATTCTTGGTTTCCATTCATCATAGTTGAATGGAGAAAGAGGAGTAATTTCTTCTAAATTCATTGAAGTTGTAGAAAACTTGCAAAAACAATATAGAATAACTGCAACTGCTACTGCTGCAAAAATGCAGAAACTGCTGCAACTGCTGAACTCGAAATCTTGGTAATAACCTGCAAAAAACTCTCAAGAATGGAGATAAACAATACTCTCAACATGCTCTGATACCATGTGAAAATCCTCACAGCAGATCTAAGAGATGATGTATCTCACAAGAGAATAATTATGATTAAGCAAGAAAATAGAAGAAGAGTGATACATGCAGTATAATGAGCAACAGAATAATATGGTACAGTAGAACTCAGATAGAAGCAATAATACTTCGGTCATACTAAATTATTAATCACAAATGGACATATAAATAATACAATGCATGAGGAATTCGAATGCCTAAGGTGGCAATTCGAATTAGCCTTCATGGAGTGATCAAAGGATCACTGGAGTGTCATCGGAGCACAACTAGGTGTCCTCATGATCATCGGAGCGCAACTGGAAGTCTTCATCATCATCAATGGAGTCATCAATGCTCAAGTAACTGTCAACCATCAGTCAAACTAACTCTGGTAGGTGTAACTCAGTGTAACTAAGTGTAACTCAGTGTAACTAAGTGTAACTGAGTGTAACTGAGTGTAACTCAATGTAACTAAGTGTAACTCAATGTAACTAAGAGTAACTGAATGTAACTGAGTGTAACTCAATGTAACTGAGTGTAACTGACTGTAACTGACTGTAACTGAATGTAACTGAGTGTAACTGAGTGTAACTCAATGTAACTGAGTGTAACTAAGTGTAACTCAATGTAACTGAGTGTAACTGAGTGACAACTGGACTGGTAGGTGAAGAAGGGCGAGCTGCTCCCTAAAATCAAGGAAGAAGGGCGCACTAAGCAACTGGAGGGCTAAAACTGAATAGTGAGAAGCTCCTGGGGGCTGGCTAACTGAGGGCTAGGTGCTGGACTGATGACTGGGATGCATGCAAAATGCATGCAAACCCTAGAATGCATGCAAACCCTAAAAGGTGCATGCATGACTGAAAATGTAAATGATCAAAATACTGGTGGGACTAGGATGGAGTATAGGAATATCCTAACAATGCTATTACAGGTTGTGAAGTTGCTAGGGAGAGACTAACCTGAAGACCCAAGGAAACTACCTTAAATGCCATCACTTTCCTGAATGGTCTATGAGAAGAGGAAAGGGTGAAGTTAAATATTCGGAACTGGATTACTACACTTGCTGCAGCCCAAACGATCTTGGGGAAATATACTCAGGTGGAGAGTGTAGAGGCCAAAGTCGAGGAGATGAAGAGTCAAGTGGCAGAGTTGAAAGGGCAGTTTGATAAGCTGGTTGAAATTGGGATACCTTCTATTTGGGATGATAACCAAGAACTAATTCCTCACAATTCTTATAAAAACCTACTGTGGGAAATGAGGATGGATCACAAGAAGTTCAAATGCCTGAACCAACTGCTTATAGGAAAAACCTTGATGGAAAAGGTCAAAGAGGACTTTGAAATCTTGAACAGATTAATCACCATTGGCGAAAGGCTTCC
This sequence comes from Larix kaempferi, assembly GCA_027924585.1. NCBI lineage: Eukaryota > Viridiplantae > Streptophyta > Pinopsida > Pinales > Pinaceae > Larix > Larix kaempferi. The sequence continues at coordinate 309,626 of BSBM01001857.1, read as the reverse complement.
TCCGTTCTTCTACACTCAGCACATTGAAATACGAGTTATAGTGAAAGAGATGGTGGACTATGAGCTCCCACCTACAGATCAATGGGCCAATATAGAAAAATATAGCAAATTGCTATACTTTCTCCATCAGCCTCAGTGATACTTGTCTTTTTATAGTTCTTGATGTTTGCTTGGAATTAGAGACTTCTTACAAGACTTTCCTATTTTTGATAATTTGTAATATTCTTTGAGGCGGCTATATGAATAGCTAGCTGGAGCTATTACTTTACTTTCTTTACTATTTACTTGAAGCAAATGTTACTTAGTCAAAATACCGATGGGTTGTAAGAAATTAGTTAGGCCGTTTCTACACATTTTTGTTTCCGTTTTGATAGTGGCAAAACAACCTGAATTAGGTGTCACTCCGATAACTGCTTTTAGTTTTGGATGAGTCGATCAAGAGGAATCCTAGCATCTATATATGCGGTGTAATGAAATGAAAAAGTGTTGAAAACTTTTATGGAAATTTTTGTGTATTGTTCTGTAAGACATTTTGAGCTATATTTTGAATAAAGATTTGTAGAGCTGAGCCAATGTTTTTCAGGGATTCTTGTGTAACTAGTCTTGTAGTCTGTTCCTTCTTTATCCAAGTGAATTATGTATCTCATTGTTAATTGCAATCTGTAACATTCTTTCATACTTGGTGCAGTGTGATAGCTAAGTAGAATTCATAGAAATTATGCTCTACGTATATTTTTCCAAGTATTCCACCATCACTTCTTTGCTAAAATTGATGTAGGATTCATTATTATATGCCTTATGTCAATGGATTGTTTCTTTTTCTTATATTCCACCAATAAAAATCACTTTGACTACGAGCTGTTTATTATCTCGCCCCTGTGTAAATGCATTTGTGAAGCATTTGTAAATGAGTTTTTAGAGTTTGTTTGAATGTGACTCGATTGCCCAAATAAAGATTCATATGTTTCAGCCAAGCTACGTTTAAACCATTTTTGTTTCCAACAAAAATCTGATCTTTTGTATTGTTGTAATTGAATATCTTGAATGATGAATGTTGGTATGTTTTACTTCATTATTGACAATCTTGATGATTTCTAGTATTTTGTGAGCTTATAGAGAGAGCCCTCTCTGTTTCTGTTGGGTTAGTAGCACAAGCTAAAGATTGGTTAGTGGTTACCCCAGTTTTCCCTATCCCACAACCTAGGGGGTCATTTTGGGTGTTAACAAATTGGTGCCATTGCCGAGGAACGTGATTGTTTTATCATCCCTAGGAGAACGACAAAGGATTCCAAAGATTCAACGAAAGAAGAAATCCCTGTGGGCAAATAGAGGTTTCCATACGTTTAGAAGGTTGTGCATTTTTTCCCTGGTGATTCCACTTGTAAAGATCCAAATTCAAGAAAGACTCCACTGGGGGAGATCAACATGCCAATTCCATTCTTGAAGAAATCCCGAGACAGGCATCCTAGCCTAAAGATGGAGCCATACAAGAGGTAATCCTGTTTCCAATTTTTTTTTTAAGTGTGGGAAATCCAGAAATAATACTTAGACATAAGACGAGAAAAGACAAGGCTAATACTTCCAACCTTAAAAGAATTGGGTCTAAAAAAGAGTTACCTATTTTACAAGAATTGGATATAGAGATAGATATCGGGAAACCTTTGGCAAGATCAAGATTAGAATCTTATCTAAATCTAGGTGAAGAAGATCTGAATGCCCCTGAAGCCTATTTGTTAGATCCTACCTGGCTTCAGTTAGAAAATATTATCAAAGTAGATAGAGCTATAGCTGTTTCTCAGACCCCTCAATCCCATACCACAATTCCTGCAGGTAATTCTGCCTAGAATATTCATCCCCAACCTCAGAATCCACCTAGACCCATGGTTGCTAGATTCACACCATTGGCCCTGCTAGCCGCTTTGCATGACCTCCCTCAGAACTACACCCAGAGAATTGTCTCTTATGATGGAGAAGGGGGTTTTTCTGCCAAGCAGCATGTAGACAGATTTGAAGATTTTATTGATTTAAAGAAAGTAGACCATGATGATGCTAAGATGAGGTTATTTGCTCAAAGTATGTTTAGAGAACCCAAGAAATGGTTCAGACAATCATCGAATGCTTCTATAAATGATTTTGCATCCTTTAAGACTCTGTTCTTAGAGAGATGGGAAATGATAGGGAGTCCTGCCCTAATCTTGTCCCAGTATAACCACCTGAAAAAGGGAGGTTTTGAATCAATCCATGAGTTTTTTGCCAGGTTCATGAAAGCCTATAATTCTATTCCAGATTACCTAAAACCCTCGGTAGGCGCTGTAAATATTCACTACGCAGATGCCTTTGATGGAGACTTCTCATGCACGTTAAGGGAGAGTAAATCTGCCACCTTGCCTGCTATGCTGAAAGATGCCGTAGAGGTGGAAGCCAATATGATGGCTTCAGGAAAGATAAAGGGGAAAACTGAAGCAGATAAAAAGAAGGAAGAAAATCAAACCCTTGCCTCCTCTTCTAGCGATGCCAAGTTTGATACTATGATGAAAACCATGGATAAGTTGATGGATAGGTTAGCCATGGAAAATAAACCTCCTTCTAGGGAACAACCTGAAAATCAGATAAGAAATACTAACTTTAGAAGGCCGCCCCCTCCAAGAAATCCAAGAAATCAAGAAGATCACCAGATGAGGCCTCCTTTCCCTGAAAATTTAGTGGATGAGGAAGGATTTGAGGATCCTGTTGGAGACCAAATCCGTCTCTTTGACACTCTAGACCATGAAGTACATTTAACCCAAAGGGAACATGACTTTTTCAACATGGGGAATGCTAGTAAGGTTGCTGAATTTGATTCTGAGCAGTACCAAATGGGTTACATGAATGTTGTAGATGATATTCAAAGGAAGATGAAGTTAAGGAACAGAGAGGTACCGATTAGTGAAGGGAATGCCACCCATATTTAGCCCTCCAAAAATCAGCCGAATATGGAGAAATTAAAGGAAAAACAGCAAGAGGTTTCTATGCATAAAACCTCGAAAGATAAGGGAAAGCACTCTAAAGAAGGCATCTAGCTAGAAGTCACTGAAGTAGGGAAGCCAACTTTGAGATTTAGCTTGAAGGCTGAAATGTCCAAGGTAAATATCTCTATCCCCTTAAATGAGATGTTAAGAAACAATGAGTATAGGAAAGAGATCAATAGCCTGGTAAAGGGGCAGGCAGAAAGTACGCAGGACATGTTGGAAGTGACAAATGATGCCCCCACTATAATCTTTACTTCCAAGATGGAAGAGCTGGATGATGAAAAAGTCGCTCCCTTTTATTTGAGTTTGAATATTCATGATAAGTTATTACACAATGCTCTGATAGATTTCGGATCTTCACACAACTTGATGCCAAAGTCGGTGGTCGACCAGTTGGGGTTGGAAGTCACCAGACCCTACAAAGACCTATATTCTTTTGATTCCAGAAAGGTGCCATGTATGGTTCTAATTAAAGATGTGGTAGTAACCCTTGCCCAAATCCCAGCGAAGAGCGTCATGATGGACATAGTAGTGGTTGATCTTCCTGCTAAGTTTGGGATGCTTTTATCAAGATCCTTGGTAAAAAAGTTGAAAGGGACCATGCAGATGGACTTATCCTATGCCACTGTACCACTTTTTTGAAGTAATAGGAAGCTATACAGAGAGAAAAGAATGGCTTATGTGGTTAGCAGTGATGACAAACCTGAAAATCACCCCATATTTGCTGTAGATACAGACATAGGTTCCTCTATCGTTTTCAATGATGGTCCACATACTGATCCTGTACCCCCATTTTTCCACGAAGTTGAGGAAGAAAAGGAGCTTGCAACAAGGCATGAGGCTTCAGAGAGGCAGAAAAATGAAGAAGGACTGTGGAAGATGTACTTTGATGGATCACTGAGCAAGAATGGTGCTGGTGGATGAGTCTGGATTATACCTCCTGATCAAGAGTCCAGAGCTTTATCATACAAGCTAACTTTCAAGTTTACTAATAATGTGGCTGAGTATGAAGCTCTACTCTTGGTGCTGAGAGCTTTGAAGGATTTGGGTGCAAGAAGGATACACGTTTTTGGAGATTCAGAATTGGTGGTTAATCAAGTAAAAGATAGTTATCAGGAAAAACACCCGAGGATGAGGGCATATAGGAATGAAGTTTGGGATATGTTTGGGAACTTCTTCACCGAACACAAGATCTGGGTGATCTTGATATTTGAAAATCAGGTGGTAGACTCTTTGGCCACCACTGCCGGTGGTTTTAAAACTCCTATTTTCTCTCAGGAAAAATATGAGGTAGAAGTGGTGAATAGACCATCTATTCCAGACAATTCTAAATATTGGCAAGTATTTGAAGATGATTTACAAATTAAAAGATTTTTGGAATTGTCTGACGAGTTTGCTAATGTTCAGATTGATACTGAAAATGAGAACATAGAAGGACTGATAGACCAAGGGCAATCAGAGGGAGAAGACAGAGAAAGAAAACAATGGAAAAACATGTTGGGTGGAAAATATATCGTTCAATTGAAAACTAATTATATACCCAAAGGATTGATACCCCTGGAGAGGTTGTTTGACTAGAATGATGTGGCAAAAAACCTGAAGTTTGAACCCCCCAAAGAGGCGGTAGAAGACCAAAACCTGGGCACTAAAGAAGAGCCTCTGTTGGTAAACTTGTCTAAGAAGCTTCTTGTTGAAAGGAAGGAGCGATATGTAGAGTTGATGAAGAAATATGTTGCTGCATTTGCATGGAGTTATGAATAATTGAAGGAATATCATACCTCAATAATACAACATTCTATTCCAATCAGACCAGGGGATAAACCCTTGAAGCAAAAGTTGAGGAGGATAAACCTAAGCTGGTGCCTGTGATAGAAAAAGAGATTAGAAGATTATTTAATGCAAAAATCATTGTCACATTGAGATTCTCTCAATGGATAGCAAACCTGGTTCCCGTAAGGAAGAAGAATAGAAAAATTAGAATATGTATAGATTTCAGGAACCTGAATAGAGCTTCGCTAAAGGATAATTACCCCCTACCCAAAATGGAGAATATCTTACAAAAGGTAGTAGGGGTAGAAAGGATCTCTACTATGGATGGTTTCTTCGGGTACAATCAAATCAAGGTCTACCCTGAAGATCAAGAGAAGACCGCTTTCACCACTCCTTGGGGTACTTTCATGTATGTTAACATGCCCTTTGGGATGATGAATGCAGGAGCTACTTTTTAGTGGGCAATGGACATAGCATTTGCTGAAGAAAAGGATAAGTTTGTGGTTGTATACATGGACACCATAACTATGTACTCAAAATCTGATGAAGAGCACCTGAAGCATTTGGAACAAGTTTTTAAGAAATGTTTAAAATACGGTATTTCCCTTAATCCTACGAAATCACACTTTGCATTAGAAGAAGCTCTTGGGTCATATCATTTCTAAGGGAGATATCAAGATCGATCCTGAAAGGGTTAGTGCTATCAAGAAAGTTGAGAGCCAAGGAACAAAACGGAGGTGCAGTCTTTCATCAGGCAGGTGGGCTTTCTGAGAAGATTCATTCCCAGTTTTGCCAAAATCATGATGAACATTACAAATATGTCAAGAAAGGAAAATCAGGTTAAGTGGACTACGGAAGAAAGAGATTCATTTAAGGGGATTAAGAATGCTATCACCAATGCCCCAGTATTAGCCAGTCCAGATTCTTCTAAATATTTTTTGATTTTTTCCTATGCTTCTAAGCACACTGTGGTAGGTGTGCTGTTACAGAGAAAGGCCCAAAACATTGAACAACTGATTGCTTTTTTCAACGGGATACGGAGAGATGCAGAATTGAAATACAATATTATGGAAAAGCAGGCTTATGCCTTGATCAAGTCACTAAAAGATTTCAGGGTGTACATCCTCCATTCACACATCATTGCTCATGTCCCAAATAGTGCTATGAAAGGTATCCTCACCCAAGCAGACTTTGAAGGAAGAAGAGTTAAACGGATTGATGTATTGCTAGAGTATGATCTGGAGATAAAGCCCACCAAATTGGTGAAAGGGAAAGGGTTAGCAAAATTAATGACCAAGGCCAACTGTGATTCTTTGCAATTGAACTTCCTACAAGGATATTCAAATCAGCTGGATGCGGGAGTGCAAGTGAGACCAGAATTCTCTGCATCCTCTTGGTATGTTGACATTGTGTATGTGTTACAAAACTTACAAGCCCCTCTGAGATTGAGCAAGAGCAGGTCTAGAGTGGTGAAACTAAAGGCTCTGAAGTATTGCATTATGAATCAATTCCTATATTGGAAGGACCCAAGAGGTGTGCTGCTAAATTTTTTACTTGAGGAAGAGGCTAGACACACGAAGGAGGAGTTTCACAAGGGTGATTGTGGCGGTCATCATTCATGGAAGGTGATAGTAAACAAGATCCTAAGAGATGGTTTCTACTGGCCTACCATGTTTTTAGATGTATACAAAGAAACGGTTGCCTATCACCAATGCCATATTTTTGAAGGAAAAAGAAAGGTCATTTCACTACCCCTTCACCCTGTCATAGTAGAAGCGCCCTTCCAGCAGTGGGGTTTAGACTTCATTGGAGAAATAAACCCTCACTCCTTAGGTCACCATAGATGGATATTGATAGCCACTGACTATTTCACTAAGTGGATAGAAGCCATACCAACTAGGAGAGAAACTTAAGGCGTTATCATGGATTTCCTGGAAGACAATATCCTGTCAAGGTTATGGTGTCCCAAAAGAATACTGACAGATAATGCACCAGCATTTTGTTCTAAGAAAATGATAAATTTTTGCCACAAATACCATATCAGTCTGAATCATTCAATGACATATTACCCTTAGGGAAATGGATTAGCATAATCATCCAACAAAAGTCTAGTAAGAATCATAAAGAAGTTGTTAGAAGAGAATAAGAGAGCATGGCACACAAAACTAAAATATGCTTTGTGGGTTGATAGAATAAGTACAAAGAGGGCCATCAGGATGTCACCTTTCGAACTGGTGTATGGAGCCAAGGTGGTTTTTCCAATTTCTCTGGGATTGCCGGTTATGAGGTTGCTACAGGGTATGGAAGAATAACCAAACCACATGCAGTGAATGGTAAACCAGATAGTCAAACTGAATGAGTTAAGAAGTAGCACCTATGACAAAGTAAAGAGGCACCAAGAAAAGATAAAGAATACCTTCAACATAAAGGCAAAAGAAGATAAATTTCAAGTAAATGACTTGGTCCTGAAGTGGGATTCTCTGAGGGAAGATAAACATGGGAAATTCGACCATATGTGGATGGGACCCTATATTGTTGCAGCAAATTGAGGAGAAAATTCTTTTATCCTAGAATACCAAGATAGGTCCTCCTGGTTGGGAGGTCCAGTCAATGGAAGGTTTTTGAAGCACTACCTGTCCTAAGAGAAAGCAGGTAACCCATGTACCATATCCTGTATATATATATATTTTCAATTTTTCTCATTTGTTTTAGGGTTTTTAACGGCGAAACCAGAAGGACTTGAAGCCCGAAGCGAAGGCCCAAAGGTCTGGAAGGGGAAACCATGTTTCATGTTTGAATTTTCAGCTGGGCTAAGAAAATAGACGCAGTCTCACTTTCTAGACAAGTTTTTCAATCTAGGGTTTACAAAACCCGCCCATTGGATTAGGCACTTAGTCTATGGAGTTCTTTGCTACCTCACTGGGAGGATAGCATCCCCGGTTGGAGCTAGTTGTTAGAACCTATATATTTTTTCTCTTTTACAGCTTATAGACCTGTACATGAAAGACGAAAGGTCAGATAGCTACCTGAGAAAAAAAAAATCTTGAAGTGATCTCCATCGGTAGTGGCCAGGTGCTAAGACATGCGACAGAATGATCTAGGAGGGGCCCAATGCAATAAAAGGGGGCTAATGTTAAAGGCTGAGTATTAATAGGAAAGCAAAGAATACCCCAAACCTATAGTCTGCGGTCAAATTAATGAAAGACTAAATGTCGTGCAGATCGGCACCATTGATCAAAAGCAGGAGCAAGATCTACGGTTTTTAACAGACCATTGCATGACCAAGTGTCAACCTAGGAGCACATCGCAAAGAGTAGGGAGTAGTGGGTGATTCCATATTTGGACGCATGCGATGGTCGGGACAAATACAAGGATCTACAGTCGAGATGATTTTTTCAAGATCTAAGGGTTCGGGTTTCTTTACCAAAAGAAGGGCCTGAGTCTCCGACAGATGTATGGTTCGGGCGGAAAGAAGAGCCAGATCAATGGCTAGTGGAGGCCGGAAATGCACAGAGTATAACAAGGGGGACCCCATTAGCAGACGAAGGATCTAAAGGCTAATTCGAGTATGGAAACTCACCATGGATATACATCTGAGAAGAAGCAGATGGTTTTCATACATCGTCGCACCAAGAAGTGGCACGAGGCATAGCAGTAGGCTAGATGCGATGGTCTGGGTCCCACCAGACAGGTGTCAGCTCAACAGCTTGTTGCATAGAGCACGGGTGATATAGGAAAATCCTTCTTAGGTGCATGCGATGCTACCCTATAGATGCATGCAAATGAGATTAATGGCCCAGATGAGGACTAGCGGTGAGGATTCGACGGTAGAGATGGGTAAGTTGTCAAATCAGTAGGTAAAAGGGAAATCAGATTCGACAATGGAAAGTAAACACATGAGAGTTCAGATGGTTGAGATCAAAGGAGGGTAGGCCAAAGAGACCGGGAGTTATGGAAATACGGTTATATATATAAGGAGTTCTCGCGAAGGTTGACATTTGTTCCCAAAGCCTGTCGAAGTCAGGAAGTCTCTCGATGTGTGGTAGATGACGAAGGCAACACAACCTTCGACAGGGTGCATGCAGAGCTTCCGACGTGACATGTAGGGTTTGTAACCACTATTTTTCTAAAAAAAAATTAAGTCTTTTATAGTATAAGCTGGGGGAATAAGAAGATTCTACCAGTTATAGGGTTAAGGTTTCCCTGGAAGACAAGAAATTCGACATATTTGATACATGCATGCGACTCCTAGTCCTGGAAATCAAAAGGAGGTTGGATGCCTTGCATGGTCAAGGACTAGATATACATGGCATCTTTAGGTTGTCATTCATCTTCTTTTGCCTTGACCAGGTGTTCTCTATCCCTGATTTTGTAGCGTTGTGTTCTTCTAACTATTCAGAGCCCCAAAGATTAATCATGGACACCCAGAAGTCTAGATTTGTCTGTAATATAGATGCGTCTACTGTTAGGAATTCCCTTTTCGTTCCCAAGTCTCAATACCAGGATTTGGAGGGTTTTTTCGAGGAGTCTGTAGTTTCTTTGTATCGACAAATCAACCCAGAAAGTCGTCAAGCTTTCTTAGCCACTTGCCTGAAGCCCAAATATGAAATCTTTGAAGAACCCTATCCCCTAAATGTCATCCTTTTTAATGACAGTTCCCAGTTGGTTCTTTCTTTGTTAGCTCAGTTTTTAGGGTTGGATGGTGACTTATGGGTAATTGAGGTCCAATTAAGCTTACTCTTTAGAATTAGCATCAGTCTGGCTAGGTCCGAAAGCGGACACATCCCATCTTGGAGATTTGATCAATTTTTGGCGGAAAAATTACATGTACAATTGAGCAGTTTCATGAACACTAGGTTTTCTAGGTATCAGAGACAGCTAATGAAAATGATTCTATACAACAATGCCGAAATCCCACACTTCTCCTCATTGATTGAAGCAGATGTGTTGGTAGACAATGCTTGCAATTATTTGAACTATGTTTTTCCCCCTGTCTATAAAATTATCTTTGGCGAAGAATTGCGTAGAGTGTTGCCTGAAATGAAAGCAATGATGCAGTTGAAGGACGAACTGGCTGTCGGTGATTGGTTTTTGTTGAAAGAAGCTACAATCATTAGGTTGTACAGTTTTGTGTAGGAACCATATGTTCTACTCGCTTTTCTAACAATGCGGATCTTCGCAGTGGAATTTATCAGATATAAGTTGGCCCTAGAAGAGGTGAAATTCCTAAAGCACAAGAAGACCACGGACATGAAATGCCCCTGGAAGGTAGGCCCTTTCATCGTCAAGAATAAAGAGGTTGTGTCCGAGGTGGAAGAATTATTGAAGCCGCTTAGGTTCAAGAAGGATGTAGCCATCAAATACGACCCCATGCATATTATTTCCAAGAGAAGGAAAGAATGTAACCTCAATGCTTTTGAGCATACAGAAATAGAAGGGGTACTGAAGGGGAGAAATTTGTTGAGGTGGGAACCGGAGGCGAAGGAATCCATGGAGACGCAGGGAGGAGATATTATGATATCTGATTTAATAATGGATTTAGATCAAGTTCCATACACCGTGGAAGTGGGCCGGAAAAGAAACTTAGATGAAGTTAGAGAGATGGATATTGAGGAAGGTAATGGAGACAAGCGGCCCAAAGTAGAGATACAGGATGAGTTAGTTGTTGCGTCTATTCAAGCCGATTCAATTGCTTCCCCAACTAAAGAAGAGCTGGTTGTTGCCATAACCCAAGAGGAATGGATTGTCCAAATGGATATTGGAAGGGTAGATGAGGAGGAGTCTTCGGCTCCTGAGATCTCGGTGGTATAATACAAGTTTCAAGATGTCCAAGAAGGAGATGTTGGTAATAAATTTCAGTCCAAGGCCGACCTCTCTAAGCAATATGATAAAAAAAAGTGGGCCTCGACCCACAGGTTGTTTGATTCAATGCCTATGGCCAGAGGTCTGTCTAAGACTTCCCTGATGACCAGCAGAGGTATGCATGACAACGTCTTAAACTTGGAAATGGTAACAAAAGATGAAGTGATCGAGACGAGGATCAATTGGGAAAAAGTACCAGTACCAGACAAAATCCAGTTTCACAAACAGGTTACTGACCTTGTGTATGATGATTCTGTAAAAGCAGCCTTGAAAAGTGATAACTTGCTGGTTACTATGAAAAAATTGGAAAACCAATTAAAGCTAGAGAAAAGTGAAAACATAGCACTTCAACAGCAGGTCAAAAAGGTACAATCTAACCTCATCATAAGTGACGGCGGAGGAAAAAGCATAAGCAAGATGTTAGCAGAAAAAGACAAGCTAATTCAGAAGCTACAGAAGAAGGAAAAAGTTCCAAATATCCGATTGATTGAAGCTCTTGAAGAGATGGACTTCGAAAAGAAAAAAAAAAAGACTTGTCTAAGGAAATAAGTGATTGCAAAGTAGAATTGTTGAAGTTTGTAGAGAAGGAAGATAGCTGGAAAAAAGAGAGGATAAGCTTAGAAAAAAAGCTTGATGACTTGAAAACTAAGTTGTCCAATTTGAACATGCGGCCTACCAATTCGAACCAAACTGGGAAAGCAATGATACTAATAGTATGGTGCAGGCTATGTCTCACATTATCCTGAAAGACGTGGAAATCAAGGAGCTAAAAGAAAAATCTCACAGGTTAGAAGAAGAGAGTAGTAAAAAGGAAGAAGATTTGAAGGTCCTCCAAAAGAAGCATAAGGAATTGATTAAGATCAATAAAAAACTCACTCATCAGGTTATCGGGAAGGCGGCTTTGCAAGGATGTAAACACTTGGTATGGGACAGGATCATTAAGGAAGCTGAGAACTTTAGACCCTACCTTGAGTTTATAAGGATAAAAGAGAAAACCATTAGCGATGCTATTACAGGTTTTTACGTTGCTAGGGAGAGCTTAACCTGAAGACCCAAGGAAACTACCTTAAATGCCATCACTTTCCTGAATGGTCTATCAAAAGAGGAAAGGGTGAAGTTAAATATTAGGAACCGGATTACAACACTTGCTGTGGCCTGAAAGATCTTGGGGAAATATAATTAGGTTGAGAGTGTACAGGCCAAAGTCGAGGAGATGAAGAGTAAAGTGGCAGAGTTCAAAGGGTAGTTTGATAAGCTGGTTGAAATTGGGCTACCCTCTTTTTCGGATGATAACTAGGAACTAATCCCTCAAAACACTTATAAAAACAAATTGTGGGAAATGAGGATGGATCACACAAAGTTCAAACGCCTGAACAAGTTGCTTATAGGAAAAACCTTGATGGCAAAGGTCGAAGAGGACTTTGAAATCTTGAATAGATTAATCACCATTGGTGAAAGGCTTCCTCCGTTCTTCTACACTGAGCACATTGAAATACGATTTATGGTGAAAGAGATGGTGGACTATGACCTCCCAGCTGCAGATCAATGGGACAATATAGAAAAATATAGCAAATCGCTATACTTTCTCCATCATCCTCAGTGATACTTGTCATTTTGTAGTTGTTGATGTTTGCTTGGAATCAAAGACTTCTTACAATACTTTCCTGTTTTTGATAATTTGTAATATTCTTTGAGGCAGCTATATGAATAGCCAACTGGAACTATTACTTTACTTTCTTTACTTTTTACTTGAAGCAAATGTTACTTAGTAAAAATACCGATGGGTTGTAAGAAATCAGTTAGGCCGTTTCTACCCATTTTTGTTTTTGTAGTGATAGTGGCAAAACAACCCGAATGAGGTGTCACTCCGATAACTGTTTTTAGTTTTGGATGAGTCGATCAAGATGACTCCTAGAATCTATATATGCGATGTAATGAAATGAAAAAGTGTTGAAAACTTTTATGGGAATTTTTGTGTATTGTTCTGCAAGACATTTTGAGCTATATTTTGAATAAAGATTTGCAGAGCTAAGCCAATGTTTTTCAAGGATTCTTGTGTAACTGCTCTTGTAGTCTTTTCCTTCTTTGTCCATGTGAATTGTTTATCTCATTGTTAATTCCAATCTGTAACATTCTTTCATACTTGGTGTAGTGTGATAGCTAAGTAGAATTCATAGAAATTATGCTCTACTTATCTTTTTCCAAGTATTCCACCATCACTTCTCTGCTAAAATTGATGTAGGATCCATTATTATATGCCTTATGTCAACGAATTGTTTCTTTTTCTTCAATTCCGCCAATAAAAATCACTTTGACTATGAGCTATTTATTATCTCTCCCCCATGTAAATGCATATGTGAAGCATTTTTAAATGCGTTTTCATAGTTTGTTTGAATGTGAGTCCATTGCCCAAATAAAGATTCATATGTTTCAGCCAAGCTACGCTTAAACCATTTTTGTTTCCAATAGAAATATGATCTTCTATATTGTTGTAATTGAATATCTTGAATGATGAATGCTGGTATGTTTTTCTTCATTATTGACAATCTTGATGATTTCCAGTATTTTGTGAGCTTATAGAGAGAGCCCTCTTTGTTTGTGTTGGGTCAGTAGCACAAGCTAAAGATTGGTTAGTGGTTACCCCAGTTTTCCCTCTCCCACAACCTATGGGGTCATTTTGGGTGTTAACACTCGATGTTGAACTTACAAAGTCAGTACTTTTAATTAAGTTAGGGTCTATGATAATTCTCACATAAGGCTCATAGAAACATCGCGCTATTTTATCAAAACCAGAAGTATGCAACCTGTAACCTGGACAGTTAAAGAAGATGATGCTTTAGCTTTAAGCTAATTAAGCCTCAAATTCGTACATATGAAACCAACTGCCAACAAGAAGGTAATTAAATAAGGGTGTGCAAATAAATAATTAATAGTACAAGAACCACCTATCAGACCTTAATGCCAAGTATAACCAAGTCATAGTATGATCGCAACTATATGTAGAGCTATATCATAAATATCATTCGTCATATTAAAAGACAATAATTTCATAGTTGCAGTTATAGTATCACAATATTATGTTCCATCTGGAATAGAATGAGTAGATCACAAGTGATGATACAAATTAATAATTACGATAGTTATAACTGATATAAGAGTATTAATACATCTAATTGTCGATAAGACAATTAAAAATCTTTAAAGATAATGAATTATTATTCAGCTTATTTATATAATAGACATTTATTACTTCCACACAACATTTAATGCTAAATCTAATGCTTAGAATTTTTTTAAAATTTTACAAAATTTTGGGATGTTACATGTTGTATTAGAGCGCGAGTTCAAACTCTAGGCGTAAAAAAGGCTCACGCACACAAACAGAAAATGAAAACAGAAAAACTTAGTTACTAACTTTTGTTTTAATTTGTTTCTATACAGAAAAATTTGACATTTAATTTGCAGGTATGGAAATACCGAAAGAATCTGCAGAGGAAAGATATCATTGTAGTGAACGTAATAATAAGGAACATGAGAATATCAATGAAGAAATCTATGTAGAATTGAATGACCAATCATATGAACTTTTACGTACAGTTGAACATTTAAAAATTGAAATAAGAAATGTTAAAGAAGAAAATGAAAGGATTTTAAGTGCACAGGAAGAACTGAACCAAATTTTACTAGAAAAATATCATCATGATGAAAAGATAAGAGAACATAAGTAAAATATGAGTCTAAAACTATGTCATATAAACACAAAGATAAGAAGGTAAAATACTATAAAAGTGAAAGTGACTCTTCTTCCGAATCTGATGATAAAAGTTATTGAAAAAAATATAATTATGATCAAGACAGTAGTGATAGTGATTGTGGTCCAAAGAAAATGCATAAACATTATGAACAAATTTCAGGGGAATTTAAGAAGATAAAACCCCCAACATTTAATGGTGAAAATGAAAAGGGTGAGACAGTCGAAGCATGGTTGTCCGATATGAAGAAGTATTTTCAGATTTATGATTACTCATCTCAGTTAAATGCTAAAATGGCCATATACAATCTGACCAGAAAGGAAGACATTTGGTGGCAGGCTATTAAGAGGGTCAAAAGCATTAAAGAAAGAAATATAAAATGGAGTACATTTAAGAAATTATGCGAGAAATTTTTTTTGTCTGAGCAATACTACGAAGATAAGGCAAAATAATTTTATGACTTAAAATTGGGTTCTATGAGTATGAAGGAGTTGAGTAGCAAATTTCTCAGCCTGTTAAGGAATGCACCTTACTTAGCTGAAACCTAAGGTACAAAGGTTTCTGAGCTGCTTACCCTTGAACATAAAAGATAGAATTGAATACGATAATCCTACAACTCTTGAAGAAGCCATGAGAAAGGCCAACTTTTGTTTTGAACAGAATAAGAAAAGAGAAGGTGTATCAAGTTGGAGGAATAATAAACCAAGTAACTTTGAGCATAAAAAGAAAACTTTTAATTTCAAAAATTATTGAAATAATAAAACTTTCAAGAACATAAATTTTCAAAGTAATAATAATTACAGAGGTAATGCACCACATAATTACACATCTGCAAGAAATGTGCCTAATAACAACAATAATAATAATGCTAGGATTAATGAACAAAGACCACCTTTAAAATGTTATGACTGTAATGGACCGCATACCAGAGAAAACTGCCCACTCAAAAGAAGGACACTCAACAACATTCACACAATGCAGAGAAAACCAACAGTCGGTGATGTAGCAAGGGAGATGCCTAGAATCAATGCAGTGCTGGAAAATCGACAAATAGACCATCAAACGTCCATGGTCGAGATCGAAGGTATGATACAAAATAAACCTATATCTATTCTAATTGATCCAGGTGCAAGTTTGAGTTACATATCACTTGATTTAGTGAAAAGTTGCAAGTTAAAATTAGAGAAATTTGATAAATCATGGTTGGTTCAGTTAGCAACAAGGACCAAAAGAAAGGTTACAGAATTTGTTAAAGTTTTGATTTTCTTATGAGTCAGTTAAAGACGCAAGTTCAAATGAATATTTTACCTTTGGGATCTTATGACGTATTAATAGGCATGGATTGGCTTGAAAAGCATGGAGTAGTGCTTAACTATTTTGAAAAGGCTTTTACTTGTTTAAATAATGGTGGAGAAACTGAAACAATTGTTAGAACAGTAATCCATACTCAGTACCATAGTCAATTTTTATTGCTCATGTGCTTCATTACACCATAGTTTGGACTAGGTGACTTTAGTTGGTCAAATACCCACATTTGAGAGTGTTCACACCCACTTCCAAGCAAACCAGTTCACCCAACCTCCTGTTTTGTCCACAAGTGTGCCCTCATTAAATGCTGGAGTGCTTCCTCTCCTTGATTTTGGGAATTGCTGTTGACTAGGAGCGCTAGGGTGGATTTTGCCCAATTTTTGCTAGATTTGGAGCATTTATTGCTCCCTTGGTCCTCCCAAACACCTCTATTTGCTCACCCATGCCTGCCTTGGCCTCATTTATGACCCAACATGCTTTATCCACCTTCAAACCTAAATTCGTGACTATTTGGGATGATTAAAACTGAGTTGGACCCACCTAGGGGGGATTGAGGCCAATTTGGCAATTTTGACTTGTACACTCATCTTGAGCTATCTAATGCTCTCGAATTTCTCATGGATGTAATAAAAACATGTTATTAACATTTTTATATGTTAGACAGTAAGTTAATGAAAATATTAAGCTCACATTGTGTGTAAAATTGTCTCCTTTTTCATGCTTTTTCACTGGTTTTGCAAATAATTCAATTTTGTGAGGTTCTCCATAGCTCCTTCATCTTACTATGATCAAAATACTCACATGGTATCAGATCCATTGTGGATTTAGTGAGTTGTAGGTCAATATTGAGCATTGAACTGCATTCTAGAGAGGATTTCCAGATAAAAATTGAGTGTTTTTTGCAGGTGTTTCAATAGTTTTCTCACCATTAACGCAACAGTAATGGAAGCAAACCAAATGTTGCTCACACCCTTCAATTTCTTTGATTGAAAGGCTAAAATGGTTATCAAGCTGAGATCTAAGGGTCTCTATAGAGTAACCATGGGCACAGAAGTGGAGCCAACCTCTGCTGTGGAGAAAGCAAAGTACTACAATTGACTTGATGAAGCTTATGGATTGCTATGCCTAAGCATTTCAAGGGAACTCTTGTTTCATATAGATAGTTTGACAAACCCCCAATGAAGTATGGGTGAAGCTAGAATCACTCTTTGGGAAAACTGATGAACTGAGAGGCCACCAGCTTGAAAACGAGCTTATTAGCTTGAGCTCAGCGCATTTTGAAACCATCCAGGAGTTCTTCACTAAGTTCAAGTCACTAGTGCTTCAACTGTAACAATGTGGAATTGTTAAGAAGGAGGATCAACTGATTCTGTCCATCCTTTTGAAGCTAGGCCCAAAATTTTCTGTATTTGTTAGCACATTTCACTCACCCAAGTTGACCCTTCGAAATTGGCAAATGCCATCACTAGCTACCTTCATGGAGTGTCTCACTCAGGAGTAGGAAAAACTAGTTCAGATGGGCACCATAAAATCAAAGGACCAAGCACTGGCAATGAGTGTTTCAAATGCCAACAAAGGCAAGCAGAAAGCCAAGAATTCGAAGCAGCCAGAGAAGAGGAAGTTTGACAAGACCAAGTCTACAGATGGAGGTTCGAATATGTCAAAGGAGAAGGACAAGAAGGGAAATGAAAATACCAAATCCACCTATTGTCATAAGGGATGGCATCCAGAGAGCTCATGCATGAAGAAAACCATTGACTCAATGGCACAGCTGCTGGAGAAGAACAATATCCCAGCCCCTGAGGGCGCAAGGAAGAAAGAGAGCACCTCAAATCCTGACAATAAGGAGAAATGTCATGCTTTGGTAGCATGTATTTTGAATCCCTCATCATTTATCATTGATTCAGGAGCTTCTAGACATATGGTTTCATCCAGAGAGCTCTTCTCTTCTACGCATTCGAATGGTGGCCGAACAGATCGAATGGGAGATGATCCAGAAATTCAGACCAAGGGGATTGGTAGGATTGACATGGAGCATGGCTATTTCAGTGATGTGCTCTATGTACCTTCATTGGCTGCAAATTTTCTATCAGTTTATCAAATGACCCATACAGGAGAAGCCAAGAGAGTAACATTTACTCCAGATTTGGTAGAAATCTCAGAAATTTCTTCAAATCAAGTTGTGGTAGTGGGGTATGCTGATCATGAAGAGAGAATGTACAAATTCTCCAATTTCATTCCAAATTCTAGTGACCATGCTCTTGTCTCTCATTCCAACGATACCTCCAAGTTGTGGCATGAAATATTTGGCCACATGAACTACAAATATCTCCAGACATTGCACAAGGACGAGATGGTGGAAGGGCTTCCAGAAATCAAATCTTCAAATGGTGCATGCATTGGTTGTGTAGTTGGAAAGCATCCTCAGCACAGCTATGAGAAGGGAATGGAAAGGAGAGCCACTCAACCACTTGGATTGGTACATTCAAACCTCATTGGTCCTCTTCCCACTCCATCATATGGTGGATCAAGCTATGTACTCACATTCATAGATGACTACTCTCGATTCTGCTGGGTTTACTTCCTTAAATTGAAATCAGAAGTGTTTGAGAAATTGAAGATTTGGAAGGCCTCAGTGGAGAATCATAGTGGTCATAAGATAAAGATCCTTAGGACTGATAATGGAAAGGACTATGTGAATAATAACATTCAGCATCTTTGTGAGGAATGTGGCATCCAAATGCAACATTCAATCCCCTACACACCTCATCAAAATGGTGTGGCAGAGAGGAAAAATAGATCTCTCAAATAGATGGCCACTTGCATGATTAAAGCTAGGGATCTAAGCCCTAAGCTATGGGCTGAAGCCATCAATTGTGATGCTCATATTCAGAATAGATCCTTTCACAAATCATTCAAAGGAAAAATCCCCTATGAGGCATGGTTTGGCCAAAAACCAAATGTGTCAAATTTCAGAATTTTTGGGTCTAGAGCATGGGCTCGAATTCCATCAGAAAAGAGGAAGGATTTGGAGCCACAGAGTAGAGAATGTATCATGGTTGGATGTGGTGAAGACACAAAGGGCTACAATCTCTTTGACACATCCACACTGAAAAATTTCATTGAGAGAAGTGTGCAATTCGAAGAAGAACCAATTCCTGATTTTGAGCTTGCACCGGGGAAAGCTCTTCTCCTCCACACATTAATGAAATTAGTGATGATTCCACTTCTGATTTTTCTGATATTGCTGAAGATGACATGGATGAAGATGAAATTTCTATACATGAGTCACCATCAAGGCCCAAGTGGGCTGAAAAAATCATACAAGCTGCAGGAGAATTGGTAGGCAATCCCCAAGAGCCTAGGAAGACTAGATCTCAAACAATCAATGCTTCCTTTGCAAATGAAAGTGAACTTGCTAATCACTGTTATATGATGATTGGATCTGATCCAAAATCATATCAGGAAGCTCATCATAATCCAAGGTGGAGAACAACAATGCAAGAAGAATTCCAATCTCTCCAAGAGAATAAAACATGGGATTTGGTGCCTCTTCCTCCCAAGAGGAAACTTGTGCAATGCAAGTGGATTTTTCAAACCAAACCTGTTGTTGATGGTTCTGATCTGAAGTATAAGGCTAGGTTAGTGGCTAAGGGCTACTCACAGATCCATGGTGTGGATTATACAGAGACCTTTGCACTGGTTGCAAAGATGGACTCAATTAGACTAGCTCTAGCCATGGCAGCTAGTAAGGGTTGGGAAGTTCACCATATGGATGTTAAAAGTGCATTCTTACATGGTGATCTACAGCAAGAGATCTATATGCAGCAACCTGAAGGATTCCAAGAGGATCCCACACTTGTTTGCAGGTTGAAGAAGTCACTCTATGGACTCAAGAAAGCCCCCAATGCTTGGTATGCCAAAATGGATGCTTTTTTGCTCTCAATTGGTTTCTGTCGATGCAAGTCTGATCCAAATGTTTATTTGCAGCAATGTGATGATAATTTTCAGGTCATTGTACTGTATTTTGATGATCTTTTAATTACAGGGAGCTGCAACAAACAAATTGGCTCAATTAAAGCTTCTTTGCACAGTGAATTTGCCATGAGCGACCTAGGATTGCTAAGGCAATTTTTGGGTTTGGAAATTGAGCAATTTGAGAGAGGTATATTGTTGAGTCAACCTAAGTATGTTTCAGACCTGTTATTGAAGTTTAAAATGGTTGAATGTAAGGCATCCAAGTGCCCATTCCTTTCAGGCATAAGACTAGGTGAATTTGAAGGCTCTCCATTGGTGGATTGCACACTCTACATGCAACTAGTTGGAAGCTTGTTGTACCTTACACATACAAGACCTGATTTGTCTTATGCTGTAAGTGCTGTAGCAAGATATATGCAGCAGCCACATGAGATCCATTGGAAGGTAGCCAAAAGGATCCTTCAGTATGTCCAAGGAACAAAGAGCTTTGGGGTACACTATGCAGCTGGTTCTTCACTACAACTAGCTGGATTTTCTAATTCCGACTGGGATGGAGGTCCCATGGATAGAAAGTCCACTTCAGGTTTTGTTTTTATCTTTTTTGAAGGTCCCATTTGCTGGTCAAGTAAGAAACATCATACCATTTCACTTTCATCCGCAGAGGCCGAGTACAGGGCAGCAGTGAACGCAGCCACACAGTGTGTTTGGTTGCAAGGCATTCTTCGGGAGTTTGGTGTTGCTATTGATTCTCCAACCAACATTTGGGTGGATTATCAAAGTTCCATCAAGATATCTACTGATCCAGTATAGAGGCAAAGAACAAAGCACATTGAAATCCATATGCACTACATTCGGTGCTTGGTGCATGACAGGGTGATTTCCTTGCAGTATTGCCCATCCACCGAGCAAACTACAGATATTTTCACCAAGTGTTTTACTGAGAAGACCTTCACTCACTTGAGAGATTTGATTGGAGTGAGTGATGGATGGTGATTGCCGCAATTTAATTGCAGGTTCAACCCCATGTCCATTTTAGAGGGAAGTTTTTATCCCATGTGGTTTTACTTCCTGTCCTCGGTTTATACGGACAAATAAAAATTCTGTTTGTAATGAGGTGAATTGAGCCTTTGTTGCCAAGGCCTCCCACTTATTTTTTCATGAGTTGTACTAAGTTCTGGTTAAGGGGGGGTGTTAGAATAGTAATCCATACTTAGTACCATAGTCCATAACCATAGTCAATTTTTATTGCTCATGTGCTTCATTACACCATAGTTTGGACTAGGTGACTTTAGTTGGTCAAATACCCACATTTGAGAGTGTTCACACCCACTTCCAAGCAAACCATTTCACCCAACCTCCTATTTTGTCCACAAGTGTGCCCTCATTAAATGCTGGAGTGCTCCCTCTCCTTGATTTGGGGAATTGTTGTTGACTAGGAGCGCTAGGGTGGATTTTGCCCAATTTTGGCTAGATTTGGAGCATTTATTGCTCCCTTGGTCCTCCCGAAAACCTCTATTTGCTCACCCACGCCTGCCTTGGCCTCATTTATGATCCAAAATGCTTCAGCCACCTTCACACTTGAATTTGTGACTGTTTGGGATGATTAGGACTGAGTTGGACCCATGTAATGTCCCTTGTTAGGAATTTTATCAAAATGACAATTTTTCACTTTTTTCCCTAGTTAGACCTTTGACTAGTTTCGATCTCTAGGTCCCAAATTTGCCCCAAATGATCCAACATCTTCTGAGAAGGTATATGAATTATATTAGAACATAAATATGTCTTTCAGGGATGCCTTTGGACCTTTAAAATACCTCTGCAAATCCTCTTTCAATTCTGGTCAATGTAGGTAACTTTACTAGTGATTTCCCTTTGACTAGTATTGGTCTCTAGGTCTCAAATGGACTCCAAATGCCTTCAAATATTCAAGGAAGGTGTATGAATGATATTAGGACTTGAATATGATATTCATGGATGACATATGGCCACCAAAATACCTCTGCAAACTCTCTTAAGATTCTGCACCAAGTATGCAGTTTTTGTAAAATTAGTCACAGCAGATCTAATGAATAAGTAAATCAATCACAACAGATGAATAAAGAAAATATGGTGTAAAACTGTGCAAAACATGCAGCAGTGCTCAATATCCCAGAAAGGGTAAATAAATTACAATAGAATACAATCACAATGACTAAGCAATTCGAATTGCCTAAGTAGGTCATTCGAATCACTGAATGGAGTAGCTTGACTCCAACTAGGAGTCCTCATCATCAATCAGTAGTGGTCATCAATGCACAAGAACCAGTCATCCAGGTGTCAATTTGAGTCTAACTGAGTGTAATAAGTGTAATTGAAGTGTGTAGCACTGATTAAGGAAAGGAGGCTCAGTGGGGGCGCATGGGAGGCTAACTGAAGTCAGAACAGGTTATCTAGTCAATCTGGAGGTCCAACGGAAGTGAAACAATCAATCGGGAGTGAAACTAGCCTCAAATCAGGGAGAATCAGAGCTAACTGAGTCAAACTGAAGAGGAACTGCAGTAGTAGGTGAACAAGTGCGCCCTTCTCTGGCAGTAGGTGAGAAGTGGGCGCCTTTCAGCCTAGGAGGGCTAAAACTCTGTAGTAAGTGGCTCCCGGGTGCTAGAATGAGGTGGCTAAGGTGCTGGAGGCATCAAACTGGTGACTGGGATGCATGCAAGTGCATGCAGGTGCATGCAAACCCTAGATTTTGCATGCAAACCCTAATTGCATGCAAGATCCTGAAAAGGATGATGTGGATATCCGAACACCCCCCCTCAAGCTAGACTATGATGTGCAAAAAATAATGTGGGGCCCTGGTAACTAAGACCAAAGGTCACCCCAATACAATAATAATCCAAACTAATAACAGTAAATAAACCGAGGAAATGGGGAAAACCTCATGGGAAAAATACCCCCCCTCAAAATGAACTGTAACACACCAAAAGATTTAACTGCTCCAAACTCAAATAGATATGTCTGGAGGTATCTTACTCTTGGGAGTAAATGGATTATGCTCCAAAAACATGTGCTTGAATTATCCATCAGTGGATGCAAGCGAATGTGGAGACTTTATGAACTTGCTCTTCATACCGAAAATGGTGAGAACAAATCTGAAAATATGAGGATGATCCTGGAACCTGTGATTCGAACCAAGTGAGGTAGGAATAGCTTCAATCGGATCAAATAGATCTTGAAACTTGAAATTCTTATCAATAGAAGTTAAATCAGCTCCAAAAATAGATGAATGGTTTCTTGAGATCTCCTTTGAACCAACAAGGGTGAGATCAAAACCAAAATCAGCAAAAAGTGCATGAGAATTGAACTCAAGCGAATGGTAGTGCTCTTTATCTTTAGTAAAACTCTGAGAAATTGTGCAAATGATAGAACAAAAGTTTATAGGAGGCATGCAATCAAGGAGGATGAATGCTTCACCTCCAAAATCAGTTTTTACCTCCAAAACATCAAGTAGATCATTATTCTGCATGCTAGAAAACTCATGTGAAACAGAGGATTCAAGAACCTCTTCGGAATCTAGAGTATGAGCTTGTTTATCTTGCTCAGAATTCGAAATAGAAGACTTTGAGAGAATGAGTGTTGAATCTATAGTTTCTTCTTCATCTTGAACAATTGTTGAGGCCAACACATGATCGGAAAGAACACATAAGGAGATCTCACTGGGCTTGTTCTCCAAAAGGCTAGCATGATCCTCTTCTTCCTGCTTTCCAAATTCTCTGTCAAGTTGGACCCATAGATCACTTGGATTTTCAGCAGTCTTACTGAGGTAGCGCATACAAGGAGACATAGCAAGACATATTGCTCCAAAAGCTCTGTCACAATCATTGAGCCAATCATTCTCCTCTTCATCGGAATCAAAATAGCTTGTATTACCAATGCACATATCAAAAAGACATTGTCTCTTCAAGAATGCAATCATCTTTGGTTTCCATTCATCATAGTTGAATGGAGTAAGAATATTTTGTGAAGAAGAAGTCTCCATCTTTGCATTAGCGAATGCACATGGAGGAAGTAAGAAACCTGTAAATCACACACAAACAAACACTATGTTTTCAGCCTTGCATGCACATGAGCGAATGCACATGAGATTTTGCATGCCACTGCTGAAATATATTGGTGAGCAAAGATCACTCTCTCTTCATGTAGAACACCTGTAGAAAAGAAATATTGTCCCTGCCATGGCTCTGATACCATGTAAAATTAGTCACAACAGATCTAATGAACAAGTAAATCAATCACAACAGATGAATATAGAAAATATGGTGTAAAACTGTGCAAAACATGCAGCAGTGCTCAATATCCCAGAAATGGTGAATAAATTACAATAGAATACAATCACAATGACTAAGCAATTCGAATTGCCTAAGTAGGTCATTCGAATCACTGAATGGAGTAGCTTGACTCCAATTAGGAGTCCTCATCATCAATCAGTAGTGGTCATCAATGCACAAGAACCAGTCATCCAGGTGTCAATCTGAGTCTAACTGAGTGTAACAAGTGTAATTGAAGTGTGTAGCACTGATTAAGGAAAGGAGGCTCAGTGGGGGCGCATGGGAGGCTAACTGAAGTTAGAACAGGTCATCTAGTCAATCTGGAGGTCCAACGGAAATGAAACAATCAATCGGGAGTGAAACTAGCCTCAAATCAGGGAGAATCGGAGCTAACTGAGTGTAACTGAAGAGGAACTGCAGTGGTAGGTGAACAAGTGCGCCCTTCTCTGGAAGCAGGTGAGAAGTGGGTTCCTTTCAGCCTAGGAGGGCTAAAACTCTGTAGTAAGTGGCTCTCGGGTGCTAGAATGAGGTGGCTAAGGTGCTGGAGGCATCAAACTGGTGACTGGGATGCATGCAAGTGCATGCAGGTGCATGCAAACCCTAGATTTTGCATGCAAACCCTAATTGCATGCAAGATCCTGAAAAATATGATGTGGATATCCGAACAATTTTACTAGTAATTTGGGGTTCAAATCCCCCTTGGGTAAGTACTGAAAATGGCTTCCCAAATGCCTCCAAACCCACTCAAATTTATGAAAAGAGGTAGCGAATGTATTAAGTATGTTATTAAGGTCTCATGTGCACCATTAATTGATTATTATATTTGTTCCAACCCTCTCCCATTCAACATAAAAAATCACCAATTTGACCCTTGGGGAAATGGCACTATTTCTTTTCCAATGCAATTAAACTGAGTAAAAATACTTCAAATGCTCAAGTAAAGTACATGAAACTTATAAAATACATCCATGGCAGTCCATTAATCACAAATTCATCAGAGAATCATCCATTCATTCGAAATCATCAGCATTACATTGATTCACAACAAGGTAGTGGGGAAATGGCACTGTTCTTTCATTAAAATTGAGATTTATACATTTCTACTTGGAATTTAGACCTGAAAATTTTTGGAGATGAAGAAAAGAGTATTTAATTCATATTAGAATATAAAGGGGGCATTAGACGATCCCCCAAAGAGTACAATAGCTCACCAAAAATGCCCTCCCTCAAGGAACAAGAATATGCCATCAAAACGGGAAATGGTTGAAGGAGTGAGCTGCAATAGAAGAAACCATGAGATGCCCTGTAGATTACACCTGCAAATAAAGACTCCATTAAAGCTACAAATGAAAGGTCTGAATGGCCTTTCCAATTACCAACTTGGATGGGAATCTTTCACCCTCGAAATTGGCTAAGGCAAGAAACCAATCATCCACTAGCTCTCCCTCTTCACAAATGCAATTGCAAATTCTACAAATGATAAAAATCTATTCTCATACTTCATTTCTACATTTTATAACCAACATTATCCTTCTAAGGGTCGAAATCCTCTCAATAGATTCAATAGATTTCCATTTAGGAAATATTCCACATTTGCCACTTGTCTCATAGTTCCAACCTTCCAACTTCTCCCAAATTTGATTTTGAGTCTCTTTGGCTTCTCCAACACCCAAATTCGCCTTCCTTGAGCCTATTTTTTGGGCTGACATGTCATAGTGGTCAGATGTTAGAGGTCAGGTCTGCAATTTGTCATAGTTTTCATAGATGCTCCATCATTGGTGTCATAGGGGCTAGGGAATCTAGCCCAAGTGTCCACAAACTTCCACTTTGACTATTTATCTTCCATGGGGGTTACCATTCCTTCCCAATTCGACCTAAGATGTTCAATGACATGTTTTATAACTTACCAAATCACCCAAGAGTGTTCACATTCCCATTAATCCGAATTTGCAAAAGAGAGATACCATGTATTATGAAAAATCAAGCTAGTGTGGGTCCCACATCCTCCATATGTCTCCAAAACCATTTGTCACCTAGGATTTCTCTTGAATTTATTTATTCACTCTATTTATTAAATACTTGAACCCTTCTAATGTCTAAACATCATTTATTATCCCCCTTATTCCAAATCCCAAAGCTTCCACCCCAAACTTAGGAAACTAGTAATTTTCCTCCTTGGCAATTATTTGACCCTTAACATCAATTTTACAAACTCTAATGAATATGGCTAATGTGATTAGGCCATTGTGACCCAATTCCAAATTTGGGACATGACAAATACTCCCTTCCCAATATTGCTTGTCCTCAAGCAATTTCAAACATGGGTGTTGAAGAACCTGCTTTTTGTATAATTCTTTGAAGTTGCCATTGAATTGCCCAACCTTGAGTCTTTGAGTTTCCATGAAGATTTTAGAGAGGAACCACCATGCTTGCTACTATACTACTCTGATAAAAATCACTTTATTAAGTGGGAAATCCATCTCCCATATTGCTTGTTTCCCCAAAAAATTTGAAACTAATGAGATAAAAATTATTCCAGGGTCCCATTGCTTGTATTGCACCCCAACAATGAAGAGTACTCTCCAACCCATACCATCAGATAAGATGATTCCTAGATCCCATTTTCTTGTATGCATTCTTCCAAGAATCATGAGTACAAAATATATATCATCAAAGTACATAACTACATAATGAAAATGTACATCAAAGAGGTGCTTCATCAAAGAATCATGAAAGTGCTTATACCTCCAAGCAAGTAGACCACCATTTTCCAAGTGCATACAAGCTTCAAGTGACCAATCAAATCTGCTCCAATGACATAGGTGAGGATCCCATGTCCTATAATGCTACTCCAAAAGGATGTGATATGCATCAAAATATTCAACCATGTATTCTCTCATCCAAGAAGTGAATGAAGAATCTCCACTAAACTCTGAACCAAATAATGAGCAGAAAAAACAAGGAGACTTCAAATGACTCAAAGAAGTCTCACCCATACATCCATGAATGTGAGAATAATAAATATGTAACAAAGTATGTGGCTGCCAACAAAAATGTTCTCCCATCATAAATCTATTCACCCAAGTGTTGGATGAAGTTCCTCTAACATCAAATGAACCCAGTGTTGAGCAAGAAAAACCATGAGTCTTCAAGTTACTCAAATCCATATCATAGGTGCATCCATGTAGATGTGAATCATCATAAAGTGACAAATGATGCTGCTGCAAATGTGAATAAGAATGTGCTCCAACCATGTCATCATAAAATTTAAATCTAGGAGTTCCATATTCCTCATGTGGCACCATAAAAAAGAACCCTTTCACCCATATTTCATTGAGACTAATGTTGCAAAACATGGAATTGTAGGATGTAGGAGAATGAACTAACTCACCCAAATGATAAAAAAGTGCAGAAGTTTCATCATGGGAACGATCCATAGGGGTAGTATCATGCAGCTCCTTCAAAAGTATGAACTCTTTGTCATAGTTTGGTTCCAATGTAGAGGAATCATGCTCTTTTTTAAAAATTGCATAACCTTCATCAAGAGACAATTCAAGTTCCTCTTCCACCACATCAAGTGTTTGGATCTCTTCAAGTTCATCTTCAAACACATCAAGAACATTCAAATTTTCACATTTTTCATGATCCACCATGTCATGAGAATCCTCCAAACAATCTACCATTTGACAATCTGAAACATAGGAGGAAAAACAAGTATCTTGCAACTTTTCAAGAAGATGCTCATTTTGAATTGTGAGCTTATGATTATACTCATTATTCTTCAAGAATGCATCATGTAACAATTCATTAAGCTCAAACAAATGGTTTCTATCAAAAAGCAAAGACATGAAATTACCTTTGATGTGGCACATTGCTCTTTGAATCTTCTCCATGTCTTCAAGGAAGGATGTTTCCTCCAATGAAGTAGCTCTCCAACAAGAATTTGACACCAATGATTGAGTGTCATGGAGAATGCTGAGGGACTCTTGGATCTTATTTTCATTCATCTTTAAGGACCCTTCAATAAAATGAGGCTCTTGCAAACAAACCTCCTCATCTTCTTCAGTTTTGCTTGGACCAACTTCATGAAGCTCAAGTGGTGATGGGGAAGTTGATCTTGGTTCTTCTTCAACTGCTACAAGGTCTTCATTATCATGCTTAATGGAACTTGGGCCTGCAGCAACACTTTCAAAAGTGATCTCTATGTCACCAACATAGAGGTGTGAGCACGCATCAGTACATACTCCTTCATAGTTTAAGCATCCATCAGTAGATGCTCTTTGGTTCATGTCTAAGCTAGAAGGTGTCTCGAAATGATCTTCCATATTTTCAATAGAATCTTCTTCATGCTCTTATGATGTCTCTTCATTTTTATCCTTCAAGCAAGATGATTCATTTTGCCCCTTGTTTTCCTTATGATCAATATCTTTGGAATCTCTTTTTGAAGAATTCCCAAAAGCTCTCCTCAAGTGGGACATAATTTCATGCACACATGTATGATACTCACTCCAAGGTTGTTTACAAGAAGGGCATAAACCTTTCTTTACTAACTCCACATCTTCATTTTTGGGCCTATTTTCAAAAACATGTTCAACAAAGTACTCAAAAGACATGGAATTTTGTGTATTTTTGCTAAAAGCAAGATTTCTTGATATTTTTGATATTGTTGGGGCAAGGTTTTATATTTTGCTCTCCATCTTTGGAACTCGCTCATAGAATTATCCTTGGTTGGTGTGACACACTCATATTCATCAGATTTAAAGTCATAAGAATAATATTCATTTCTCTTGAAATTGTAAGAAGTGTTGCATTATGGCACCTCTTCCTCGTACCATTCACATTCTGCTTCATATTGCTCATAAGCATCTGCATATTCCTCATAAGAATTGTACTCATAGGATTCATCATAATAGTAAGACATGGATGCCAATTATTCTTGAATGTATGTACCTAATACACAAGTGCAAGGACCATGCTCTGATACCACTTTAATGTCCCTTGTTAGGAATTTTATCAAAATGACAATTTTTCACTTTTTTCCCTAGTTAGACCTTTGACTAGTTTTGATCTCTAGGTCCCAAATTTGCCCCAAATGATCCAAAATATTCTGAGAAGGTATATGAATTATATTAGAACATAAATATGTGTTTTATGGATGCCTTTGAACCTTTAAAATATATCTTCAAATCCTCTTTCAATTCTGGTCAATGTAGGTAACTATACTAGTGATTTCCCTTTGACTAGTATTGGTCTCTAGGTCTCAAATTGACTCCAAATGCCTTCAAATATTCAAGGAAGGTGTATTAATGATATTAGAACTTGAATATGATGTTCAAGAATGACATATGGCCACCAAAATACCTCTGCAAACTCTCTTAATATTCTGGACCAAGTATGCAATTTTACTAGTAATTTGGGGTTCAAATCCCCCTAGGGTAAGTACTGAAAATGGCTTCCCAAATGCCTCCAAACCCACTCAAATTTATGAACAGAGGTAGGGAATGTATTAAGTATGTTATTAAGGTCTCATTTTCACCATTAATTGATTATTATATCTATTCCAACCCTCTCCTATTCAACTGCAAAAATCACCAATTCGACCCTTGGGGAAATGGCACTATTTCTTCTCCCAATGAAATTAAACTGAGTAAAAATACTTCAAATGCTCAAGTACAGTACATGAAACTTGTAAAATACATACATGGCATTCCATTAATCACAAATGCATCAGAGAATCATCCATTCATTCGAAATCATCAGCATTACATTGATTCACAACAAGGTAGTGGGGAAATGGCACTGTTCTTTCATTAAAATTGAGATTTATACATTTCTACTTGTAATTTCGACCTGAAACTTTTTGGAGATGAATAAAAGAGTATTTAATTCATATTATAATAGAAATGGGGCATTATATGCTCCCCCAAAGAGTACAATAGCTCACCAAAAACGCCCTCCCTCAAGGATCAAGAATATGCCATCAAAACTGGAAATGGTTGAAGGAGTGAGCTACAATAGAAGAAACCATGAGCTGCCCTATAGATTACACCTGAAAATAAATAATCCATTAAAGCTCTAAATGAAAGGTCTTAATGGCCTTTCCAATTACCAACTTGGATGGGAATCTTTCACCCTCGAAATTGGCTAAGGCAAGAAACTAGTCATCCACTAGCTCTCCCTCTTCACAAATGCAATTGCAAATTCTACAAATGATCAAAAGATATTCTCATACTTCATTTCTACATTTTATAACCAACATTATCCTTCTAAGGGTCGAAATCCTCTCAATAGATTCAATAGATTTCCATTTAAGAAATATTCCACATTTGCCACTTGTCTCCTAGTTCCAACCTTCCATCTTCTCCCAAATTTGATTTTGAGTCTCTTTGGCTTCTCCAACTCCCAAATTCGCCTTCCTTGAGCCTATTTTTGGGGCTGACATGTCATAGTGGTCAGATGTTAGAGGTCAGGTCTGTGATTTGTCATAGTTGTCATAGATGCTCCATCATTGGTGTCATAGGGGCTAGCGAATCTAGCCCAAGTGTCCACAAACTTCCACTTTGACTCTTTATCTTCCATGGAGGTTACCAATCCTTCCCAATTCGACCTAAGATGCTCAACGACATCTGTTATAACTTACCAACTCAGCCAAGAGTGTTCACATTCCCATTAATTCGAATTTGCAAAAGAGAGATACCATGTATTATGAAAAATCAAGCTAGTGTGGGTCCCACATCCTCCATATGTCTCCAAAACCATTTGTCACCTAGTATTTCTCTTGAATTTCTTTATTCACTATATTTATTAAATACTTGAACCCTTCTAATGTCTAAACATCATTTATTATCCCCCTTATTCCAAATCCCAAAGCTTCCACCCCAAACCTAGGAAACTAGTAATTTTCCTCCTTGGCAATTATTTGACCCTTAACATCAATTTTACAAACTCTAATGAATATGGCTAATGTGATTAGGCCATTGTGACCCAATTCCAAATTTGGGACATGACAACCCACCTAGGGGGGATTGAGGCCAATTTGGCAATTTTGACTTGTACACTCATCTTGAGCTATCTAATGCTCTCGAATTTCTCATGAATGTAATAAAAACCTGTTCTTAACATTTTCATATGTTAGACAATCAATTAATGAAAAGATTAAGCTCACATTGTGTGTAAAATTGTCTCCTTTTTCAAGCTTTTTCACTGGTTTTTCAAATAATTCGATTTTGTGAGGTTCTCCATAGCTCCTAGATCTTACTGTGATCAAAATACTCACAACAATAAAGGGAATTCCTAGAAGAACTTTTGTTAGACAAATTTTTGCTTTACAAGTTAAAAGGGTTGTAAAAAAAGGGTGTAAAATGTTTGCAGTAAATGTAATTAATGACAACCATTCATCTAAAGAAGATAAGTTAAAATTGGAAGACATACCGATTCTTAAGGACTTTTCTGATGTATTCCTGGAAGAAATTCCAGGACTACCTCCGAAAAGAGAACTAGATTTCACCGTTGAGTTAGTACTGGGTGTAGTGCTTAACTCAAAGGCTCCTTACAGAATGAACATTTTGGAACTTAATGAACTAAAATCACAACTGAAAGAACTAATCGATAGAAACTACATAAGGCCAAGTGTGTCTCCTTGGGGAGCACCGATTATCTTTTCTAAAAAGGACGGTACCTTGCGATTGTGCATAGACTATCGTCAGCTTAATACAATTACTATTAAAAATCGATATCCTCTACCCCGCATCGATCATCTATTTGATCAAGTACGCGGAGCATCGATATTTTCTAAGATAGAATTGAGGTCTGGAAACCATCAAGTTAGGATACAAGATGAAGATATTTTCAAAACTGCTTTCAAGACCCATCATGGGCACTCCGAGTTTGTAGATATTCCTTTTGGGCTAACTAACGCACCAACAATCTTCATGTGTTTAATGAATAATGTTCTACATAAGTATCTAGATAAGATTGTAATTGTGTTCATTGATGATATTCTAATTTATTCTAATACTAAAGAAAAACACAACGGACACTTAAAAATAATTCTACAAGTGTTAATAGAACATCAACTTTATGCTAAATTTAGCAAATGTGACTTTTACAAAGATAAAATACAATACTTAGGTCACTTAATATCTAAATATGGGATCGCAGTTGATCCATATAAAATAAGATCAATTAATGAGTGGCCTATCCTGAAAGACGTAACAGATGCATGTTCTTTTATGGGAATCACGGGCTACTACAGGAAATTTCTTGAAGGATTCTACAGAATTGCGAATCCCATAACCTCCTTGAAAAAGAAGGGAAAGAAATTTATATGGGACCAAAAGTATGAGGAGAGTTTTAAGAAATTAAAAGAATTATTAACAACAACACCTATATTGAAAATTGCAGATCCAAATAAGGACTTCGTTGTATGCACTGATGCATGTAATGATGGACTTGGTTGGGTCTTAACTCAAGAAGGTCATGTAATAGCCTATGAGACAAGGAAGTTAAAAATTCACGAAAAGAACTACGGAACCTAC
The DNA here is from genome assembly GCA_027924585.1 of Larix kaempferi. Lineage (NCBI taxonomy): Eukaryota > Viridiplantae > Streptophyta > Pinopsida > Pinales > Pinaceae > Larix > Larix kaempferi. Next base: position 277,107 of record BSBM01001857.1, on the reverse strand, counting down.
AATCTAGAGCTAGCAGCCGTGATACATGCATTAAAAATGTGGCTCCATCACTTGATTGGGAGGAATTTTTCACTAATGATAGATAATAAAGGGTTAAAATATTTCTTGGATCAAACAAATATGAACGCAAGGTAAGCTAGATGGTTAGCTTTCCTTAGAAAATACGATTTCGAGATTCAGCACATTAAGGGTAAAGAAAACAAAGTTGTTGATGCCTTAAGCAGAAATGCTAAATTAAATTTTGTGGCAACAATCAGCTCTTATAAAATAGATTTGGAAAATCAGATCGAAGAAGGAATTAATCAAGATGAAAATGATTAGAAATTACATGATAAAATTGCTGAAAATGTATTTGAAAATTTAATAACAGATTACAACATTAACGAAAGGGGTTTAATGACTTATAAAAACAGACATTATGTGCCTAATGTGTCAAAAGTTAAGTTGATGGTTTTGGATGAAATTCATAAAATTCCTTATTCGGGACACCCTGGTTATCAGAAAATGATAACTATGTTGAGAAATGATTTCTTTTTGCCTAACATAAAAAATGAAGTGGCTGAATATATAGCTGGGTGTTTTGAATGTTAGCGGATTAGAGGTGAGCATCAACACCCAGCTGGCCTATTACAACCATTGCCAATTCCAGAATGAAAGTGGGAAATTATAAGTATTGATTTTATCACTCGTTTGCCTAAGGATAAAAAACATAATGACTCAATAATGGTAGCTATGGATACGCTTAGTAAAGAAGCTCATTTTATTCCGGTTAAAACTAGTTTTAAAGTTGCTAACATTGCTAATGTGTTTATGAAGCAAATTTTTCAGCTACACGGAATTCCTAAGGTAATAATTTCCGATTGTGATTCTAAGTTTACTGAAAATTTTTGGACAACATTGTTTAAAGGTTTAGATATGAAGTTAAATTTCAGTACCTCTTTTCACCCTCAAACTGACGGACAAACTGAAAGGGTGAATTATATTTTAGAATACATGTTAAGAATGTATGTAAAAGATCATCCAACTAAATGACTATTTACATTTAGTTGAGTTTGCTTACAATAATCACTATCAAACATCTGCTAGACTTAGCCCATTTGATATTTTATATGGAAGGAAATGCAATACTCCTATTTCTTGGAGTAATTTTGCTGACAGATTGATGTTAGGACCAGATTTGTTAAAAGAAATGGAGCTAACCATGAAACAGGTACAAGGAAATTTAAAAATTGCACAAGACAGACAAAAAAGTGATTCAGATCTGAAACGAATTGAAAAGGAATTCCAGGCAGGAGATCATGTTTTTGTTAAGGTAAAACCCAAGAAAAGTACTTTTAAGCTTGGGAGTTGTGCTAAAATAGCACCCAGGTATTGTGGACCATTTGAAATTCTTTCAAGGATTGGACTAGTTGCATATCATTTGGCTTTACTATCTAATTTGAGAGTACATAACATTTTCCATATTTATGTTTTAAAAAAGTATGTGCACAATGCTACTCATGTGCTAAATTGGAATGGCATACAGGTGGAGCCCGAAGGATATTTTTAAATGGAACTAGACTGTATCCTTGATAGGAGGGAAATTATGCTTCAGAATCGTACCATAAGGAAGGTAAAGGTGCAATGTAAGCACCTTATCCCGGATGAAGATACCTAGGAATTGGGAAGTAATATGCCGGCAACATATCCAATTCTATTCCAGGGAGGCTCTGATGAAGAATAAGCAACATCGAGGACGATGTTGAGCTTAAGTGTGGGTGTTTGTAACATACCCAGTACTTGAGACATTTTCTGTTTCAGGTAAACATAGTCTTAACTGTTATTGTAAAGTTTTATATTTGACCAAGTGGTCAAGGATGACTGTAACTGCATAATATTATTATTTAAATAAAATAAAATAGGAGACACTCACCCAAAGAGACTGTTGAAAGAGTCTTTACTGACCCACTAGGAGGAATGGAATCTGGGGTAGAAGGAAATGGACAAGTGGCAGCATCATGAACTCAGTAACTAGCTATTGTTATGGGACAACTCCCTTAATATGTGGTCAAGTTCCTTGGAATGTGGAACTGGAGCTTGAGGCTCATTTATTGAAACTGAGCATTAAAAGACCTAGGCATCTTTTATAAGCCATCGAATTTGAGCAGAGGCTCACACTTTTTCTAATGAGAAAATTTACTTTGTGGTTCTGTTGTATGCACACAAGAGATTCAACGAGGGGAAGCTATGTTTTGACTTGGATTGTAAGTCTGTCTGATTTATGCTAAGTGCAGATTTTTCATGCTAAGTGTAGAGGATTTTGATATGTATGCAAGTCTCCATTGATTGTTGAAGTACATAGGTGAGGTGTATTCAAGTCTTCATTGATTGCTGAAGCACAACCTAAGTGCCTTGCTTCTACATAGAGTCTTCTTCCTAGTGGTTCAGTAAACAGGCTCAGGGGTCCAAAGGGAGCAAGTGATTTGGATGCTTCTTCTAGAGAAGGTTGGGAGGAACATGCCTCTTTGGGTGTTTTTCCACCCTAGCAAAATTATCAGGTTCTACTTGTTATTTCTTTTCATTTCTATAACTGTTTATCTATTTCTAAAACTGTTTGAATGTTTATAACTTTTTCTATGAATAGCTTATCTATATACATCAGGTAGGATAGGAAAGGTTAGATTTATGGATTGTTTAACTATTTCTAAGTACCAGAATGAATGATTAGATTTAGATAGATAAATGATTGAAAACAAATGTCTTCTTGTATTTTTCCTTTCACCCTAAGGTGATGTACTCTAGTACAAGAAGTATTTAATAAACATAGAAATGATATGATTATAGAATGAATGATTGTTTCAGATTTGATTTCCTTATTATCTTTGCTTCTATGTTGAATAATAGTTTATTTCAGGAGTTAAATACAAGATTTCTTTTAAAACAGAAATTGAAAGGCTTCAAATTTTAGAGTTATCAATAACAATACATAATAGAAATATATATATATATAGCTTAGAATAAGAGAAGAAATTATTTAGGACTTTCATCATAGAATGAAACTGAAATATCTAGCCAAACATTTACTATTATTTTCATACGACAAAAATATTGTTTTATAAACATAATCGATATATTTACACAACATATATCTATAATCAACATTGATGCAACACTTAAACCATAGCATTATCTTTTAATGAATCATATTGTAAAAAAAAACTACTCGAATAACATAACATATTTATCTATGCAATAATTTAAACAATGTACAGAGATAATACATTAAATTATATTAACATTTCTCTTATATCAGTAATGCAAAATCCTTGATGCGTTTAATATAGAAACTCTAAACTTTCAGTACAAACCTATTACAAAAACCCTCATCAATTTCCAATTTTGAATTGAAATATATCGATTATACAAGTATCAAGCTATCACATAGTATTACTATAAAAAGGCATACACATACAATGGGACTAAAAATCGTGTAACCATTATAAAAAAATAATAGTTTATCACCAACAACATCTCAGGATTGAGACCTGCAAAGACTCATCCGAGGGTCAAAACCACGTATTAAAAATAATAACAAACCTTCTTTAAAACTGTTGGTTTCCTACATTAAACATTATATAGAATCCAAACGTGAGACCACGGTTCCTGTCCCCGTTTGGGATCTCACCCTTACGTTGAAATGTAAGGTTCAAAACAAAGTTAATAACATTTAAATGCATGCAGAGACAGGACAACATCTGTAAAGCAAATCAGGTTACACATTAAAAACAAAACCCCAACATAATACTTTAATTAAAATCATTAATGAAAATAGAGTCCATTTCACAAGTGATCTAGCGTTCAAGTCTCAACATGAGCTTGCCCAAGCTATAACTCACACAACATAAAACATTCCAACTAATAATTTACAAAACCGTCCCACAGTAATATTATGTTGTAAACAGGTTGATAATAACATCTTTTAAAATAACTATGGACGATAGATTATGGGCTCGAGTCTCGACTTGCCCAGTTGATTTATCTTTTAATCTATTAACTTTTAAACACTGTTAAACCATAATCTAAACTTCATAGATGGGCTCAGAGGTTGAAACCGTGCAGTCGTCGTCATACTTTTCATAAGTCAAAGTTAGGGTTTATCCCTTCCAACTAAAACAAAACTTCAAAACCATTGTACATAGAGATTTATTTACTTTTCCAAAATGAAAGAACACAACATCTTTTTATTTATAAAGTATAATAATACATTGTAGTCAAACTGCCAGGAGAACCGATGTTCCTTTAAAGACAACTCTACTAACATTACGAGCGAAACCCATCTTGGGTCGTTGCTGAGAAACCAACTTTAGCAGTAACATGGTCCCAAAAACCCTTGTGAAAAATGGAGTTTGCACTGATGAAGAGAAAACAAAACATTACATCCTTGTTGACAGAGGAACCTGGTCTGACCGAGGCTTACCGGTGCGTATACATCATTGCAGGTTTGTCCCTTCATCTTAGCAACTTCACCGTGGGTTAAAAGATACTGCCCTGTCATGAAATCGAGAGCCAAGTTATATACGAAACTAAAATCTCAACACAGAACTGTAAAGTAAGGGTTTGAGTACTTTAAACACAACTTACCTAGTTAATAACCTCAGATTTGAGGAAGGAACTGGAATTTGGAGACCATGCACACATTGATGAAACCATAACTCTCCACGAACCGACACTCTCCAACTTCCAACTAACACAATGAGTGGAGTTTGAAATGCTAATAGCTATGTCGGCCAAGAAGGCCCAGTCTCCTCCTCCATAATGCAGAGCAACAACAAACCAAACCGCAAAACCCGAAAAAATCGTAGTAGGGTTTTGACAGTATCAAGAAGCATTTATGATCTTCACGTGGTCTTAATTAATGTGCCAGCTACCACCACGACGTTGGTGTATGAGGACCCACATTACTATAGTTTCAACATAGTTTACATTACACATTTTTAATGTAGCACTGAATGGAATTGCATGACCCACTATTCCATAGTTTAAACCATAACAATTTGAATACCCCGAAGCCATAAACACCCAAGTCACCCTTGCAATGAAGTTAACATGTCGACTAATAGTTTAAGAACTAATTCATTATCTCTTGCAAAGGATGCAAACTCTAACACTAGGGTAAGATTAATAAATGATGAAGAATAGTATAAATCACCATATCCTTCTCTTGCTTGACATCACACATTAACGTTAAATACACCATGTACTTATAACCTCGGTGTTGAACTTACAAAGTCACCACTTTTAATTAAGTTAGGGTCTATGATAATTCTCACATAAGGCTCATAGAAACATCGCACTATCTTATCAATACCAGAAGTATGCAACCTGTAACCTGGACAGTTAAAGAAGACAATGCTTTAGCTTTAAGCTAAGTAAGCCTCAAAGTTGTACATCCAAATCCAACTGCCAACAAGAAGTTAATTAAATAAGGGTGTGCAAATAAATAATTAATGTACAAGAACAGCCTATCAGACCTTAATGCCAAGTAGAACTGAGTCATAGTATGATCACAACTGTATGTAGAGATATAACATAAATATCACACATCATATTAAAAGACAATAATTTCATAGTTGTAGTTATAATATCACAAAACTATGTTCCATCTCGAATAGAATGTGTATATCACAAGAGACGGCACAAATTAATTATTACGATTGTTATTACTGATATAGGAGTATTAATACATTTAATTGTCGATAAGACAATTAAAAATATTTAAAGATAATTAGATAATGTAATTAATTATTATTCAGTTTAGTTATATAATAGGAATTTATTACTTCCGCACAGCATTTAATGCTAAATCTAATGCTTAGAATTTTTTTTAAATTTTATGAAATTTTGGGATGTTACAGGAGCAGAGAGAGAGAGAGATATTTGAGGGGGTGGGGGGATGGGGTGGTGATGTTGATGTATATGTAACTTCGGAATGTATTTCATCTGTGTATTATAAATATATTTGTTGTACCCTTATAAGAGATGTGTTATTCCTCTATAAGGAAGTGTCGTCATGAGGGTTGACAAGTGTCGCAAGTGTGTGTACTTGCTGATGGGTTATTAGACCACCATATGGGGTCGGCCCTAATTAATATATAATATAATGTGGATGTATCTAAGTAGACAAGTCGGCCCCAGTAGGTCACTGGGAAAAAAGGTGAGTATAAATAGAGATAGGAGATCTCTATTTTACTCACTCGAAAAAGTAACTCACTCTCTCTCTGAAAAGTGGCACACTAGTGAGGAGGAGGAGGATCATCTGCTAGGAGACTATCTCAGTGTTATCTGGTTGTATTTTGGTTGAGCCATTGCTCTCTCTATCTCTGAGGAAGTTGTGGGGTTTTTCACCTTAGGGTTTTCCCCACGGAAACTCTGTGTCTCTTGTCTCTATGCTTTTGATTCTTGTGATGCTTGTGATGCTTGTCATATTATGATTGTCATGCATTGATATACTGTAGATGTTATTCTCTCAGCAAAGATCCTATAGTATTGTGATTTAAATACTAAAAATTTAACATGGTATCAGAGCTTAACTGAGAAGAAGACATTTTGCAGTGACAGAAACTTGTATTCCTTGTTTATTGGGTTTCTCTCCACAGATTTTTGAAATTCAGTATAGTAGATTGGATCTACTCATCAAGGCGCATCTATCTGTTCAATCAGAATTCAGTTCCGAGCATTTTCAGATTTGGCCCTAAAAATTAGGGTTTCCACAAAAATAGGAATTTCTGGAAACTGAAGGCACAGCTGGAAGATCCTTGCAAAAATCGAAGGTTAGAGCTTTGGATCGAGATTTTTGGCTGGGTAGATATCTGGGAAACTCAAACCCTAATTCAAGGCTCTCCCTAGTGAACCTGGGAGGACAAAAAGGCAATTTTGAAGGGCAAGACTTTGATGATCTCAAATTCTGAATGTACTAGGCTGATCAGCTCTCCAAGGCACATCTTTCTATCCTTTCAGAATTTTGAAATTCACATTTTGAATTTTTAGGGTTTCTGTGACAAACCCTAATCCGGGACCGGATCCAGTTTTCAGCACTTCAAGTGGTAAGTCCTAAATATTTTCTATTTCCATTTGAAGTACTCTTAAAGATGTCTCTCCACACTAAGCTTGAGGATAAGCTTGAAGGTTCTGATAACTTCCGAGCCTGGAAGTATAGGATTGGGTTAATCCTGGAAGAGAATGAGTTGGACTCATATGTGAAAGAAGACATCCCTATCCCAGAGGATGAAGAAGCCAAGGCATTGCACAAGAAGAACTTGGTCAAGGCAAAGAGAATCATTGTTGATTCTATCAAAGACCATCTCATACCTCATGTGTCTTCTCTTAAGACACCCAAAGAGATGTTTGAATCTTTGACCAAGCTATTTGAAGGAAAGAACATAAATCGAAAGATGACCCTGCGGAACCAATTGAAAGCAGTAAAGTTTCAGAATGGAGAAACCATTCAATCTTACTTTTCAAGGGTCTCCCAGATCAAGGAACAATTAGAAGCAGTAGATGAAATGGTGGAGAATGGTGAAGTGGTGATGACCACTCTAAATGGCCTACGCAGGTCATGGGATTCCTTTATTCAAGGAATTTGTGCAAGGAAGAAGTTGATCTCCTTCAGTAGACTTCGGGAAGAATGATCTCAAGAAGAAGCTAGACTTATAGCTCGTGAAGAAAAGATGGGAGGTGAAGATCAAGCTCTTGCAGCTCACACCAAAAGAAGCAAAACCAAGAAGGATCACTCTAGCCACAATAGATCCTATCAAAAGAACAAGAAAGACCTAAGATGCTTCACATGCAATGAGAAGGGTCACTTTGCTTCAGATTGTCCCAAGAACAAAAGGGATAATAACAACAACTCCAGTAAGAAGAAGAAGGGCAGCAAAAGAAGGTTTCATGCTCATGCTGCCGAAAATGATGAACCTCCAAAGAAGAAGGCTAAGGCAGAAAGTAGTAATGATGACTCATCAAGTGAAGAAGAATATGTTCTAATTTCTGCTCTTACAGGTACCATCTCCCATGGATGTAATGATTGGTTGATTGATATTGGGGCTTCCAAACACATGACTGGGTTTAAGGAATCCTTTGTGAACCTATCTGAACATGAATCACCTCATAAGGTGAAACTTGGGGATGATTATCAATACCCAATCAAAGGAAGTGGTGAATCCTCCTACAACCTAGATTCTAGAAAATCTCTAAAGATGAAGGAAGTCCTCTATGTACCTGCGCTCAAGAAGAACTTACTTTCCATCTCTGCATTGGATGCAAAAGGTATGAGGGTTGCATTTGTGGATGGCCAAGTCCTAATGTGGCCAAAGGGAAAGACAATAGATGATGCAGTAGTGATTGGAGAGCAAGAGGGAGGACTGTATAAATTGAAGGGACATCCTGAACATGCCATGGTGCATGAATCCATGGAGCCAAGTGAACTTTGGCATAGAAGACTTGCTCATATGCACTATAGGGCACTTCCAATTGCAAGCAAGGCAGTAGAGGGTCTTCCTGAAATCAAGACCAAACATGAAGGTGTTTGCAAAGGATGTGCAAAAGGTAAGAACATTAAGAAGGCTTTCCCAAGCAGTGAAAGCAAGGCAAAAGACATCCTGGAAATCATCCAGTCAGATGTATGTGGCCCTATGTCATCCAGCTCCCTGAGTGGGTATGTTTACTATGTATCATTTATCGATGACTTCTCCAGGAAGACTTGGGTATACTTCTTGAAGGGAAAAGATGAGGTGCTTGATAAATTCAAGGAATTCAAAACCTTGATGGAGAATCAAACTGACAAGAAAATCAAGACATTCAGATCTGACAATGGTGGAGAATTCACCTCAAGTGACTTCAAGAAGCTTTGCAGTGATTCAGGGATTAAGAGGGAATTGACTGCTCCTTATAATCCTCAACAGAATGGAGTTGCAGAAAGGAAGAAGAGAACTATCATGGAAGCAGCAAGGGCAATGTTGCATGACCAGGATCTTCCTATGCATCTATGGGCAGAAGCAGCTAGAACAGTTGTATATGTGCAGAACAGAACACCCCACAAGATATTGGACAACAAGACACCAGAAGAGGTCTTTTCTAGTAAGAAACCTGAAGTCAGCCATCTCAGAATATTTGGTTGTCCAGTATATACTCATGTCCCAAAAGAGAAGAGGACTAAACTATATCCTTCAGGAAAGAAGGGCATCTTTGTGGGTTATAGTGAAAGCTCGAAGGCTTACAGAATATACTTTCCAGGGTTCAAGAAAATTGATGTCAGTAGGGATGTAACATTTGATGAAAACTCAGCATTCATCAAATCAAGAAAGGCACCTACCGAAGTTTATGAAGAACCTAAGGAAACAAGATTTCAGGACACTACCATGACTGAAGGAGTTCCAGAAACTGTTTGTGAGTTTGAAGATCCACAAGAACCTGTAGATCCACCCCATGAGGATAACTCTCACAAGAGGAAACCTGTATGGGCTAGAGAGCTCATTCATGATGCAGAAAGATTTGGCATTCCAGAAGAAGAACACAGAGCAAAGAAGAGAACAAGATCACACACCAGTTATGTTGCTTTACTCTGTGACATTATGAACAAAGAGCCTTCCAGTTATGAAGAGGCAACAGAAAAGAAAGAATGGAAGGATGCTATGGTTGAGGAATACCAATCAATAATGAAGAATGATGTTTGGGATGTTGTACCAAGACCTAAAGAGAAGTCTGTTGTGACTTCCAAGTGGATTTACAAAATCAAGCACGCTGCAGATGGCAGTGTAGAAAAATACAAAGCAAGATTCGTAGCTCGTGGTTTCTCTCAGAAAGAAGGAATAGATTATGAAGAAACCTTTGCACCTGTAGCCAGGTATACTTCCATCAGAACAGTACTTGCCCTGGCTGCAACAATGAAATGGAAAATACACCAGATGGATGTCAAGACTGCTTTCTTGAATGGTATAGTAGAAGAGGAAGTATATGTGGAATAGCCACTCAGTTTTGAAATACATGACAGGGAGTCATATGTGTGCAGATTGAAGAAAGCCTTGTATGGCTTGAAGCAAGCTCCCAGAACTTGGTATGGTAGGATGGACAGTTTTCTATCTAGCTTGGGCTTTACCAAGAGTAAAGCAGATTCCAACCTTTACTATAAGGTTGAGGAAGGGAATCCAGTGATTTTACTCCTGTATGTTGATGACCTATTTGTGACAGGAGATGACAGACTGATTGCAGATACTAAGAGGAAGCTTGCAACTGAATTCGATATGAAAGATTTGGGAATGATGCACTATTTCCTAGGTATGGAGGTGTGGCAGAATGCAGGTGGGATCTTCCTTGGTCAAGGGAAGTACATAGTAGATATCCTGAAGAGATTCAGGATGATGGATTGCAAGGCCATGGCCACATCGATGGCATCGAATCTGAAGCTTCTATGTGATGCTTCATCTGATCCAGTTGATGTCTCCATGTATTGTCAGATGATTGGGTCCTTGATGTACCTGATGAACACGAGACCAGACATTTGATTTGCTGTGAACACATTGAGCCAGTTCCTGACGGATCCGAGAAGTGTTCACCTGGTTGCTGTAAAGCATGTTCTGAGGTACCTGAAGGGTACAGTGGATTATGGGCTCAGGTATGAGGCGAATCAAAAGTTTAACCTACAGGGTTATGTTGATTCAGATTGGGCTGGCAGTGCTGCAGATAGGAAGAGCACATCTGGGTGTTGCTTTAATATGGGATCAGGTGTGATCTCTTGGTTTAGCAGGAAGCAGTCCTGCGTAGCACTGAGTACAGCTGAGGTAGAGTATGTTACAGCCTGCTCAGCTAGTTGTGAGGCAGTATGGCTACGGAAGCCACTGTCTGAGCTATTTGATCTCCCGTTGGAGGCTACTGGTATCTTCTGTGATAACCAGAGTTGTGTAAAGCTGTCCGAGAACCCAGTGTTTCATGACAGGTCGAAACACATAGAGATCAAATATCACTATATCAGGGATATGGTGCAGAGAGAAGCTGTGAAGCTCCTGTATGTTACGACGGACGAGCAGATTGCAGATGTGCTGACGAAGCCACTAGCCAGGGTGAAGTTTGAGTACTTCAGAGAGAGGCTTGGCATTCTTCAGATCGAGGATACTTCGAGGAAGAAGTGATGGACACATTTGCTGAAGCCATTCCAAGCATGTTGGAAGGAGGATCTTTCACATGGATGTGGATGTAAGTGCTGGATGATGAGCATCAGGATGATGTTCTGGTTTCTGCTTGGATATGATCAGTTGGATCATTTTTATGTATGTATGTACGCATCATGTTGGATGCTGGATATGATCAGTTGGATCATTTTATGTATGTATGTACGCATCATGTTGGATGCTGGATATGATCAGTTGGATCATTTTTATGTATGTATGTACGCATCATGTTGGATGCTAGATATGATCAGTTGGATCATTTTTATGTATGTATGTACGCATCATGTTGATGCTGGATATGATCAGTTGGATCATGTGTATGTATTTTGTATATGCATCATGTTGGATGCTTGGACCATGTATCTGTATATGTATCAGGTGGATACATTGTATGATCAGGTGGATCATGTATGGTGATATGTATCATGTATTTGTATTTGTATCAGGTGGATACATTGATGATCATCAGGATCATGTATGATGATATGTAACAGGTAGATACTTGGTATGCATCAGGTAGATGCATTGATGATCAGGTGGATCAGGTATGATGACATGCAGCAGGATGTTGCAGTGATGATCAAGATGATCATAGATGATGAGCTTCAGGATGTTGCTCCGGATGACATGCAGCAGGATGTTGCAGTGATGATCAGGATGATCATAGATGACGAGCTTCAGGATGTTGCTCCAGATGACATGCAGCAGGACGTTGCAGTGATGATGATCAGGATGATCATGGATACATCAGGATGATGTATGGTGAGTATCAGGTTGATACTCTGTGGCCGTGGATTAGGTTGTGCAGATGAGCATGTAATTCAGTGCCCTAGGAGATTTGCAGATGGTCTTTTGAGGTTTTTCCTATGGCATGTAATTCGGTGCCCTGGGACATCTGGAAAATGCTCTTTCGAGGTTTTGCTCTGGGAGGACATGTAATTCGGTGCCCTGGGAGATCTGCAGATAGTCTTTCGAGGTTTTGCCTATGGCATGTAATTCGGTTCCCTCGGATATCTGGCAGATGCTCTTTCGAGGTTTTGTCCTATGGCATGTAATTCGATTCCTTGGGAGATCCGATAGGTTGGGCTGCGTTCCTGTAATCAGTCTTGGGATGCTCTTGCAATGTTTTGCCATGACCACATGTAATTCGTTGCCCTGGGAGATCCTATAGGTAGAGCTGTGTGCTCGTAACAGCCTGGGATGCTCTTGCGAGGTTTTGTGGTGAGGTCACATGTAATTCAGTGCCCTGGGAGATCCTATAGGTAGAGCTGTGTGCTCGTAACAGCCTGGGATGCTCTTTTGAGGTTTTGTGATGCACGTAATAAGTCCTAAGGATTCCACAGTATGGCCAGTGATGATGAAGACCTGCAGGTGGTGGGCCTACATCCAGTATGAAAAAGGACTAGCTCTGTAGAAATTCCTATGACGAGTAGAGTCAGAGATTGGTTGAGATAGTAGCAGCAGTGATGATGATGATGACGATGCATCGATGATGATGATCTAGAGAAGAAGACTTGTCTAGCAGATCTGTGTCGAGAAATACCTTCCTAGTTAAGAGGGAGTGTTGATGTATATGTAACTTCGGAATGTATTTCATCTGTGTATTATATATATATTTGTTGTACCCTTATAAGAGATGTGTTATTCCTCTATAAGGAAGTGTCTTCATGAGGATTGACAAGTGTCGCAAGTGTGTGTACTTGCTGATGGGTTATTAGACCACCATATGGGGTCGGCCCTAATTAATATATAATATAATGTGGATGTATCTAAGTAGACAAGTTGGCCCCAGTAGGTCACTGGGCAAAAAGGTGAGTATAAATAGAGATAGGAGATCTCTATTTTACTCACTCGGAAAAGTAACTCACTCTCTCTCTGAAAAGTGGCGCACTAGTGAGGAGGAGGAGGATCATCTTCTAGGAGACTATCTCAGTGTTATCTGGTTGTATTTTGGTTGAGCCATTGCTCTCTCTATCTCTGAGAAAGTTGTGGGGTTTTTCACCTTAGGGTTTTCCCCACGAAAACTCTGTGTCTCTTGTCTCTATGCTTTTGATTCTTGTGATGCTTGTGATGCTTGTCATATTATGATTGTCATGCATTGATATACTGTAGATGTTATTCTCTCAGTAAAGATCCTATAGTATTGTGATTTAAATACTAAAAATTTAACAGGTGATTAGGGGTAGGGTGGAGGAAGGGAATTGGGGTAGAGAAAGATATAAATATCGGGAGGGTTAGGGGTTTAGGGAGGAGTAGGGTGGTTAGAGAGAGGGGGGGTATAGTTGAGGATTGGGGGGGTTGGAGAGAGAGAGAGAGAGAGAGAGAGAGAGAGAGAGAGAGAGAGAGAGACGGGTGGAGAAATAAGAGAGAGAGAGAGAGAGAGAGAGAGAGAGAGAGACGAGTGGAAAAATAAAAGAGAGAGAGAAAGAGAGAGAGAGAGAGAGAGAGAGAGATGTTAGGTGGTTGGGGGAGAGAGAGAGAGGGATGGGTGGAGCAACAAGAGAGAGAGAGAGAGAAGGTAGGCTGGAGCAGAGAGAGAGATAGATATATTTGAGGGGGTGGGGGTATGGTGTGGTGATTAGGGTTAGGGTGGAAGAGGGGGTTTGGGGGAGAGAAATATATAAATATCGGGAGGGTTAGGGGTTTTGGGAGGAGTAGGGAGGTTAGAGAGAGGGGGGGTATAGTTGAGGAGTGGTGGGGTTGGAGAGAGAGAGAGAGAGAGAGAGAAATGGGGGGTCGTTAGTGGTAGGGGGGATGGGGAGTAAGAGGGATGAGAGAGAGAGGTGGGGCTTAGGTGTAGTGGGTATAAGAGGGATATTATGAGGGGAGTGAGAGAGAGAAATGGAAAGATGGGGTTTAGGGGGAGAAGAGGGGTTGGGGGTTAGAGAGAGAGAGAGATAATGGGGGGGTTAGAGTGTGAGGTGGGGCTATGTTCTTCCTAACTCATTTCCAATTACCCATACTCTATGAAACTGGTATGGACCTACTGAATTTGCTCCTTCAAACCAATGCAACTCATACCTCTGATCATATCCATGAGTGGTGGAGGAGATGATATCTCATTAAGGCTCCCATTCCAGAGCAACTCTTAGCTAACTAGTTCACAAAGTCTCTTTTACCCACCGTAGCTCAAGAGAGATAGAGAGAGAGAGAGAGAGAGAGTGGGGGGGGGTGGTTAGGGGGTTATTGGACAATATACTCGATCGAACATGAGCCAAATCTCCCTAGTTCAATGTAAATATAGTACAAATAAGAACAAAACATAAATCTACTTTCCTAGATCAGACTAGAGATTGAGTAATTAGACATCTTACCTTTAGATTTGTAGATCTTTATTCTCGTTATTGCTCGAAGCTCCATGGTTGTCATATCCATAGCTGCAAGACCTGTCAAAACATGTGGAGACAAAACAAGCAGTAAAACATATCTAAACACTAACTGATCTAAGTAAACAGTTAAGGAAGTAAACTATAAACATCATCAACACAATAACATTTATTGAAAGAGTTTATATTACTTTATAAACAGTGGGAAATACAAAGTAGAGAGATGATTACAACCCAAGCCTTAACGCACCAATCCTCATCGAATGAGCCAAGCCAAAGCCTCCAAAGGAAATTTAAGCCTTCCAAGAGATGGATAGGGGTCACCTAGGCTAATTCCACTAGCATGTAAGTGCTATAGACTTCCTCCCTTTGGAGTGGAGAGGAACTTTGCATTTATAGGACCAAGTGGATAGAGTAGGTTGAGGATCATGGGGAAAGGGCTAAGGGATCCTCCCTTGAGGTTAGGGAACCATAGGAAAGCTCACCTAGGAGTTAGGGATAGGGATCCACCTCATCCAACTTCTAGAAATCGCTCAAAGGACACCTTTATCTATTTTAACAAACACTGGCACAAGCTGCATGAGGGAAACCTGTGCCAGAGAGGGGAAGCGCAGGCTACACAAAGGAAACCTAAGCCACCGATGCAGTTTGGAAGAATGCAACCTATGCCTAACCTAGTTGGGCATGTTTTTCTCAAAGACCACATGCACCGACCCTACTAGAAACTGTGAACAAAGGGAATCAACTTGCCCTAAATGCCTCCTTGATCAGGGAAACTTCAAGGATCAAGGCATTGAGTTAACAGGAGACACTCATGATGAAAAGATTTAGGTGTAATAGAATGCCCCCAAAGCATGAAGCTGGCAAAACAAGACAGGTGAAGTGCTTTGAAAGATGGATGGAAAGGACTTGTTAGCTGGAATATGTTGTTGCAATACAACTGACTCTAAGATACTAGTCTCACATGACTGACAACATGGATGCCGACAAATACATTGCAGATCCATGGTAGTAAAGACTGACTAAACACAATCATGGCTACTAGACACAATCGTAGATCCATGATGAGATGATAACACAGCAACGACCAATACAAAGTGGATTCATGTAATATGACTCAAACAATCTCCATCACAACTTGGGTAGAATATGATTTTCTCCAAGGTCTTCAAGCTGAACCCGCAATGATATGAATTTATCCATGTGATTACAATGTTTTGGAGTCGAACATGGTAGAAGCCACTTGATTACCGGTCATTGATGTATATCGTTAACAAGTGCAAGGGAAATCACCATTAATGTCGATGATCCCCAAGGTATCATAGTACATATCACCGAGCGTGAATAAATGAGTTGAGGTCGAACACTCAATGAAATATTTCAATCAAGAGCCAATGATGTAAAGTCATGTTGAAACCGAGGTAACTTGCATTGAGGCATGCAGGCCCAAGGTACTCGATTGGTTTCTAGATTCAATCCCTAGATGATGTGTTGAAGTCGACAAGGATGAATCCATCGAAGGAGGGCCATGATGAATCCTCCATCAATGACACGAAACTCAATAACAGATGTTTGGAGTTGATCAGATAGTAGAGTAATTTGTAAGACTGACTCAAGGTAGACCGACATGATGGGAGGTGTATTGACTGCAAATGACAAGTAACAAACATCTCTCGAACATGGGCATGGAATGACTTGGAAGTACTGACATGATGAGAATGTTATTGATCCTCTATGAAACTGATGATGGAAACATTCTTTGGATGGCCCCAAAGGAGTGACATGACTAATGGAATCAGCAGGACTCGAAGACAAATGGGTTACCCAAGTACTGAATGCAAATGCAAATGGGTGCCATGTTCAAGACTAACTATGTACTGTCGTAAATTATAGTGTAACACAAAATCTTCCCTTTTCCTTGTTATACCTCCATTTTTCACAGTGTCGCATCTCCATCACAAAACGAGTTGACGACACTTTCCCTACTGTTTTAAACCATCCAGAAGAGACAGATGATGAGTTAATCTTGAAGGTGAATCTACCCTGACAAGTTCTGACCCACCTAAGACTTTATCTACACACACTACCGCGCCTTGCTCATTTATAAAAATGCGGTACTACACACTACCGCGCTATGCTTTTTCCCCAAAACGCGGCAGTACCGCGTTGTGCTAAGACTGCAGAGCGCGGTACTCTTTTATTAGCCTTTTTCCCTTAGCTTGTGGGATTTTGGATTTTCGAAGATAATGGAAGAATGGGGTCCCTGATTCGATCTCAACTCATTTCCTTCGATTAGAAACCCTGATCCACTTATCTCTCCCTAGATCCACCCATCTCTCTTGTTGGTTAACCTCACCATTCATTATAAAAGAGAGGCATTCCATTGGAAAAGGGGAGGACTCTTGAGAGTACCAAACTTATGGTCTTGCAGCATTGTGGAGATAGCTAGAGGAGAAGGCACTTGGAGCTAGAAGATTGGCTTGGACATCAAGCACCTTTTGTAAGTATTCTTCAAGTTGTAATGGAATAAATTGTCTTGTTTTCCCAAATCATTTGTGTTAATTTTGTTTTAATGATATGATTTGTATCTTTCATAGATTTAGATTCTAACTTATGTTTTAAGTTGCTAGAGAATAGTGCATTCTTGTGTCTTGGTTCCGTTTTGACAGGTTCGTTTGTGAGGGCTTGGAGATTGGAGCAACTACAAAGACAAGCGTTTGGATAGAAGGCCAGTTAAACTTCCTCTACTCTTTCTAGCATTTTAATCTTGAAACGTTTGTTAGATCTAGGGATTCAAGGTAGCATTTGTTTTGACTTGTTTCTTGCTTTAGAGTTAGTTTAAAGTCTGCTTTAAAGTTAAGAGAGTTTTGGCTTATCCGTAGGACAAAATTCTACATAACAAGAATGGCGACTCCGCTGGTTTTGATTACTGCTTGATTGATTCAGTTCACTGTCATTTATCTTTTGATTGTGAGTTTTTGTTGCACTTCGAACCAGTTTGAATCTTGGTCCTTTTTGACCTTTATTCACCCCTCCTCGCTGTATTTTTCTCCCTGTTTGATCACTGAGTCCCCTGGGTCAGCAACAACCCTGAAAATTTCATTTTCTTTTCTCAAGTTGCGCTTTTTCCTTACCTTGCCACAGTACCGCGCCCCCTGAACTGCCTCCAGCGCGGTAGTACCGCGTTCTATTCCTTAGTACCAGAGCGGTACTATTACAGTGCCGCGCTCCAGTCAGACCTTTACCCGCGGTAGTGTCTGCAAGTTTTTAAATTTTTTATCTTTGCTTGGTTTCCTGAGTCTCTCTCTGCCTTAGGTAGTATCTACTATTGCCTGTTAGCATCCTGGTCAATTTCTAGTCTGCATGGTGTGCTTATTACCCAGTTTGTGAGCTTGATTGTTGATTGAATTAGTGGCATTTTTGAAATATTGGTCATTTTTCCAGTTTGATTGCATTCACTTGATTTTTTCACCATAACCAACTCAACACCACTGTTCTCTATTACTGAACCCTGTAGCTTTTACAGTCATATTATTTCTATCATTTTCAGTAATCAAAAAGTTATCATTTGAGAGCAATTTTGTCGTTTAAATTGAAAAGTCTAGTAGTATTTTGCATAGGGAAATGCACCATTGATTTTGCCACACAAATTCTCATTGTAGAAGCATTGTAGATTGTAGAATCAGTACATTGAAAAGAGTATTTACTTCAGTTTGGCTTTGTTTATAAATCAAAAAGAAAAAATCTCTTGCTTTGATGTTTGCTTGTGAAAAATTTCATGCATATTTGATCGAAGAACTCTCTCCCTTCCTTAGCTAGATTTCATCGAAGACAAAGGCTTATTTTTTATTCATTCTCATTTGCATGGTTTGAGTCGTCATAACACCATCAAGTTTCACGTCCACTACCTGATTGAGTAAGATAGCCACTAAAATTAATCACCCTAATTAAACCAACTTTAACCTCACTTGAGGAAATCAAAAGAATTTGGTAGTTAGGTAGGACACCAGGGATAGGCATCAAAATAATCCCCCCTTGTCATTTTCATCTGAGACATAGTCGTTGTCTTTAGGGAACTAAAATCCTCTAGTACTTATTGACACAGTCACAGCTAGTTTGTGGAGGGGCCTCCTGACTGTTTTTAACTTTCAGGGGTTAAACAGCCGTGAGATTGAGAACCGGACGGACTCTGTGGAATACCGCACTCCACTTAGCCCTAAGGAAACATCGATCGCTGTCTTCTTCGGAAGGCTAAAGTGCCCAAAACCTTTTCCGACGTGTCATGAACGAGGTAGCTTAGTATCTATTCTACTAGGGCTCTTTTACCCAGGATCCCTTTCGGTAGAGGGATATCCTTCTTATATTGGTCTCTCATGTTGTATTGTTCGACTTGGATTTCATCACCTTGCGAAGGATACAGCCTGTTGAGGTTTCCAACTCTTAGTTAGGAGTTTGCTTGGTATCTCATCTTAGTAGAGGGTCATTTTTTTTTTTATATATATAGGGACTGCTTGTTAGCATTCTGGCCATTTTTCTTGATTAGCTCGCTTATTGAGACACTGGTCTCAGTATAGATTTTAGAGCTTGCTTTTTTGGCCTGTGAGCCTTGCTTTTTCTAGCTCCTCTTCTGCACACCCGGCTGCATTAGAGTTTTTGAGTTCTTTGTTTACGATACTGCCCCCGATTTTCATTTTCCTATCATCATGTCAGATCTACCACGAAGATCATGACGAGAACAGGGCCAAAGCCCTCCACCACCACCACCGCCACAGACTACTGGTCCGCCTGCATCATGCATTCCTGCTCCTCCTGGCCGCGGTGCTGGTCGAGGGAACATTCCACCGCCGATACGTACAACGGCTTCAGTTCCACCCGTAACTGCCACTTACAGCACAGTCTCATAATCTATTACAACTTCTGCAACCATTAGCATATCTGAGACCTCCACTGTCACTTCACCCACTGTCATTCCAGATTTATCTATCACAGTGGACACAGTTACCGCAACTGAACCTAGTACAACCCAAAGTACTAGACCCGAGGTCATCCTTCTACCGGATGTCAGCACTTCCCATCCATCAGACACTTTTCACAATGATATAGACGGATCTGTTGGCACCACAGAAGGGTCCGACCAGGACATACCTGGCTTGATTTCAGTCCTAGACGGGTACATTGAAATCGTTGAAGATACTCGACTTCCTGACACACCCTTTGAACCTGATTATGGTTTCATCACTTCCCAGGCGGACCTTCCTCCTGTTATTACTACGTCACCCAGTGTTCACCCGTAGGAAACGCGTTCTTCTAGCAACGTACCTCATACTATATCTCTACCCAACCTCCCTCCGGGACATGAAATCATGGCTTCCATCCAGTCTAGTATGGTTAGTCTAGCGAACTCCCCGTTAGCATCAGCACAGTTTAGACGCAGCACAGAGAAAATGCTCTCGTCAGCTTCTAGATATCCCCCTGTTGCTCGTCCTTCTGACTATAGGGATCCCAACATCCCGTCCAGCATAGAGTTTCGTCACTCCTTTGCAGACGGCGCCGGACCTTCGGACGTTACCATACCTAGGTTCCTGCCGGATCCCCAAAACCTTTTCCAGGACATGAACTCGGACCCAGTTTTTTAGGGTCCTCCTACCATTGAACACGTTATGGACGATGCCGATACCCTTGGGCTAAATTCCCCGCATTTGTTGTCATCACCTATCTTTGGTGCACATTCTATGAGGGATAACCCAGTTTTTTCCCCGTCCTCACCTGTTCAATATGGACGACCCCCTCCGCAAATCGGTACCTTTGGTGCCGTTGGCCAGTCCACATTATCATATTTGACCAGCGGCGAAAGAACGCTTAGTCACACTGCTGGATCTTCCGGTTGGACCGGAGGATCACCTTCGGCCACTATTTATACTATTTGAGGAGGTGGACAACCAACTACAGTGGTCCCCAACTCTAACTACCAAATTCCCCCTGGTGGGCCATCAACCCAACCAGTTGGTGGACAACCTTTTGTTGGGAACCCTGTTCCAAGTCAACAACCTCCAACTGGTGGGCCATCAACCCAACCAATTGGAGGACAACCTTTTACAGGGAACCCCGTTCCCAGTCAACAGCCTCCTCATATAGGGCCATCCAACCTACCTGCTGGCGGACAACCTATTGGCTCGATCCAACAAGCTTCCCAACCAGCAGCATCTACTCAGTTCGGTATGTACAACCCACCTAGTAGTGGGCAACCTTATTCCGGTGTTCCAACCGGGCCTTACTCTCAACAACCCCTGCCAGGCATGCTTCCTTCTTGGGATCCTCAAATCCCACAGAGTGGGGGGTACTCACTTTTTGGAAACTGGAACCAAGCTGGGGGGCAATCTCAGATTTCCCCCAACTTGAATTCTGGCTTCCCTTACCCTTCAGCTGCTACAACTCCATGGAACCCATCACTTCAATTCCCACTTGCTCCTCAAGCAGGAACGAGCCTTCCATGGACACCACCGTCGCAGCCACCCCCCAATCCTGCTATAGGAAATCCTCCACTTACACAGTATAGTGGCAACATCCCTGGAACACAACAATTCCAAGGAACTTTTCCCCAACAAGGAACAGCAACCATTCCTAGGTATCAACAACCCCAGGGTACCATACCCACTCACCAGAACACTTACCAACCGGTTGCCTACAATCAACCGATTAACCAGATGGATTACTATCTGCAGAACTTCCAGCAGTATCCCGTAGGAAACTCATATGGGTATAACACACAGCAGTATGCTATGCAGGGCCCTCCAGGGTTCTCTGCACCACATGGTTATTACTCATACCCACAGACCAACCGTCAACTTCCCTTTTTGGCCACACTTGACTTACCTGATTTGTCGAGGCTTATCAATGATCCTATATGGCATGAACCTCATTGGCCACCTATTCTAGCCAAACTACCATCGGACATTCCCAAGTTCGATGCTAAGCCCGGGGAAGACCCCAAGAACCACATGATGACCTTCCATCTTTGGTGTTCATCCAACTCCTTGATGGATGATTCCAATCGACTTCAGCTCTTCCAACGCACGCTTACCGAAACGGCAGCAAAATGGTACATCGAGCTGCCACAACACTCTTTTCATGATTTCAACACTTTGGCTATGCAGTTTCTGACACATTTCCAGCTCCCCATCCAGTATGAGACTGGAACAGAACTGCTAACTTCACTACGTCAAACCACTTCTACACATATTTCGGATCACATCCACGAGTGGCGAAGACGCCGTAGGTTAATTAAGGCACCTATTCTCGATCAGCTACTTACTGATTGGTTCACAAAATCCTTTTTACCTCCCATAGCCAGAGACATCGCTATGCACGGGCCAGTTACAGAGGAACAAGCCATCTCGACAGCACAGTACATGGATTTAGTATATACTCAATCCGGTAGTTTACATGAACTTCTTCCACATGCCTCCCACGTTCACACTGATCCAACAAAGCCTACTACTGAACCACCCATTGATGGTATTGTCGGTTCAGTCAAGGCTCAGCCTGCTACCAACTCGACGGGACAACAAGCTTCTGCTTCCCCCGCTTTTACCCAGGCCGCTTCAAAAGCTTCCACCTCTCTTGTTGTCTCCTCCGAAGTGAATGCAGTTCAATCTACGTCACAACCATCTGGAGGAAAGAAGAAAAACAATCGTGGCAAACCCAAGAAGAACCAGCAGGAGAACCCCAAGCCACAACCTACCCAGAATGACCAAAAACCACGTCGAAAAGCTAAGTTTCCCTGCTTGATTTATCAAGATGATCATTATACGTGTGATTGTCCCTACAAGGACGAGGTCAACAAGTTCGTTAAAGGATCCTCTCGCCCGGCAGTGTTAACTGACCCTTTCCCACAACAACAACAGCAGATGGTTGCCCAAGAAACCCCACAAGGGGGCAACCTGACCAATCCCACCCGCGGAGAGACATCCACAAACCGCGAAATCCTAATGACAAGTAATGAGGAGATTAATATCACCACTCGTTCAAAGACGTATGACAACCCCCCAAGTTCAAACAAACAATCGGAGACAGCCAAAGGCAAATCTCCCGTTGAAGATCCGATTTCTATTCCCCCTCCTACCGGTCATCTCCATATTGAGAGGCCGCTGATGGACACAGTGCTACGCCCACCCAAGGGAACTATTCGAAAGGCGACATTCAATCCTAATGCGCGAGTCACCCAAAACTACAACATTGTTGAGGATTTGGCTCAAGCACGTTGCGCCATGTCGACTCTCGAGGTTCTCCAACACTGCCCCACGCAGCGTAGAACCCTACTTTCCGCACTGGGGGCAATGGACCCAGATACTTCAAACTCCATCATGTTTAACTTGGAGCATGCCAAACCTAGGCTTTCTCATCAGTTAGCCTTCCAGGTGCATACAAAAATCCGTGGAAATGTCATCCATCGCACTGTGTTAGATGAGGGTGCTTCCACGTCGATTATGTCTTTGAACTGCTGGAGAGCCTTAGGCTCACTCGAGGTCACAACTTCTCCCACTACTCTCAGGGCGTTTGATGGACACGGCTTTCAACCGTATGGACTCATTTCCTCAATCGGTGTTGAACTGGGGGGAAAAACAGTATCCGTACACATCGAAGTCGTAGATGCACCTTTGGATTACAATCTCCTACTTGGTCAGAACTGGTTCTATGCCATGACCGCCATAGCATCTATAGTCTTCCGGATCGTACAATTTCCTCATGAAGGGAAAATTGTCACTATTGATCAACTGGATTACTGTATCCCAGACTCCCATCCAAACTCCGCCATTACCATCCCGTTATAGGATCAACCTCGGTACCGGTTCCAAGACATAGGTGTTGGTCTCATGAAGGATTCTTCCCTCATTGGAGTTTTTCCAGAGCTGGGAACCCATCTTCAACCAGTCAACATGATTTCATCGCATGTCACCCCTTCCAATGATTCATGGGTGATTCTGAGTCCCACTCAGATTCAAGGCTATGGCAATCCCATGCCTTTGAACAGAAACCTTGCAGCATATGACGCGATCCAATCAGCCACAAATTGGGTCGACTGTTCTACTGATCACACTGTGGCACAGCTCTCAGCTGAAACTCATCCACACCCACCACTTTTTGATCCTCTCAACTTTATTTTTCCCACTGACAAATCAATCATGGAGGTTATGTGCGGTGATGAGCCACCATGGGGATATTTTCATCATCGATCTTCATTCCCCACCATTCAGCCACTTGAGCCTGATACCAAACCCAACGCTTCACTTGGGATGGTTCAAAACAAGTTCCCCACTTCCCTCAACGAGGTATTTTCCGAAGGAAACTTGGCCAATCTTATGGCAACCACTCCCATCGATATTTCAGTGAAGCCTAGTATCGTGGAAAATGTACACATTGGCAAAACATGTACTCCCATCGAAACGGAGTTCTATAGTGCCTACTTTAAAACTTTTCGCGATGTTTTTGCTTGGAGTTACGAAGAAATGCCAGGGATATACCCCTCGATCGTGGTCCACGAAATTCCAACTTTCCCTGGCGCCCGACCTGTTCGGCAAAAGCTTCGACCCGTCCATCCTCATAAGGCAGCCGCCATTAAAGCAGAAGTTGAAAAACTTTTGCGTGCTGGTTTTATCTATCCTGTCCCATTGACAGAATGGGTATCCAACATCGTTCCCGTAGCCAAGAAACAGGGAACGATTAGAGTTGGTGTTGATTAACGTGATTTGAACAAGGCTTGTCCCAAGGACAACTACCCAACTCCATTTATCGACCAGATCATCGATAACTGTGCCGGAAGTGTTATCTTTTCATTCATGGATGGCTTCTCTAGCTATAATCAGATCGATATCCTCCGAGCCAACCAGCACAAAACGGCCTTTATCTGCCCTTGGGGGATCTTTGCATATCGAAAGTTACCTTTTGGACTGAAAAATGCCGGGCCAACTTTCCAACGGGCGATGTCCTACGCATTTCATGACATCAAACATATTGTAGATCCATATCTTGATGATCTTCCCGCTCATTCTCGGACGCGGGAAGACCATCCAGACCACGTGAGTGCCATTTTCGAAAGGTGCCGGTGCTACAATATATGTTTGAACCCGCATAAGTGCGTCTTTTGTGTAGAAGCCGGAAAACTGTTGGACTTCATAGTATCCAAAGGCAGGATACGTTTAGATCCTGCAAAGGTAGCAGCTATCTTAGCCCTGCCTTCACCTACCAATATTCCAGAACATCAATGTTTGCAAGGGCATGCAAACTTTCTACGCCGTTTTATCTGCAATCTGTCCGAGATAACAAAAGGCTACATGCGGCTTCTCAAGAAGAATGTTCCCTTCATATGGGATGACGAAGCCCAATGCTCCTTTGATAATTTAAAGGCAGCCTTAACCAAAGATCCTATGATTCAACCCCCCGATTACACACGGGACTACATTCTTTATCTCGCAGCCTCGATTTCCACCATCGGTATGGTGCTAGTCCAGGAAGATCACAACGCCATAGAACATGTGGTGTACTATCTCAGCAAGAGTCTTCTTGACTCTGAAACTCGCTACTCACATGTTGAAAAACTGGCTTTGGCAACAGTATTTGATGTCCAGAGATTTCGCCACTACATCTTACTCCACCGGACCACTGTTATAGCCGACTTCAACCCAATGTATTACATCCTCACACGTCAGGTGTTGGGGGGCAAATACTCTCGTTGGATTGTCATACTTCAAGAGTTTGACTTAGAGTTTGTCAAGGCTAAGTCCAAGAAGTCTTTGGTCTTCGCGGAACTAATTTGTAACTTGCCCCGTGCTACTGAGCAACCCAAGCCCATTGATTCTCTTCCTGATGAATCATTGTTCCTCATTAGCACATCTGATCCATGGTATGGGGATATTGTGTTATATCTCCAAACCCAACGCTTCCGTCCCGATCTCACCCGCGATGAATGGCGACGTATCAGACATCACGCAAAATACTACCTTATAGTGAACGTTACTCTGTATCGATGTGGTGTCGACACTGTCCTTCGACGCTGTTTGACCTTAGATGAGGCGGAACGCGTTCTCAATGACTGCCACGCTGGAGCATGTGGTGGTCATCTCTCTGGGATGGCTACGGCCTAGAAAATACTGCGAGCAGGATACTTCTGGCCCTCAATTTTCAAAGACTGCATTGAAACAGTCAAGAAGTGTCCGCCATGTCAATTCTTTCATAGCAAAACACGCTCGCACCCTGCTCCACTCCATCCTGTCATTGCCGTCGGCCCTTTTTCCAAATGGGGCATCGATTTCATGCACTGTAAGCCCACTTTAGCCGAGGGGCATAGCTATGTCATAGTAGATGTCGACTGTTTTACAAAATGGGCTGAAGCGATGCCTACATATGCTGAGGATGGCAAAACAGCAGCACAGTTCATATTCAATCATATTATAGCTAGATTCGGTGTCCCACAGTCTATTGTGACCGATCATGGTTCCCATTTCAGGAACCATATGATCGAAGAACTAAGTGCCAAACTGGGTTTTCGCCATGAAAACTCAACCCCGTATTACCCACAAGCTAATGGCCAAGTTGAAGCCATTAATAAAGTCCTGAAACGAATGATTCAGCGCATTGTGGGTACCCAGAAATCCAATTGGCACTCAACTCTGTTCTCAGCACTGTGGGCATACTGAACCTCAGTGAAAAGTGCTACTGGGTTTACACCATTTCAACTGGTGTACGGCCTAGAAGCCATTCTCCCGATTGAATGTGAAATTCCATCACTCAAGATAGCCATAGAGCTACTTCCACACACTACTTCCGAAGAAGAACGGTTTCTATACCTAGCTAAGCTAGATGAAACCCACCACGACGCTGCTTTGGCTAATGAAGCTCACAAAAAATGCGTCAAAGCTCAATACGACAAATCCGTTCAACCTCGGATCTTCAATGAGGGTGACCTCGTACTTACATATGATTAGATGCATGATAATCTTGGAAAAGGTAAACTTGAATCTATGTGGTACGGCCCCTTCATTGTAAAACGTGTTTTAGAAAAAGGAACCTATGAACTAATCGATTGTGATGGTATGCCATTGGCACGGCCCCGCAACGGGCTATACCTCAAACGTTTCTACGCGTGAGGTTACCCTGCGTGGGTTACTTGTTGTACATAATGTACTTAGTTTGCTTTTGCTTTCTTTTTGGTGTGCACGTGGACCTCATGTATCCACTCTTACTTTGACTCGTGACTTTATGCGTAGATGTCTGCCTACTTTGGATTCGCCGACAGTGCAAGCCGACATACCCAGAATCTCGCTTCCACAGCATGGGTAATCTATTCCCCCACTGGCAAGTTGATTTCTTCAGGAGCCAATTGTTTAGGTCCTGCAACCAACAATATCGCGGAGTACCATGCAGTCATTGGTCTCTTGATAGAGGTTGCTTCACTCGGGATTGACTCCTTATCAGTCTTTTTAGACTCCCAACTCGTGGTTTCTCATCTAAACCATGTTTACATAGTTCGCGATCCTACACTACTTCGTTTATTTCGGAGAGTATGCCTCTTGGAACGATCATTTAATTTTATCACATATCAACACATACCGAGAGAATTCAATTGTATTGCTGATTCATTGGCTAATTACATTTTGGATTGGCATCTTGCCCACACATAACCACATCATAAAAAATAAAATACATAAGTCATTGTAAATATTTAGATCATAAATAGGTCCATATCATTGTATATAAGAGTGTTTTTTCAAAAATACATAAAGTTTGTGTCAAAGACAAAACTGGGGATCAAATCCCATATACAAAATTTCACCCTCAAAGCCTACATATCGTGTACATGCCGCAAAAAGATCAAAAGACCATATATGGAGATCTAGGAGACCTATCATGTCCCTCATCGGACTCCTCCCGCTGCCGGTGGGAACATACTACAGCTCGAACCACCCTGCGAAGAAGTCGACTGATACGACCAGGCACACCTACAGTATGCCGCTGGAGGTGGTAAGGGACGTCATCCATCCTCATAGCAGGAATACCATGAGTCAATCCCTGCAAGTTCCTCTCAATGTCCCGAACACCTCCTGCCTCGTCTTCATCCTCCTCCTCGTCAGGAACAACTTGACGGTCAACACCACCACGACGTAGTGGAGAGTACCCAGCTGGTCTCTGTGGTCCACGGTCTGCAACATGCATGCGAACATACATTAGACATCTTTTACACATTCTAAAAAAGTAATAAAAATTAAATATTCAAAAAGGAAAAAATACATATCCATGAAGGTCATACCAGAATCGTCCCAGTCATCATCCTCTGGCAATGCCAAGTCGATGTCCTCACGGAAATCTACCCCTGAGTAGGGATAGTCATCAATCATAACTATCTGCTCCTCTAGCCAGGAGAAGAAGTCCTCGCCAAAGGCTAGCCGCTGAGGTCCCCCGAGGCGTCCGACGTAGTCACTCCATCAAGCCATCCATGGCTCGGTAGGTGGACGAGGGCGCATAGATATCTGTGGGCATAGTAGTGGCACCCTCGCCAAAAAGAAAGTGACCAGGATGCTCCCATAGCCAAATTGGGAATTTTTCCCAGTCCTACACTTGTGCACTTGTTCTTTCAGATTGGACAACACTGCCTCACACCAGTTGAAAACTGTTCCTCCCATGCACTCTGCTGCGAGATTCACTTGTGTGCAGGATGCCTGATGTAGACTCACGCTTCCTGCTGCACGCGTGATAGTGAATAGCACAATTTTTACTGGAAGTTCTATGACCTCCTTTATGGCCACCTTCCCACTCTTCTTATTTGAACCCTGATGGCAATACCGAGCAATCAACTCATCTGTACTTGATTCTGAAGCTGAGTATCCAGTAAAGTTCACCCGGGCCCCTCTTTTCAAGAGGCCCGTGAGGAAATAAATATCCTCAAGTTGAATTTCGAGGACATGCTCTCCCACTCGGAAAGCTTGAATGTCAGGGTCCCACAATTGGATGAGATGAGTGAGAAGCTTGGGTTGCTGACGAATCCCTTTGGTTTTAAAGAACTTTAGCAAACCACATTCTCGCAATGCGGTCACGGTTGGTAAGTCATTTTCAGCTGCAAAATCATCCGCTTCGTGCTCTCTTTCTTTCCAACTTACCATTTTGCTTCGAACAAGTTGCAAACTCCTGCAAAAGATCAAGCAAAGCAGTTAGTAACTATTTAGCAACTTAGTTCCAGCAGAAAATTGGATAAAATTTGATTTTTTGAACTAAAAATTTGCCTTTGCCGCGCCTGAGGGACATTCTACCGCACGGCAGTCCACACTACTACGCCTCGGTTTGGAGATCTAGTGCGGTACTGTTAGACAGTACCGCGTTTTTCGATAGAGCCCCCACGCGGTAGTGTGAAGGACGATTCTTGCCCAAAAGGGCTCGCTCAAAAATCAAATTTTTCCTGGTGAAAGCAAAAATTTCTTACATAAAATGAAAGAGGGGCTCAAGAACTCTTACTTGGCATAGATGGCTGTTGAAATGGTGTCCTAAAACTCCCGATATGGATCCTTGAAATCTTGCTCCTAAATAGGTGAAAATTTCTCCTTTGGGTAAAAAACACAAATGAATAATAATTTCTATTTTTAACTATTCCTTATATAGCATTTTCAAATATTTTTTTAAATTATTATTTTAAATAGTTAAAATAAACCCTTGTTCACATTGCTAATGTCCAGTTTTTGAGCATTTATTGACAAGATCCTCGGTAAAAATGCGATACATTCACATTGGTGTTTATTCATGATTTGACCTTCATTTTTAGCATACTTTATCTTTTTCGTGCTCTGGATTTAAAACTTGAAAAAGATTCCAAGCGCTTTTACACCTGTGTCATGCTTGTCAAACTCAAGAAAATGGTGTCGAGTACGGTCAGCTTTACTCATGCTCGTTAAACGATGAAGAAAGTATTATCCTGGTTGTATTTTATTCTTTTTTCGGACCAGAATAATCAAAAATTATGAAAAAGACCATAGGAGTCCATAGTTAAGCTCTTTTCAGACTCCCTAAAATTGAAAAGATTGCCAAGTGATCTTGACTCTTTCACGCTTGTAAAAGTATTTGAAAGGTCGTCTATTCGGTGATAGGTTACCCCTTTTTTGGCCCGTCTAGACTATTTACGAGAAAGGTATACCTCAGTCAATCTCGGCTGGGAGAGTTCCCTCGGGAATTGTTTTACACTTTTTCGGGATCGAGGGACTAAATTTTACGAAAAAGTACATTATGGAGCTTCCTTTAAATTTTTCAGGCTCTTTAAATATGAAAAAATATCAAGTTTTCCTTCCTTGGACTCGTTAAAATGTTAACATCGAAGGACCCACTTTGGGACGAACCCCTCCTTTCTCAGCTTCGTAAAACATGTGAGATTGGACTCATCCATGAGATGAGCTACACCGAGCATCTGTTATCCTCTTCAAGCTCGCAAAACAAGAAAGAGATACTCGTCCATCATGTCAGGGAAATATGGGGGGATAAGTCAAGTTTATTTATGGCAGCTTGTCAGTCGTTACCTTTGAACATGGCATGTGTTCGTCTCTTGTTTATATTTGGGTATCCATTTTTCACTGAGTTATGGTCATCATCATGAGTCGCCTCCCTGGCCACGAGTCCACTCATCCCGTGTCTATCCTCTATTTATCAATAATCCCTGCTGCCAAGTCCTGTTACATCCCGTTATATGTTCAAAGGGTTGCATTGTTTCGAGTCGTTCATTGTGTCAGGCCTCCGCTGTGTCATACTCCATTGTTTCATCATCTTATCATCTGTGTCGATCTCGTGTCGATTATGTGGGAATCATTATGGCCCACCTTCGACGAGTCTATTCCTGTCGACACCAAATCACTATCCGGGAATTAGACTTAGAGATCAACCACTAGTACCTTGGTACCTGCATTCCTCAATTGCAGGTTTCCTCGTGTTTGACAGTAGGTTCACATCATTGACCTCTGATCAAGCGATCTCTCGGATGCTCGACATCAACTCATTTATTCGCATTTCATTGAGATGTACTCTTGATACCTTGGGAATCATCGTCATCATTGGTGATCTCCCTCGCGTTTGTTAACGGTTCACATCATTGACCGGTAATCAAATGGTTTCTACCATGTTCGACTTCAACACCTTGTAATCACATGGCTAGATTCGTATCTTTTGCGATCGGGTAGAAGACCCTGGACGCACCTCTACATTTTGATTGCGTCCAGGTTGCGATGGAGATGTCATTTGTATTGTCACACAGATCCACTTATTGTATTGGTCGTGGCTGTGTCATTATTGTCTCATGGATCTACGATTGTTCATAGTAGCCATGATCTGTCCATAGTCTACATCATCTCAGTACTCATGGATCTGCAATGTATTGGTCGGCAGCCATGCTTTGAGTCATTTGTTTCTGAGCATGGGGATGCCTGCCTCGATGGTATATCTAACACTTTGTTTCTGTTTCAGCTCAGTGTCGCTCTCCTCAATGCTATCTCTGCACACTCTATTCGTAAAGTATTTCGGCCATTAGTCCCTTTTGACCTCACACTTTAGGGGGCATCTGTTATACCTCCATGTTTCACAGTGTCGCATCTCCATCACAAAACGAGTTGACGACACTTTCCCTACTGTTTTAAACCATCCAAAAGAGACAGATGATGAGTCAACCTTGAAGGTGAATCTACCCTGACAAGTTCTGACCCACCTAAGACTTTATCTACACACACTACTGCGCCTTACTCATTTATCAAAACGCGGTACTACACACTACTGCGCTATGCTTTTTCCCCAAAACGCGGCAGTACCGCGTTGTGCTAAGACTGTAGAGCGCGGTACTCTTTTATTAGCCTTTTTCACTTGGCTTGTGAGATTTTGGATTTTCGAAGATAATGGAAGATTGGGGTCCCTGATTCGATCTCAACTCATTTCCTTCGATTAGAAACCCTGATCCACTTATCTCTCCCTAGATCCACCCATCTCTCTTGTTGGTTAACCTCACCATTCACTATAAAAGAGAGGCATTCCATTGGAAAAGGGGAGGACTCTTGAGAGTACCAAACTTATGGTCTTGCAGCATTGTGGAGATAGCTAGAGGAGAAGGCACTTGGAGCTAGAAGATTGGCTTGGACATCAAGCACCTTTTGTAAGTATTCTTCAAGTTGTAATGGAATAACTTGTCTTGTTTTCCCAAATCATTTGTGTTAATTTTGTTTTAATGATATGATTTGTATCTTTCATAGATTTAGATTCTAACTTATGTTTCAAGTTGCTAGAGAATAGTGCATTCTTGTGTCTTGGTTCCGTTTTGACAGGTTCGTTTGTGAGGGCTTGGAGATTGGAGAAACTACAAAGACAAGCGTTTGGATAGAAGGTCAGTTAAACTTTCTCTACTCTTTCTAGCATTTTAATCTTGAAATGTTTGTTATATCTAGGGATTCAAGGTAGCATTTGTTTTGACTTGTTTCTTGCTTTAGAGTTAGTTTAAAGTCTGCTTTAAAGTTAAGAGAGTTTTGGCTTATCCGTAGGACAAAATTCTACATAACATTCCCCGATCATGATTGATGAGTGCCTCTCTTGTTTTTTAATGAGTTTCAGGAGGGTAAACATATGCTTGGTATAGCTCATCCCATGGATGATTCCAATCCCAAATGTTTTATGAACCTAGGATAGGAGGGGTTCATCCCATGGCGGGCCCTTCAATGTTGAATTTTAATGAGTCCATAGAAGGTAAAATTGATGTCATTTCATGTTTAGAGAGTCTAAGAAAAAATAAAGAAGACTCCAAAGGTCCTTTTTCGTAAAGTTAGCCTCTTCGCCTGAAAAAGAGTAAAACAACGCGAGAGAGACTCTTCCAGTCATGATTGGCTGGAGTATTCATTTTTAGTAAGTAGAGCCTCCTGGTTTGAAAAAGGGGTAAACTATCACCAAAAAGACGACCATTCAAATACTTTTACAAGCGTGAACACATCAAGTTTGCTTGGTGATCTTTTCATATTTAGAGAGTCTGAAAAGTGCTTAAAGAAAAGAATTTGGGGGTTCCTTTTTCGTGGAATTTTAATGAGCCCAAAAAATTGATAAATTATAACTCGGTAACTTATTCTCATTGTTTTACGAGCATGAGAAAGAACAAAGAGTTAGCTCAGTGTCATTAATAATTGAATTTAATGAGTGAAATAACGACAAAAAGATGCTCAACAAATTGTTCATACATGAAAATATGCGTGAAATGACAACAACCACGAAAAAGAGGATCATTGAGGTACTTAAATTTACCTCCCAGCTTCAAAACTAGGTCAAAATGATTAACTGAGTATAAATAATTCCATTTATAGAAAAATAACCCACAATGGAATAAATTAAAAAAGGAATATTCTCTCTTTTTAATATAAAAAGGGGTAAATAGTAAAAAAAATTACTATTTGTTTTTTACCAAATTGCGGAGGTGAGAAGTGCCATTTGGAGCCGTTTTTCTTTTGTCGATCCTGGGAGCTGTGATTGACCATTTTGGATGCCGTCAGTGATAGGTAACCCTGAACTTAGCCTTTTAACTTTCTAGTGGATTAGTATTTTGTTTTTCTTTCATTTAGGTGATTTTTGAGCTTGTTATGTGGGGGGATTTGTGCTCATAGGCCAATGCAAGTCACCCTTTCGGGATCTATGCCAGCATAGAACTTGAAAGGGTGTTCTGTGCGGCGGTGCCCTGTCTGAAAGGATGATCTGTGTCGACACAAACCCTCATACCAAACTCGGAATCCAACCGAAACAAAAACTTTTTGATGATTGAGGAAGGTTCTAATGGTGTTTAAATGGCCTTTTTGACAGGTTTGCAGTGACCACAATGGTTCTTCAGTGGCGAGAATGCAAGCATGAGCTTGATGATGCACAAGCGGAAAATCATACGCAATGTATTGCCACGTTGAGAAAGTGTCATTTGCTTAAGTATTACCGAGTGTCGGGGATGAGGTCCCAAGTATCTTTGTTGACACATCTGGTCCAATGCTGTGACCCAGTACAACAACATTTTCAGATTGGTGAGCACATGCTGAGCATAGATGTTGAGGACATCTATTTTTTGATAGGGTTGTCCTGACGGGGAAACCCTATGTCCCTGACAAGATCATGAGGGGGTGATCGTACCGTGGACGATATGATAGAGCAATGGTGTACTTTGGGTACAGAGATGATTGGTGGGAAAATTCCCATCAAGGATGTTCGGGACGGATCCCTCCATACCGTACTTTTCACCATCGTTAGGGTGGCTGGCAGCCGATTTGCTCATCTGGTGAGAAATTTGTAGCTGATGTATGCCAAGTAGTGCGTGGATCCTACTGTGTTCAACTAGTGTGAGGGGCTCGTCACCAGTTTATGAGATCAGTTGACCAAATGCCAACATGGGGTGCTGAAGTAGTTTGGTTATGGTTTAGTGGTCGTCTCTTTCATATTGGAGTGGGTGCCACACTTACGCCCGCAGGTGGACCTTGAGGATCGGGATGCATGATATCCTCACATGACCAGGTGGTCAGAGGTGATGGCTCACCATGGTGGCGGGGGTCCTATCATCAGTTTCGGCATAGGTTTCTTCACATGGCTGAGGGGACAAGTCTTCATGGTGGAGGACTATCCGTACCTTGGGACAGACTTTAGAGGAGACCCTAACTTGGTGCTTCTTGAGGGAGCACAGTGGGGCAATGTCGGTAAGAACAACTACTGCTTTTGTTTTTTCATTTTATGTATTTATGATGTTTTTGGGTAGTGTTGATGACTTTTAAATGTTTCTTGTAGATGTGAGTCTGATGCGACCACTTTGAGTATCTCCTCTTGCACGGAGAGGGCAAGTACCAAAGGTGGTCCTTGCGGTCCGACATGCCCTTGAGGAGTTGGAGGAGGTCTAGGAGAACCGCCATAGGATGACCTTGGAAATTCTAGAGCCAGGTGTCCATGACCTACCCCATCGTTACCATAGGTTGACGATCGGTGTATCTTTGTGTTTCGGCACGCTGCTCCGAAAAGTGGCAAGGGTCGTAGTCTGCTACCATGATCATGTTAGGTATTAGGCTCATGTCTTATATGTATATACTAAAATCCTATGAGCTTCAAATTTTGTAGAGATGACTCTTACTAAAATCTAGCATGCTTCATATTTTTTGTATCAGCACTATCATTTTGTACTTTTATTGCTTTATATATACATACACTATTGGCGGTTTTTATACATATTGTGTTCCATTTTTTATTAATGGGATCTTGTTTACATGTTTTGCTTATACAATGGATAATTTACATGTTATGTCTTTTTTTATATTTTATGGATATCTTATGTGTGTGCAATGTACCAATCTAGAATGAAATTGGCCATCGAGTCAGTAATTGAGTTCATATCTTGTGGAATGTGTAGGCATTGAACAGATTAAAAGGACCTTTCCAGGAGACGAACTCATTAGAAGAGACAGAGAAAAGTAGGGTCACGGATAGTGTAGATCCGGTTAAGGTGAGAAACCACCAGTTGTGAATCAAGATGGATAAAAATGTGGCTCATATACAAGTAAGGAGCATCAGTTAGGGTTCCAATCACCGCCTGATATTCTGTGACGTTGTTGGTAACGTCCTAAACAATTTCCTCCTCAGCTGATGAGCTCGCCAGTAGGTGATAAAGTACCCAGGCTTCCGAAGCAACGTTATGGGTATGCCAGCTAGCGCCGTCTGTGATTCCATAGAAGTATGCCATCTGCACATGCAGACATAACATGGTATAAGTAGAGGAACAAGATATAGACACACTAAAACAAAGTGTCACACCACACAAAACACACGCCATGTACAGTATATACAAGATACTTATGCGTGAGAAAATCAAGCATAGTACCTCTTTAGGTAGAGCCAACTGTGAGGCTCTCCAATAGATATCCCATGATAATCCTCTAGTTCGTAGGCTCCCTTCTCCAGAACACGTTACACAATGTATGTCCCATGCCACATGGACTCAAGCTTACCTGCCCCCAGCTTATCGTGTTTTTGGTCATATGTGAGGACCAAATCACCCTCCCTAAAGAAACGAGGTTTAACCAACCTATCATACTCTGCTTTGATGCATTTCTTATGTGCCTCATTGGAAAGAGCATCATCGTGGCAGGTCTCGTCGAGTTTTTCTAGGTGGAGGAAGCGTTCTTCCTCATCAGTGGTGTTCAGAAGAATTTCAACTGCAAGTTTAAGAGATGGAATCTCGCACTCTATTGGTAGGACTGCCTCCAATCCATATACTAATTGGAAAGGTGTGAATCTGGTGGCAGTCTTTACGGAAGTCCAGTACGCCCATAGTGTGGAAAAGATCATGTTAGGCCAGTTTGATTTATGTGTACCCACCATGCGATGATTCATTGTTTTCAAGACCATATTGATGGCCTCTACTTGTCTGTTGGACTGTGGGTAGTAAGGGGTTGATTTTTTGTGACAAAAACCCAGTCTGGCGCTCAATTCATCTACCATATGGTTCTGGAAGTGCGATCCATGGTCGGTGACTATGCCTTGTGGAACTCCGAACCGTGTAATAACATGGTTGAACATGAAGAGTGCAGTGGTTTTTCCGTCTTCATTGTACATAGGCATAGCCTCAGACCATTTAGTAAAATAATGCATGGCTACTATGGCGTAACCATTCCCCCCAACTGAGGTAGGCTTACAATGCATGAAATCTATGCCCCATTTTGCAAAGGGGCCAATGGCAATAACCAGGTGTAAAGGAGCTGGGTGAGAGTGCTTTTTCGTTTGAAAGTGCTGGCATGGGGGACATTTCTTAACGGCCTCAATGCAATCTTTGAATATGGATGGCCAGTAATATCCCATGCACAATATCTCCTGGGCCGTAGCCATCCCAGAGAGGATGACTGCCACAAGCCCCAAAGTGATAGTCATTCAAGATGTGTTCAGCCTCCTCATGTGTCAGACAATGTTGAAGTATGGAATCAATACCATGACGATACAAGGTATTGCTAATGATCAAGTAATACTTGGCATGGTGGCATATACGACGATGATTGTCACGAGATAGTTGGGGTTGAACCGTTGGGTTCGAAGATATAAGGTAATATCTCCATACCATGGGTCTGACGTCCTGATGAGAAACAATGACTCATCTGGAAGAGAATCGTTGGGCTCAGATCCTGAATCAACATGGGGAAGATCACAACTGAGCTCTGCAAATCCCAAAGATTTCTTTGACTTGGCCTTCTCAAAGAGGAGATCGAATTCTTGAAGTATCACGATCCAGCATGAATACTTTCCCCCGAGTACTTGATGTGTTAAGGACGTGGTACATGGGGTTCGAGTGATCGATAATGGTTGTGGTGTGGAGTATTATATAATGACGAAACTTTTGGATGACAATGACTACCGTGAGAGAGAGCTTCTTGACATGTGAGTAATGCATTTCGGAGTCAATAAGACCCTTATTGAGGTAATAGATCACATGTTCATGGGCATTGTTGTCTTCTTGGACCAAGACCATGGCGATCATGGTGAGAGAATTGACACGATAAAGGATGTAATCCTTGTAGTAATTGGGCAGTTGGAGCATAGGGGCATGGGTAACTTTCTTTCCCTCCCCATCCCCCCCCCCCTCTCTCTCTCTCTCTCTTTCTCCCCCTCCCTCTATCCCTCCCTCCCTCCTTCTCTCCCTCCCTCCCTCCTTCTCTCCCTCCTTCCCTCTCCTTCTCTCCCTCCCTCCCTCTCGGTCTCTTCCTCCCTCTCCTTATATCTCTCCCTCTCTTTTTATACCACTAAGCCACCTTCTTCTAACTTACACTCTCCCTCCTAACACTAACCCTTACTAACACCCACTTCTCTCTCCCTCTCTCTCTCCCTCTCTCTCCACCCTCCCCTCCCTCCCTCCCTCTCTATCTCCCTCCATCCCTCTTCTTCTCTCCCTCCATCCCCCTCTCTCTCTCTCTCTCTCTCTCTCCCTCTCTCTCTCTCTCCCCCCCCTCTCTCTCTCCCCCTCCCTCCCTCCCTCTTCTTCTCTCCCTCCATCCCTCTCTTCCTCTCTTCCTCTCTCTCTCTCGCTCACCCCCCCCTCTCTCTCTCTCCCTTCATCCCTCTACTTCTCTCCCTCCCTCCCTCTCCCTCTCTCACTCCCTTTGTCTCCCTCTCTCCCTGCCTCCCTCCCTCCCTCTCCCTCTCTCACTCCCATTGTCTCCCTCTCTCCCTGCCTCCCTCCCTCCCTCCTTCTCTCCCTCCCCCCTCCTCTCTCTCTCTCTCTCTATTATTGACCCACCCTCCTCTAAAATAACACTCTCCCCTCTTAACACTAACTCTTTCTAAAACCCACCTCTCTCTCTCTCTCTCTCTCTCCTCTCTCTCTCTCTCTCTCTCTCTCTCCCCCTTCTACCCCTTCTCCACCTGCCCCCGCTTCCTATGTCCCCCCTCTTCCTCTCCCCCCCCTCTCCATCCATCTCTCTCCCTCACTCCCCCCCTTCCCCCGTTCCCTCCCTCCCCAATCATACCCTCTCTCTCTCTCTCTCTCTCCCTCTCCCTCTCCCTCCCTCTCTCCCTCCTCCCTTCCTTCCTCTCCCTTCCACCCTCTCCTTCTCCCTCCTCCTCTCTCTCTCTCTCTCTCTCTCCCTCCCCTGTGCCCTCCCTTCTCTCTCCATCCCCGCCCCCTCCCCCCCCTCCCTCCCCCACTCTCTCTCTCTTACCAATAATGTCCTCTCCTCCTCCTCCTCCCCCCTCCCACCCCCCTCTCTCTTTACCAATAAGACCCCCCCTCTCTCTCTCTCTCTCACTGTCTCCTATGACTAACCCCCCCACTCCCTCATCTCTCTCATTCTCCCCTCTAATCCTCTCCTACGACTAACCTACCCTCCCCCCCTCATTTTTCTCTCTCCCCACCTCTCTCTAACCCTTACAACACCCCTCTCCCACTCTCTCTCTTCCCCATATATCCACCTACCCCCCTCTCTCTCCCCTACTCCCTCCACCTACACATCTCTCTCTCTCTCCCAACCCCCTAACACCCCCCCTCCCTCTCATAATCCATCTCCCCACACCACTAACAACCCCCCCTTCATGTTGAATAAGGAACCCATAAACATTTTTTTTATGCATAAGACAAAAATGTAGAAATTGGTTCAACTTTATCTTCAATTTCCCTCTATAATATAAAACTTTTATATAACTTTTACATTGTATTAATAAATTTTTCTTTATACATTTTTTTAAAAAAACATCCTTTTTATAATTTAAAAATTTAAAACTTACATTTTATAAGTAAAACTTTATACATTTTATAAACAAAAACGTAAAAAAAAGTGTAGATATAATTACAATAAAATATATATATAATATAATATTAAAAACTTATCAACAATAACAAAATATTCATAAATCATAAATATGACTATAATAATTTCCTTTTTATTAATTAAAATTTGTGTTTAACCTTTATATTTATAAATAAAACATGTTTTATTACTTTTATAAAAAAAATATTTATATCGCATGAGATAGATGACATAATATTAAAAACTAACCAACGATATTAAAATATTTAAAAATCCATCCCAAACCTAATGATAATAATGATAATAGACAAGAAACTATTTTGAACAGAAGAAACAATTTAATCTCACCTACTTTTTTATAAATAACTGGAGAGCACTGAAATCGAGAAAGAGTGAAGGACTTGAAAATGCTCAAACAATATGAAAATAAGAAATGGTTAACAATACTTAAATAGTTAATTATACTACTTCAAACAAATCTAAATCCCAAATATAACGTCAATGGAGAAAACAAATCTAACTATCTAAATGAAGTTAATAAACCCTAACCCAAAAGAATAATTCCACAGTGAAAATGTAAACCTCCAAAAGTCCATTTTATGAGAATAAGACCAATCCTCCCACTCTATGTCCAATTCAGTCGGAAGACAACCCCTTAAATCAAGTTCTAAAACCCTTTCCATCCTCTTATCCGAGATGTTCCAGAAGTCTTCTAGTGCTACAATCTTCCCAAGAAAATTTGCAATGGCCATTAAGGAGTCTTCGTTCCAAAGTTATAAATTCAGACTGGGAAGCAAAACCTAAACATGTTGGTTAACTCGGTGTCCAACATTTAAAAAATTAAGCTAGAAGGACTTCAAAGCCCTGTGTCCATTAGATTTTTCACCACCGAGCTTTAAATTATGAAAGTAGTTATTTTGTTGGGTTTGTTTGTGTGTAATTCATTTCCTTGCATGCTATATTATTTTGATCATTCTGTAAAAAGTAAATTCTTTATTTTGTTGGGAATGAATGATTCTTATTACTTGCATAATTGGTTCATAACTAAATCTCCAGGGATCTATGTAACTTTGTTCTTATATCTTGGATTTTTTTCCTGTTGCTTTTAGTGTAGCTACAAGAGTTGCTTTTGCACTACCACCATGTGTTACACTGTTTGTACTCTTTTAGTCCAGTTGGCCTACTAATTGTGGTCCTATATTGGGCATTAATATCCTATTGACTTACTTTTCTGGCATTTCTTGGACATTAGTGAAATTATCTTATCTTATCTATGTCCACTTAGGTCTTCAGCTTGGGGAGGCCTTGTCTCAACCACTAAACTACAACTCAATGGAATAAAGCATTATTTATATGAACAAGAGTTACATAATGGTAATGCCATCCTTTAAAAAGCAAGAGAATGAAAATTTTAAGAATTCCAAAACATATATGAAATGCATACAAGTGAGTGTATGCCTCCAAGGAGTGTGTCCATGTAAGATACCAACTTACTGTTGATGTGTTTTTGTGTACTAGATCTGATTGGTTTGTGTTATATGGGACCAATTTAAGATTGGTTTCTTGCTATTTCCATATGTTTGCATGCATGTACATAGGATGTACATAATAGCATAATCATGATGAAGATAACATCATTAAATTTAACTGCGATTTACATAACCAACAATTGTCTTAAACTGATATAAAATTTAAAGAGGATCATAAAGACATGCTTGGAATATAAATGGTGGATCTGTTATGTAAATATTCCTCAAGGCTTGAGAGTGATTTAGTAATGTTGTAGATGATGATTAGCAATTGCAATATTTATTTCCAATGTTGTAGATCACCCAAAAGACAATGTTTGTGTGGTATCAATGAACCACCCTGGGATCTTCTCTTAATTCCTCCCCTCTCTGTTTGTGTATTTCTGACTTCTTTCATTAATGCACTTTGTTAAACAATTTTGATGTCAACCATTGGGTTTGTTTGTTTGAAGTTCATGGTTTCCAAGAATATTGCATTGAAAAAAAAGATCATAAATTGTCCCAAATTGACAACCACTATAACAACAGATAACAAATGGATCCAAAGGGATTTAATCACACATTTTTTAACAAGGGAAATGCATATTAAAACCATAGTTTTGCTGTACTAAATAGTCGAAATTACAGTAGCAGAGAAACTCAAGTTTAACTCCACTTTACATAAGAAACTCCACACCTGTACGTCACTTTCCACTCTAGAAGAATTGTGGCTGCCTCAATCAATTTTAACCTCCAAATGTAGAAGTACACTCCTCAAAGATGGATTTAGCCTTTAAACAGTAGATTGCTGCTCATGAAAAAAAAGACACTACCAAATATGGAAGAAGTGAAACTAAACTGATTGAATCCTTGTTGTAACTATATAACCACAATAGGATTGTGAACTAGATAAACACATCTATGCCATTGTATCATTTTCTTGGGAAATAGTACAAGTTAGCTAGCATTGAGTGGTAGTTAGATAGCATTAGAGATGCAGAGAGTCGTGTGCATAGCTTGGAATGTAGTCATTTGTACATTTCCACCTCAAAACAATAAAACATGGCATCTATTAGGTATTGTTTGGTAGGTCCTCACCTGGTTCTATCAATTGCAATTCCAAGCTATAACATTGTGCATGTACATATTTATTTTGCTACAATGATTTTGTTGTTTGGGACATAGATATATTGTTATACTATGCATAATAAGTGACCATTGTTTGTGCACATACAAGATTACACTTCCTCTATAAGACACTCTCTACATGAATTGGGTTGTCCCATTGGCCTAATCATGGATTTGAATCAATTATTATTAGAGTATATCTTTCCAAAGTTGATAAATCATATACACATAGGCTGCTATAGCAACAAGAAGTACTATCTATTGCTTCTAGGATATGGCTACAACCAGCGAAAAGCTATTTTTGTTTTTGACTCCAGAAACTGATGATTGATCTTTGACTCTCTTTTTTGTATGTGAGATGCTTGAATCATGGCCTTGTATTGGGTTATTTGAATACACCAAATGAATATTTTTTGAGAAATCCATTACTAGATAATATATGGTTGTATCTTATTATGGGTCTAAATTCAACATTAGACGGTGTTTCACTTCCAAGATATGCATGGCATTCCATGACACAAAATTTTGACAAGGAGTATGGAAATCAATTATACCTTCTAGGAAGTGCTAGCAGAAGCACTTGATGTGGGAACACAAGACAACCTTGAAAATGTCCAGAGAGGAATATTTTCAAGTGATTATTTTGGAGGTTCTAAAATATCGAATCAGATTGAGGGATCAATGAAATCCTATACCAATGAAAGGTGGCCTTGAATTTTCCCTTCAACCGTCATACCATATATTTTTGCTTCTCTTTTTTAGTGGGACAATGAGTTTATTTGTTCAATGAGGGATAATATAATTAGACCAAAGGTGGTTTACTTAGATCCCCTATTAGAATTTAGAACACACAAAATGTGATTGTGGCTTGTTGTATAGCAACTCGTGATGAGTTCATTTTATGGTTAGATTAATTGTATTATATGCATATGACATATATGGTATTTTCCTTGTAGTTACGTACATTGCCTCAAATTCTAATGGAAAACATAGTCTACATTTTTTTCCAAAAGGAAGGGACATTTTAATGGTTTGTGTTTCCTAGCCTCTCTTTGTGGGTAATATTTTTCTCATGCTTCTCGATTTGGATATTCTTGTTTTCTGACAATTAATGGTTAATGGTAGAGTGATTATTTAAATAATTCTTAGTTATCATATTTAATTTTCTCAATACATCATTGTACATAATACTCAGCCCTTGTTCACATTTTGTTATTCACTAACACTCTATAGTATATATTTTCTTTTGTGGCAGTCACCTTTCCTATTTATATTGATTACAAGGTACGATCCAAGGTTCTTTCCTTGCCTTTAAAGCGTGACTCTTGTAGGATTTATATTTTATATGTATGTAATTTGTACAACATAGAGGGTCCAAACATTAATTTATATTTGTGTAAAGGTTGTTGGCTCTGTATTTTGACGTTAAATATAGATCTGCATAAGCAGCTTTACAGGAGTTACCCTTTTGGTGCAGGTTTTCTCCTTCAACATGGATTTTGCGGGCTTGCATCAAGGAGTATTTTATTTTCTACAACCTATTTATGAGTGCTTAAATATGGAAGAATTGAAAATAAATTGGTTAAATCCGTGTTGTAACTGCATAACTGCTATACATTGTGAACTAGATAAAAACATTTATGCCATTGTATCATGTTCTTGGGAAATAGTACAAGTTATCTAGCATTGAGTGGTAGTTAGATAGCATTAGAGATGGAGAGAGAGGCTTGTGCATAGCTTGATATTGTTATTTTTTGAGCATTAATTCAACATACTCTAGGATCTTTACTGAGAGAATAACATGTACAACATGTCAAGTATAACAATGCATATCAATCACACCAAGCAATCACATGAGACAATAGACACACAGAGTGTCACTGGGGAAAACCATAAAGGTGAAAAACCCCACAACTTCCTCAGAGATAGAAAGAGCAATGATACAACCAAAGTACATAGAGATAGTCCTCCTAGTAGCTGAAACTCCTCCTCCACTAGTGCGCCACTTTCTGAGTAGTGTAGAAGTGAATAATGAGATGATCAAATAGAGTGCCTCCTGCACTCTATTTATACATGACCTGACCTACCTAATAACCTAGCAGGGCCGACTTGTCTAAGTCATTCTAATAACCCATGGTTATACTAATTAGGGCCAACCCCACACTTGGTGGTCTAATAACCCATCACTGCATGTTACGACAGTTGTCATTACAAATGATGACACTTCCGTATAGAGGAATAATAACATCTCTATAGGAGTACAATATACATAGGTGAAACACATTCCGAAGTTACAATTACATCAACACTCCCTCTTAACTAGGAAGGTATTTTTTGACATAGATCTTCTAGCACAGGTCTTCTTCTCTGGATCATCGTCAACGAATCATCGTCCTCAAATCATCGTCATCGTCACTACTGCTACTATCTCAATCAATATCCAATCTCCTCGTCATAGGAAGTTCTACAGAGCCAGTCCTTTTTCATGCTGGATGTAGGCCCACCACCTGTAGGTCTTCATCATCATTGGCCACACTGTGGAATCCTCAGGAGTGATTATGTACGTCAACCAAACCTCGAAAGAGCATCCCAGGACCGATTACGATCTTACTGCTCAACCTATCAGATCCCCCAGGATCTTTTACATTTTGAACTTCACAAAACCTACTCAGAGCATCCCGGGATGTTACAAGCACATCGGTCTACATGTCTAGATCTCGATAGAGCATCCCAGGCTGTTACGAGCACACCGCTCTACTTGTTCGGACTTTAAAGGATCTTTTCTATGCGAACTTTCGCAAAACCTACTCAGAGCATCCTAGGATGTTACGATC
This sequence comes from Larix kaempferi, assembly GCA_027924585.1. Taxonomy (NCBI): domain Eukaryota; kingdom Viridiplantae; phylum Streptophyta; class Pinopsida; order Pinales; family Pinaceae; genus Larix; species Larix kaempferi. The sequence goes on along the minus strand of BSBM01001857.1, from coordinate 232,820 downwards.
ACATCGCTCTACCTGTCTAGATCTCGATAGACCATCCCAGGCTATTACGAGCACACTACTCTACCTATCCATATTTTAAAGGATCTTTTATATGTGAAACCATAGAAAAACCTACTCAGAGCATCCCAAGATGTTACGAGCACACTGCTCTACCTGTCTAGATCTCGATAGAGCATCCCAGGCTGTTATAATCACACTGCTCTACCTGTCTAGATTTTAAAGGACCTTTTGTATGCTACCTGCACAACCTGTCCACGGCCATAGAGTATCAACCTGATACTCACCATAAATCATCCTGATGTACATCATCACATGATCAACCTGATCATCATCATAGCATCAACCTAATGCATATCATCTGGAGCAACATCCTAAAGCTCGTCATCTGTGATCATCCTGATCATCATCATAGCATCAACCTGATGCATATCATCTGGAGCAACATATTGAAGCTTGTCATCTGTGATCATCTCGATCAAACAATACATCCATTTGATGCATACAAAGTATCTACCTGATACATATCATCATACATGATCTACCTGATCATATAATGCATCCACTTGATACATACATAAGTACATGATCTACCTAATCATACAATGCATCCACCTGATACATACATAAGTACATGATCTACCTGATCATACAATGCATCCACCTGATACATACATAAGTACATGATCTACCTGATCATACAATGCATCCACCTGATACATATACAAAAAATACATGATCCACTTGATCATACAATGTATCCACCTGGTACATAAATACATGATCCACCTGATCATATCAAGCATCCAACATGATGCATATACAAATGCATGATCCAACTGATCATATCAAGCATCCAACATGATGCATATACAAATACATGATCAAACTGATCAAAACATCTAATTGATGCAAATACAAATACACGATCAAACTGATCAAAGCATCCAACATGATGCATATACAAAGTAGTAACTGGAGCATCATCCTGATGTTCATGATCTAGAGCTTACATCCATAACCATGGGAATGATCCTCCTCTCACCATGCTTGGAATGGTTCCTACAAATGTGTTCATCACTTCTTCCTCGAAGTGTCATTAATATGAAGAACACCAATCCTCTCTCTGAAGTACTCAAACTTCACTCTGGCTAGTGGTTTCATCAACACATCTGCAACCTACTCATCCGTCGCAACATACAGGAGCTTCACTGCTCCTCTATGCACCATATCCCTGATATAGTGATATTTGATCTCAATGTGCTTCAACCTGTCGTGGAACATCGAATTCTCAGATAGCTTCACACAACTCTGGTTGTCATAAAAGTTACCAGTAGCATCCAACGGGAGATCAAATAACTCAGACAGTAGATTCCAGAGCCATACTGCCTCACAACTAGCCAAACAAGCTGCAACATACTCTACCTTGGCTGTACTCAGTGCTACGAGGACTACTTCCTACTAAACCAAGAGATCACACCTGATCCCATACTGAAGCAGCACCTAGATGTGCTCTTCCTATCTGTAGCACTTCCTGCCTAGTCCAAATCAACATAATCCTGCAGATTAAACTTTTGATTCGCATCATACTTGAGCCCATAATCAATTGTACCCTTCAGGTACCTCAGAATATGCTTTACAGCAACCAGGTGAACACCTCTAGGATTCGTCAGGAACTAGCTCAATGTGTTCACTGCAAAGAAAATATTTGGTCTAGTGTTCGTCAAGTACATCATGGACCCAATCATCTGACGATACACCGGGACATCAACCGGAACAGATGAAGCATCACATAGAAGCTTAAGGTTCGATGCCATAGGTGTGGCCATGGCCTTGCAGTCCATCATCCCAAACCTCTTCAGGATCTCTACTGCATACTTCCCTTGTCCAAGGAAGATTCCATCTGCACTCTGCTACACCTCCATGCCTAGAAAATAGTGCATCATCCCCAAGTCCTTCATCTCAAACTCAGCAGCAAACTTCCTCTTGGTATCGCCAATCAATCCATCCTCACCTGTAACAAACAGGTCATCCACATACAGAAGTATTATCATGGGATTTCCTTCCTCAACCTTGTAGTAAAGGTTGGAATCTGCTTTACTCTTGGTAAAGCCCAAACTGGATAGAAAGATGTCTATCCTACCATACCAAGTCCTAGGAGCTTGCTTCAAGCCATACAAGGCTTTCTTCAATCTACACACATATGACTCTCTGTCATGTGTCTCAAAACCAAGTGGCTACTCCACATACACTTCCTCCTCGACTACACCATTCAAGAAAGTTGTATTGACATTCATCTAGTGTATCTTCCATTTCATCACTGCAACCAGGGAAAGTACCAATCTGATGGAAGTGTACCTGGCTACAGGAGAAAAAGTATGTTCATAATCAATCCCTTCTTTCTGGGAGAAGCCATGAGCTACAAATCTCGCTTTGTACTTCTCTATGCTTCCATCTGCAGCATGGTTGATCTTGTAGATCCATTTGGAAGTCACAACCAACTTCCCTTCAGGTCTTGGGACTACATCCCAAACATCATTCTTCATGATCAACTGGTATTCCTCGGCCATGGCATCCTTCCATTCTTTCTTTTCTGCTGCTTCTTCATAACTGGAAGGTTCTTTGTTCATAATATCATAGAGTAGGGCAACATAATTGGTATGTGATCTAGTCCTTTTCCGTTCTCTGTGTTCTTCTTCTAGAATGCCATATCTTTCTGCATCTTGAATGAGCTCTCTATCCCATACAGGTTTCCTCTTGTGAGATTTCTTCTTACGGGCTGGATCTACAGGTATTTGTGGATCTTCAACTTCACGATCTACTTCTGGAATTGATTCAGTCATGATGGTGTCTTGAAATCAATTTTCCTTTGGTTTTTCATGATCTTCAACAGGTGCCTTCTTTGATTTGATGTAAGCTAAGTCCTCATCAAATGTTACATCCCTGCTGACATCAATCTTCTTGAACCCTGGAAAGTATATTCTATAAGCCTTCGAGCTTTCACTGTATCCCGCAACGATGCCCTTCTTTCCTGAAGGATCTAGCTTTGTCCTCTTTTCCTTTGCAACATGTGTATATACTGGACAACCAAATATTCTGAGATGGCTGAATTCAGGTTTCTTGCCAAAGAATACCTCTTCTGGTGTCTTGTTGTCCAATATCTTGTGAGGTGTTCTATTCTGCACATATACAGCTGTTCTAGCTGCTTCTGCCCAAAGATGCATAGGCAGATTGTGGTCATGCAGCATTGCCCGTGTTGTTTCCATGATTGTTCTATTTTTCCTTTCTACAACTCCATTTTGTTGTGGATTATAGGGAGCAATCAACTCCCTCTTAATCCCTAAGTCACTGCATAGCTTCTTGAAATCACCTGAAGTGAATTCTCCACCATTGTCGGATCTGAATGTCTTGATCTTCTTATCAGTTTTATTTTCCATCAATGCTTTGAATTCCTTGAACTTATCAAACACTTCATCGTTATTCTTCAAGAAATAAACCCAAGTCTTCCTAGAGAAATCATCAATGAAAGAGACATAGTATACATACCCCCTCAGAGAACTGGATGACATCGAACTGCATACATTAGAGTGGATAATCTCCAAGATTCCTTTTGCTTTGCTTTCACTGCTTGGAAATGCCTTCTTGATGTTCTTTCCTTTTGCACATCCTTTGAAAACACCTTCATGCTTTGTCTTGATTTCAAGTAGACATTCTACATCTTTGCTTGCAATTGGTAGTGCTCTATAGTGCACATTTGCAAGCCTCCTATGCCAAAGTTCACTTGGCTCCATGGATTCATGTACCATGGCATGTTCAGGTTGTCCTCTCAATTTGTACAATCCTCCCTCTTTCTCTACAATCACTACTACATCATCTATAGTTTTACCCTTTGGCCACATTAGGACTTGGCCATCTACAAATGCAACCCTCATGCCTTTTGCATCCAATTGAGATATGGAGAGTAGGTTCTTTTTGAGCCCAGGTACATATAGAACATCTTTCATCTTCAAGGACTTCCCAGACCCTAGGTTGTAGGAGGATTCACCACTTCCCTTGATGGGATATTGATAGTCATCCCCAAGTTTCACTTTATGGGGTGACTCATGTTCAAATAGATTTACAAAAGATTCTTTAAACCCATTCATGTGTTTGGAAGCCCCGCTATCAATAAGCCAATCATTACATCCATGAGAGATAGTACCTGTGAGAGCAGTGATTAGAACATATTCATCTTCACTTGATGAAGTATCATCCTCAGCAATATGAGCATGAAATATCTTCTTGTTGTACCTCTTCTTCATGTTGAATTTGATGTTGTTGTCTTTCTTCTTCTTGGGACAATTTGAAGCAAAGTGTCCTACTTCATTGCAATCAAAACATCAAACATGAGATAGATATTTCTTCTTATGATGAGAGTGAGAATGATTCTTGTTATGAGATCTCTCTCTCTTAAACTTTCTTCCCTTGGTGTGTGCTGTGAGAGCTTGATATTCATTCCGCATCTTTTCTTCTCATGCCACAAGCCTTGTTTCTTCTTGTGAGCATTCCTCCCATAGTCTATTGAATGAGATCAACTTCCTCCTTGCATAGATTCCTTGGATGAAGGAGTCCCATGACCTAGGTAGGCCTTTCAATGTAGTCATGACAACTTCACCATTGTCCACTACTTCATCCACAGCTTCAAGTTGTTCTTTGATCTGAGAGACCTTAGAGAATTAAGATTGAATGGTCTCTCCATTCTGAAGCTTCACCCCTTTCAATTGGTTTCGCAGAGTCATCTTCCAATTTATGTTCTTCCCTTCAAATAGCTTGGTTAGGGAATCAAACATCTCCTTGGGTGTATTTAGAGAGGACACATGTGGTATGAGATGGTATTTGATAGAATCAGCAATGATCCTCTTTGCCTTGACCAAGTTCTTCTTATGTAAGGCCTTAGCCTCTTCTTCCTGTGGGATAGGGACCTCAGAACTTATGTAGGTGTCCAATTCATTTTCTTCCATGATTAACCCAATCCTATACTTCCATGTTTGGAAGTTATCAGCCCCTTCAAGCTTATCCTCAAGCTTGGTCTGGTGAGACATCTTAAATAGTACTTCAAATGGAAATAGAAAAGATTTAGGTCTTACCACTTGATTTGCAGAAATCTGGATCTCATGCTCGATTAGGGTTTGTTAGAGAAACCCTAAAAATTCAAAATGTGAATTTTGACTTTCTGAAAGGATAGAAATATGTGCCTTGATGATCTGATTAGCTTGGTATACTGAGAATTTGAAAACTGCAAAGATTCACCCTTTAGAAATGCTTTTCAATCTCTCGGATTCACTCAGGAGGACCCTGAATTAGGGTTTGAGTTTCCCAAAGCTTCACCCAACCAAAAATATTGATCCAAAGCTCTAAACTTCAATTTTTCCAAGGAGCTTCCATCTATGTCCTCAGAATTCAGAAATTCCTAATTTTGTGGAAACCCTAATTTTTAGGGTCAAAAATGAAAGTGCCCAGAATTGAATTCTGATTGGACAGAAAGATGCGCCTTATTGAGGAGAGTCAAAATACTCTATTTCCTTTCAAGATCTGTGGAAAGAAACTCAATAAACAAGAAACCTTAGTTTCCGCAACTGCACAATGTCTTCTTCTGAGGTTAGCTCTGATACCATGTTAATTTTTTAGCATTAATTCAACATACTCTAGGATCTTTACTGAGAGAATAACATGTACAACATGTCAAGTATAACAATGCATATCAATCACACCAAGCAATCACATGAGACAATAGACACACAGAGTTTCACTGGGGAAAACCATAAAGGTTAAAAACCCCACAACTTCCTCAGAGATAGAAAGAGAAATGATACAACCAAAGTACACAGAGATAGTCCTCCTAGTAGCTGAACCTCCTCCTCCACTAGTGCGCCACTTTTCGAGTAGTGTAGAAGTGAATAATGAGATGATCAAATAGAGTGCCTCCCGCACTCTATTTATAGATGACCTGACCTGCCTAATAACCTAGCAGGGCTGACTTGTCTAACTCAGTCTAATAACCCATGGTTATACTAATCAGGGCTGACCCCACACTTGGTGGTGTAATAACCCATCACTGCAAGTTACGTCACTTGTGACACTTGTCAATACAAATGACAACACTTCCAAATAGAGGAATAATAACATCTCTATAGGAGTACAATATACATAGGTGAAATACATTCCAAAGTTACAATTACATCAACATATATGTATTAATTTGAACATTTCCATCATAAAATAGTAAAACATGGCATCTATTAGAGATTGTTTGGTAGGTCCTCACCTGGTTCTATCAATTGCAATGCCAAGCTATAACATTGTGTATGTACAAATTTATTTTGCTAAAATGAATTTGTTGTTTGGAAAATGGATTTCTTGTTATATTGTGCATAATAGGTGACCATTGTTTGTTCATATACAAGAAGATCACACTTCTTATATAAGACCAAGGCAGGTACTAAGCAACTGTGCTACTTATCCCACTTGTTTAGTAAAAGATTCGCCAAGACTTTACAAAGTTTTATAATTTAATGAAAGTTTTAGAATTTAGAATTTACAAAGTTTCAAGGTTTAATTGTTTCAAGCGTGCTAGCTCAATGGAAGAGCACTTGCTTTACAAGCAGGAGGTTGGTGGTTCGATTCCATTGTTCCCTAATATTCATAGGGAATGGTGATGATCACTATATGTTCCTAAATATGTATCAATAGTGAGGGTTGTTAAAAAGACATTATCAAAATTCATTTTTATATATGAAATGGTGTTTGTCAACGAACATGGCCATATATATGCATCCATATTGAGGGCCATGAAAGGTCCATCACCATAAATCACTGCTTTTCATAAATTATGACGGTCACTATCCATCATTATAATCATTATTCATGACGGACCTTGAATGCCACCACATCACCTATACTTTTGGTGACACGACCTTTGGCGATGTTCATGTTTTGGTGACAGGGACTCTTCCGACCATCACTAATGAGCTTATGGTGACATTTTTCAACCCTCACCAAAATATGCAATGGTGACGGTCAACGAACGTTACCATAACAATAGTGAGGGCCATAAAAGTTCCATTACCATAAATCATTGTTGTTCACATGAAATGGGGACGGTCCCTATCCATCATTATAATCATTATTTGTGCTGGACCTTGAATGTCATCACATCACCTATACTTTTGGTGATGAGGCCTTTGGTGATGTTCATTTTTTTGTGACAAAAAATCTTTTGACCCTCACCATTGAGTTTATGGTGACCTTTTTAAACCCTCACCAACGACCTTTTTTGTTGTAGTGACAATATCACAAAATGTAAAACCCCAAAATATATGTCTTCTGCAGCTTCTCTATTTTCCTCCTATGCGAACTTGTCTTCTCTCTCTCACTAATGAGAACTTGAGTGAGTGAGTGTGTGTCCAAATGATAGAGCCTTTCCCTCTATTTATACTTTACCTTGGGGTGACCTTTTTACCCAAGTGGGCCGACTTCTCTAGGAGACCTAGTAAAACATTTACATTTGACTCTTTTGGGGACTATTTCCCCGACTTACATTGGAAGATTTTACCTCAATGACCTAGTATGACTAAGCATCATAATGACATCCCCAGTTGGAGAAAAAGCATCTCCATTGGAGGTACAAATAAAATACAATAATAATAACAATATAAAATAAAAGGGAATATCTTCTGAAGTTACAATTACAACAATAGAGAGGAGGGTGGTTTGGAGAGATAAAGAGATAGAGATCAAGGGGTTAGAAGTTTGGGGAGGAGGATGAAAGTGTAATGTCCCCAAACTAACAAAAATTTAAAAAAAAATTCCGTCCCTGTAATATATGCTGATTGAGAAATAAATAGTCGCAAGTTAATTCTAAAACTAGGAATATATGTAAATGCTTACTGTCGATAAAATAAGGTCTACCATTCTTAAAGAATCATGATCTCTTTGACTTTTTACATTTTCAATCCTGTGAAAGAAATGTGGAATTAAATATTGATGTATCCTGGTTATGAGTTTACGATTGTCGGTGTAACTGTGATAACAAATCTTTCATACTATTTTAATTAAACCATATGAATGTATTATGAATGTCTAAATGGCACCTTCAGGTCATATGGCCTTTGTTGATGAGATGTTGAATCCATGGTGGGACCTATAACAATCAACGAGAGGAAAACATACCCCAACAGTGTTGCCGAGAGGTAAGAGTACTCTTGGGAGTCTCTGGACTTACTTAGCATTTTTGCTAATGTCATTTTCTCATGATTGTGTTTGCAGATGTTCACCTTGTAACAGTTCTACCCTAGAGGTTCGATCTAAACTCCATCAAGGGGTTAAGTTTTTAAAGGCTAAGTGTGGGGGATATTTCCTTAGTGGATATACCATAATACAATTACTACAGCATAAAAAAAGGATTTGATAGTGTAATGTTATAGTAGGAATGCATTTGCAATTAAACATGTATTTGTCAATTGAAATCGTGGCTAAATCCACACGACTCAAACCATAGGCATGTATGTAAAAGATTAAGACTCCACTAGCACAGAGTTTGATGCAAGCTTAATGCTGTAATGGGTGACAGGATGGCTAAGGGTTTCACGAGTTGGGGTTTTTCCTTATGCCCAAGTCTCTACGTTTCCATTTTGGTTTGGGATGCACTTTGTCATTTTCTATGGAGGTGGCTTCGTGCCATGACTTGAGATGCACTCATGGTCAGTGCACCTTGGCGTTTGTAGTTTATATGGTGGCGTAGAAATGCTCTCCACCTTGCTGAGGTATGAAATGCAAGAGTCCATTGATCTATGAAATTTCAGTTTCATTTAGGCATGTATGATAGGAATTAACTGATGGTTGCTTATTTGTGTTGGCAGGTAGCAATAGCTCTAGTGTGGTTCATTGTGGAAGGCCTGAGTTTCCATCAGCATGGTCGCTGGTAAGTCCAGCTGCATACCAGGTTGCTCTGCTTCATGCACCTCTATCGTGTGTTGTATGTTTTCATTTTTTGGGTTTTGTTGCAAAAATGCAGAGTCATTCCTTTGTCTTTCTGCAAGTCACCTTATGGTTAGACTGTGTAAATGGATGAAATACTTGAGTTTTGTGGATCTTAAGTAATTTCTTATGAAGCTGGAAATCATTGTAATATTTGTTTCTTAGATGCTGTGACTAAAATATATATGAAGTTGGTTTTGAAAGCCACTGTGGGCATAAATGTAATAATGTTGGTGGTCTATTTATGGCACTGGGTTTTTATATTGAGGATGCATCTTTGTACAATGTATGGTGCTTTTAAAAACCTTTAAACAGTAATGTGGCTTCTCCTATGAGTCCCGTGTTTGCTTAAATCGATTTCTAAATCTATGATGGCTCTGTGTGATTTATGAATTCATTGTACAGTTTCAATGGATGCGTTTTGGGTTTCACACACCTCTAAATTCTGACTTCTAGCTAGGGTTTAAAAACTTGTGATTTCCATTTGTTGCTTCCTGTGGTTGAATGAATGATGTGCTGGGTTCTACTTTAGCGATTTTATGAGAAGAAGAGATAACGCCTAGGTGGGTATTCTGTATGTATGGCTATTAGTGAAATTTCTCTAAACTGTTGAATTCTCCAGATTCGCTTAAACAGCGTAGATGCTTTCATTCGCTTTCAAATTTGGTAAACGTATAGTCCATAACTTATCCCTGCATTGATGTCTTTTGACTTGGCAAAGGAAATTATTGGGGTTCGACCCCTGAACCTGTGTCTTCTTGTGCATTGAAAGATTTGTATTTAAAATGTGTGTGGGATTTCATGTTTTGTTGTGGGTCCTGAATGGGAAATGATATCGACAACTATCTTTGAATAAAAAGCATAGGATGATTAATATGAAGTCTAAACTTGATGGTCCATTGAAATCGTGCTACTTGGCAAAGTCTTGTTTGCGTTTTCTCATGAAGTCGTTTGGATTGTTTAAAAGAAATGAAGAATGTGTGATATCAATATATTTTTACAAACCGAAAATCCTGGAAAAGTGCTTTTAATGTTTTGGCCAGGTACTCTTGTGCAGTTTGGAAGTTTCGATGCCTAGTCTAAATGATTTCTGATTTCACTAGATGGGATACTATCTTTCTAAAAGAATTTAATTATCATACAAACCCTATGAAATTAAGAGTAGGTGTTTCAAAACTGAAACATCTAATTGTAAAAGTGTTATGACAATCCTATCTTAGAAGAATAATATAGGTTGTTTAGCAAGGGATAGCTGGGATAGACCTGTTAGACTCGCCACTGGATTCTGGGCAGAATCTTGATTAATATTGATAATGAAAAACAATACTATACTAAATTCAATTATGAAAATAACTTGGTTTGAAGGTTTTGAAATTTTGCATACCTGCTTATTTTGTAACTTTCTCCTTGCTGTAATTATCTTGCACACTTAGTCAAATAATTAGTGGAAAACTGCTAAAATTTAGCTAACCTGAAAAATTGATCCTTCACGAGATAACTTTGGGACTATGTAACATACCCTCTTTGCTAAAAAACATTTTATGCTGAAAAGATTATGTTAACTTTTATTGTAAAGTTTTATATTGGACAAGTGTCCAAGGATGACTGTAATTTGCACAATATTTTATTATTTAATAAATAAAATAGGAGACAAACACCTAAGGGGACCGTTGAAAGAGTGGCTACTAACCCACTACGTGGAATGGAATTTGAGGTAGAAGGCAATGGACAAGTGGCAGCATCATGATGCAACTAACTAGCTGTTGGTATGGGACAACTCCCTTGAAATGTGGTCATAGTGCCCTGGAAAGAGGGACTGGAGATTGAGGCTCATTTATTCAAAAACTGACCACTAAAAACCTAGGTAGTCTATATAATAGCCATCAAATTGTGAACTGAGGTTCATCACTTTTCCTGATGAGGAAATTTACCTTGGGGTTTTGTTGTGCTTCACCCAAGAGATTTGATGAGGGGATATGCTAAGTTTTTGATCATGTTGTGAGTCTACCAAACTCTATAAACTGAAGGAGTTCGATGTTGAGTGTTGAAGGCATAGTCTGAGTAAAGGAGTTCGATGCTGAGTGGTGAAGGCATAGTCTGAGTAAAGGAGTTCGATGCTGAGTGGTGAAGGCATAGTCTGAGTAAAGGAGTTCGATGCTGAGTGCTGAAGGCATGTTTGAGTGCCTTGCTTCAACACAGATTCCATCTACTTAGTGGTTCAGTAAGCAGGCTCGGGGGTCCACCAAAAGAAGGAGTTTTGTTGCTTCTTTTGGAAAAGGTTGGGAGGAATAGGCCTCCTTGGGTGTTTGTCGGCCCTATCATCATTTACATGTTCTAATTGTTTATTTTCAATTATTAAGTTTGGTTTACAAAATGTATTATGGTACAGATGAAATCATTTTCTTTATGTCTTAGGTAGGATCCATTAGTAATGATTCCGCATAATAACTTGAATAAAATAACCCTCTGCATTTTTCCCCATGCAACTAATGCTGCACCATACCCCAGTACAAAGGATATATCTTAGAATAGATAAAATGATAGGCAGGTTAATCAAATAAATAGATAGAGTACTGTTATTACAATGTTTTGTTTCATTCTTGATATTTCCATATTTCAAATACATGTATTAAATTCAAAAATAAAAATAGTCCATCTCCAGGTATTTGAATTTATTTCCTGTACACAAGACTTAGAAATTACAACAGTTGCAAAAATGTAAAATAGCAACAATAAGCTTACATTACATTGCTATCTTGACAGTTATAGAAAATACTAGGGTTTTATGTTTCTAGTTTTTTATTTTAAATTTTGCAATAGTTTTCTATTTACAGTTCTGTGCAATAACCCATTTTCATTGCGAAATACAAATTGATAAACATTTTGATCATAAACTATTTAATTTATTTCTGAAAAGGGAACTTTTATGCTTTTCTTATTTCTCCAAACAGTAATGAAGAATATTTACTTTTCATGATTATACACAGTCATCACTTATACAGAAGTTAGACTGAGTTATTATTATCTGTCATAAATAGAATCCAACTCTAAACAATTCTACAAAGTTATTCTTTGAAACACTCTATACTGGACAATAGTTCTTTTTACACTTTATGCTTTTCATCAAAACATTCCTATATATTATCTTTTATATGACTGTTAATAGGAACATTAACTCTCGGCACCAAAAAGCAGACCGTTTTAGATCATTCAAAGGATATCAAACAAATAGAAAAGATACGATTCATACTTCAGAGGTCCATTTTCTTTTTAGAAAATGCAAGTAATCCATCACTTAAACAAGTAAACCTAGCCACCATTTCACCACACAGACTTCAGCAAAAACAAAGAAAACATCTCAGTGAATGACGCAGATCCTTTTTAACTTAAATAGATGCATGAGATTCAGAAAATAACTCTCAGATTTGATTTCATAAACCTTAGCACCATCAAGATTTACAAGTTGGGGATGTTCCTTAAACAGTATTTTGACTTACGGTCATTATCGTTTTCTCTTTCTTAACACTCATAAAAACAAAGCACAATAGTTCCATTCATTTCGGAGAACACTTGCAAAATCAAAAGCTGCTACAAATCTTTAAATTGGACCAAACCACGTAATGAAAACTAGAACAGTTCAAGGGTTTAACCCTTTCACATTTTATTATCATAAAGTATTTACACCACTGGCTAAACGAATGGGTTGAGAATCTCTATTCTCCCCATGATGTCAAATAAATACACAGTCAGCACGAATGGTGGATAGATAACCATAGTTCTACATCAAACAAAGGCTCGAGAGGAAACCAAGAAAGAACCCCAGACACCATCTGGAGGTTATCAAGGAACTACCGAAACTTACCAATTTTCATTTCGTTGCCAGATTTCAACCAACGTAGGGTTTTTGAGAATCAAGCTTACAGCCTTTGCACCTTCCAAGAAAACATCACCCTGGTCAAAACAAAATCATGAATGAAATAACCGAAGTAAATCACATTGCAACTTATACAATTGTAGAGAAAAACCAGGTATGAGCTAGCACATTACCTTTGAGTTTTCAATCTTAGTAGAGGTGTCTCCACTTTGGTCAACCATAGTAGCACCCTACTATCCAATGTAGCAATGTGAGGTTGCAACGCATGGAAGCACCATATGTTGAAGGATCAACCTCGGATCGACTCTCACCTACACTTTTACAAACCCAGAGTTTGCCAAGTAGAAACGGAGCACTGTAACACTTCTATCCTGGTGGTCCAAACATTAAAATCCCTTTCAAACTGTAATAGAGGAAAACCATGAGGTCGGGGTTTCGAATCTAGGCCGAAACCTTGCACAGAAATCACCATAAACTTCCTTAGGCCTATCGGCCTCATCGCAAAGCCAATGCCAGAAAATCACGATTAATACCAAAATTGCAATAACGTCAAAGGATAGTGGAGGTTAGGGTTAATCCCCAAAGCCCGAGATGACCCTAGGATCAACGGTGGACCTCAAATCTACACATATCATAATTAAAAAACATTAAATGCATTAAAGAATGCTCTATCAACCAACAACACCATGGAAACTAGCTTGAGACCAGGATAGGGTTAAGCGATGCCAACTCAACATTATGGCAAGTGATACAATCCACATCAGTCACCACCAGAGCATCCACTACGGATGCAGGTAAGAGCCTTTATGATTGACACTAACCGAGAGTACAAATCCATCCTTGTCACCAAACTATTAAGTACCCCATACTGCATATCGTGGCGATTGTATCACTGCACACCTGGTAGAACAAATATTTGCAAAAGCATAGTATTATGGTTTCAAGATATCATAAAACAATTAACCATCCATTAAAACTCCACGACGATAATCGCATGCATGTTATATGTTAGTATTTTCAAATGTTTCGATGATATCATATATTTCATGATAGGTTTAGACTTAGAAACATAAAATTTATCATAGTATCCTTCACTTGAAAAGGCGCGTATGGTATGCACATAGTTTGCATACTTAGGATTTTTACAAACCATGTATTTGCTTAAGTTTTTCCATAAAAAACCATATTAATTTTATAATATAGTTTTACAATGATCTATAGCTGGGTTAGAGCTATTCAAGAGCATGTTTATAAGTCATAGAGATAACCAAAATGTTATTATATAGCCACACACAATTTTGATCCAATTCTTATGTTATAACCATGAGATAGGAGATACCTCCTTAAGAATTACTCACATTGCTTAGAAAGCTGAATAATATCAAACTACAATTGAAGTTACCTTAGCATTATTATTTAAGTTCTGAACTTGACACCTTTAATGATTTCGCCACTAGAAATACCTTAGAACCTTGCATTTATTCTGGAATAGCTGACTGACGGAAACATTTAAATCTAAAACTAGAATTACTTGTTCAAGTGTGTTTTTTTTCCTTACCTATCATCTGCGAAAGTGCAAGTTCATAAGCTTTAGCATAGATGCTAAGTAAGCTTCGGGGTTCCCTCATGACCCCTTCATTCATCCAAGAAAAAGATAGCATTTAGCACATATAATTTAACATAAATCAAGTATTTCGACACATGTATTTAAAAGGGCGGTCTCACAATGAAATCTGTTCAAACATCTAAACACGGAATTGATTTTCACAATACAGTAAGACGCAACTTTAATATTTTTGTTTGAGCATGACTGCAGTAGGTTAAACATAGAAGCATTTTATATTTCCGCACACTTATATTTTCACTTTAAATGCTACGATGAAAAATTTTAATTTTTTGTGGATTTTGGGGTGTTACATGTGGTATCAGAGCATGGTTTAAACTCTAGGCCTGAATAGGCTCACGCGCGCAACACAGAAAAAGGAATCAAAAAAATTGTTTTACTGACTTTTATTTTTATTTTTGTTTTAGTATAGAACAATTTGACAATTGTTTTATAAGTATGTCACTATTGGAGGAATCAGTAGAGGATAGATCTCCTTGTAATAAACATAGTAATAATGAAAATCCTAAAGGAATAAATGTCGAATTACATAATAATTCTTCTGAATTTTTGTGTACTATAAAAGATTTAAAGTCTGGTATAAAAATAGTTAAGGAAGAAAATGAACATATTCTGAAGGTGCAAGATGCGTTAAATCAGATTTTGATGGAGAATTATCATAATGAGGTAAGAGGAAGGAAATCAGAGATGAAATATGATTCTATTATAATGTCCCACAAACATAATTATAAGAAATCAAAGAATGATAAAAGTACTAATTACTCTTCCTCTGAATCAATTCAAAGCAACTATCACTGTAATCAGGATAGCAGTGATAGTGATTACTATTCAACAAAGAGAAAGCATAAGTACCATGAGAAGATTACTGGAGAGTTTAAAAAGATTAAGCCACCAACTTTTAATGGCGAAAGTGAGAAGGGTGAGACAGTAGAAGCTTGGTTGTCTGGGATGAAGAAGTACTTTAAAATTTACAATTACTCTCCTCAGTTAAAGGCCAAGATGGCTATTTACCATCTGATAGGAAAGGCAGATATCTGGTGGCGGGATCTTAAAAGAATTAAGAGTATAAAGGAAAGAGACGTAACCTGGAGTATGTTTAAAAAGTTATTTAATAAAAATTTCTTGTTAGAACAATATTATGAAGATAAATCAAAAGAGTTTGATGATTTAAAATTGGGTACTATGAACATGAAGGAATTGTGCAGCAAGTTCTTTAGTTTGCTAAGATATGTACCTTATATGGTCGAAGAGAAGCCTAAGGTGCAAAGGTTTCTCAGCTATTTACCTTTCAACATAAAAGACAGAATTGAGTATGACAACCCTACAACCTTGGAGGAGGCTATGAGGAAATCCAATTTTTGTTTCGATCAAAACAGAAAAAGGGAAGGAACAACTGGTTGGAAGAGCAGTAAGACTAATCAGTTTGATTATAAAAAGAAGAATTTTAATCATAATTCTGGAATTTTTAAGAAAAGTTTTAATAACATAAATTTTCTGAGTCATAATAATTACAGGAATAATGCATCTCAAAACTTTACTGCTGCAAGGAACGTACCTAACAATAATAATCACATCAATAACAATAATAACAACAATAGGTATGTTGAACAGAAAGGACCTATGAAGTGTTATGACTGCGGCGGACCACATAAGAGAGCAGATTGCCCATGCAATAGAAAGACGGTCAACAACGTTCACATTGTACAAGCAGAGCCTACAGTTGGAGATGTAGCAAGTGAAATGCCCGTAATATATGCAGCACTGGAAAATCGTCAAGCAGACCATCAAACATCCATGGTTGAAATTGAAGGTATGATACAAAACAAATCTATTTCTGGTTTAATAGATCTGGGTGCAAATATGAGTTACGTTTCACCCGAATTAGTGAAAATTTGCAAGTTAAAGATAGAAAAATTTCACAATCGATGGTGAGTTAAGCTTGCAACAGGCATTAAAAGGACGGTTACAGATTTTGTTAAAAATTGTGATGTATGTTTGAGTCAGCTGAAAACACAAGTTAATCTTAATGTTTTACCCTTAGGGTCATATGACTTGTTGATTGGTATGGACTAGCTTGAACAGCATAGAGTTTTACTGAATTGTTATGAAAAGTCTTTTGTTTGTTTGAATAATGACGGTAATACTGAAACTGTAAAAGGCATCTCTAGGAAGACTTTTGTAAGACAAATTTCGGATTTACAAGTAAAGAGAGCTACAAGAAAGGGTTGTAAATTATTTTCTATGAATGTTATTAATGACGAATGTTCATCTAAAGAAGATAAGGCAAAACTGGAGGATATACCTATTCTTAAGGACCTTTCTAATGTATTCCCGGAAGAAATTCCAGGTTTACCTCCGAAAAGGGAACTTGATTTCACCATTGTGTTAGTACTGGGTGCAGTACCAAACTCAAAGGCACCTTATAGAATGAATATTTGGGAGTTAAACAAACTAAAGTCTTAGATGAAGGAATTAATAGATAAAAACTATAGAAGGCCAAGTGTGTCTGCTTGGGGAGCACTAGTTATCTTTGTTAAGAAAAAGGACGGTACTATTCCACTGTGCATAGATTATCGTCAACTTAATAAAACATCTATAAAGAATCGATATCCCTTGCCCCACATCGATGATCTATTTGATCAAGTATGTGGGGCAGAGCTATTCACTAAAATTGATCTAAGATCCAGATATAATCAAGTTACGATAAAAGACGAAGACGTATTCAAAACTGTATTCAGAACTCGATATGGACACTACGAGTTTGTAGTTATGCCTTTTGGGCTAACCAACGCACCTACAGTGTTCATGTGTTTAATGAACAACATTCTGCATAAATATTTGTATAAGTTTGTAGTTGTGTTCATTGATGATATTATGATTTACTCAAAAACTAAAGAAGAGCATGACGAACACTTAAGAATAATTCTGCAAGTATTAAGAGAACACCAGCTTTACGCTAAGTTCAGTAAATGTGACTTTTATAAAGATAAAATTTAGTACTTGGGTCAGATAATTTCTAAAGATGGTATTTTTGTCGATCCAGACAAGATAAAAGCGATTAATGAGTGGCTTGTCCCTAAATATATAACTAACGTACGATCATTTATGGGAATAACAGGTTACTATAGAAAGTTCATTGAAGGATTCTCTAGAATTGCAAATCCCATCACTTCTTTGCAGAAGAAAGGGAAGAAATTCGTATGGGACCAGAAATGCCAAGAAAGTTTTAATAAGTTAAAAGAGTTATTAACAACTGCACCTATTTTAAAAATTGTTGATCCCAATAAGGATTTCGTTGTATGCACGGATGCATGAAATGATGGACTTGGAGGGGTCCTAACTCAAGAAGGTCATGCGATTGCTTATGAGTCCAAAAAATTAAAAATCCATGAAAAGAATTATGCAACTTACGAGCTTGAGTTGGCAGTCGTAATACACGCACTTAAAATGTGGCGCTATCACTTGATCCAGAGAAAATTCATTCTAATGACTGATAATAAAGGCTTAAAGTATTTATCGGATCAAACAAATCTTAATGCAAGGCAAGCTAGGTGGTTACCTTTCCTTAGTGAGTACAATTTTGAGATTCAACACATTAATGGAAAAGAAAACAAAGTTGTTGATGCCTTGAGTAGAAATGTTAGATTGAGTGTTGTGGCAGCAATCAGTACTTTTAGGACAGATTTGGAAAATCAGATCAAGGAAGGGATTAATCAAGATAAAAATTATCAAGATTTTTATGCTAAAGTGGCTGAAAATGTATCTGAAAATTTAATGTCATATTACAACATTAATGAAAAGGGCTTAATGACTTATAAAAATAGAATTTATGTACCAAATGAATCGAAAGTTAAGTTGCTGATTTTTGACGAAATTCATAAGAGTCCTTATTCAGGACATCCTGGTTATCAGAAAATGATAACTATGTTAAGGAAGGATTATTTTTGGCCCAACGTGAAAACTGAAGTGGCTGAGTACATAGCTAGATGTTTTGATTGTCATACAATTAAGGTTGAATATCAACATCCAGCTGGACTATTGCATCCATTGCCAATTCTAGAATGGAAATGGGAGATTATAAGTATTGATTTTATCACTAGTTTGCCTATAAATCAGAAGCAGAATGACTCAATCATGGTTGTTGTTGATAAACTTAGTAAAGATGCTCATTTTGTTCCTGTTAAAACTAATTTCAAGGCTTCTAACATTGCAAATATTTTTATGAAGCAAATATTCCGCTTACATGGAATTCCAAAGGTAATCATTTCTGATCGAGACTCTAAGTTTACTAGAAAATTTTGGACAGCATTGTTTAAAGGTTTAAATACTAAGTTAAATTTCAGTACTACTTTTCACCCACAAACTGATGGACAGACAGAAAGGGTGAATCAAATTTTAGAAGATATATTAAGACTGTATGTAAAGGATCAGCCCTCTAAATGGGAAGATTATTTACACTTAGCTGAATTTGCATACAATAATCATTATCAAGTATCTACTAAGTTAATTCTATTTGAAATTTTATATGGAAGAAAATGTAGCACTCCTATTTCTTGGGATAATCCTGTAGACAGATTAATGTTAGGACTAGATTTGTTAAAAGAAATGGAGCTAATCGTGAAATAGGTACAAGGCAACTTAAAAGTTGCACAAGATAGGCAAAAAAGTTATGCAGATTTGAAACGCACTGAAAAAGAATTTTAGGTTGGAGACCATGTTTTTGTAAAGGTAAAACCCAAGAAAAGTTCTTTAAAACTTGGGAGTTGTGCTAAACTAGCACCAAGGTACTGTGGTCCATTCGAAGTCCTATCAAGGATTGGACCGATTGCTTATTAGTTAGCATTACCATCAAATTTAAAAATTCATAACATTTTTCATGTATCAGTTTTAAAGAAGTATGTGCACGATGCTACTCATGTGCTAAATTTGAATGATATACAGGTGGAACCGGACTGTATCCTCAACAGGAGGGAAATTACGCTTCGGAACCATAGCATAGGGCAGGTAAAGGTGCAATGGAAGCACCTTAGCCCTGATGAGGCTACTTGGGAACTGGAAAGTAAAATGCGAGAAGCATATCCAGTTCTATTCCATGAGGAACTTGATGATGAATAGGCAACATCGAGGACGATGTTGAGCTTAAGTGGGGGTGTTTGTAACATACCCTCTTTGATTAAAAACATTTTATGCTGAAAAAATTATGTTAACTTTTATTGTAAAGTTTTATATTGGACAAGTGTCCAAGGTTGACTATAATTTGCACAATATTTTACTATTTAATAAATAAAATAGGAGACAAACACCTAAGGGGACTATTGAAAGAGTGGTTACTGACCCACTAAGTGGAATGGAATCTGGGGTAGAAGGTAATGGACAAGTGGCAGCATCATGATGCAACTAACCAGCTGTTGGTATGGTACAATTCCCTTGAAATGTGGTCATAGTAACCTTGAAAGTGGGACTGGAGCTTGAGGCTCATTTATTCAAAAACTGACCACTAAAGACCTAGGTAGTCTATATGATAGCCATCAAATTGTGAACTGAGGTTCATCACTTTTCCTGACAAGGAAATTTACCTTGGGGTTTTGTTGTGCTTGCACCCAAGAGATTTCATGAGGGGATATGCTAAGTTTTTTATCATGTTGTGAGTCTTCTAAACTCTATAGATTGAAGGAGTTTGATGCTGAGTGCTGAAGGCATAGTCTGAGTAAAGGAGTCTGATGCTGAGTGCTGAAGGCATAGTCTGAGTAAAGGAGTTTGATGCTGAGTGCTGAAGGCATGTTTGAGTGCCTTGCTTCTACACAGATTCCATCTACTTAGTGGTTCAATAAGCAGGCTCAGGGATCCACCGGAAGCAGGAGTTTTGCTACTTCTTTTGGGAAAGGTTGGGAGGAACAGGCCTCCTTGGGTGTTTGTCGGCCCTATCATCATTTACGGGTTCTAATTGTTTATCTGCAATTATTAAGTTTTGTTTACAGAATGTATTATGGTATAGATGCAATCATTTTATTTTTG
The DNA here is from genome assembly GCA_027924585.1 of Larix kaempferi. Taxonomy (NCBI): domain Eukaryota; kingdom Viridiplantae; phylum Streptophyta; class Pinopsida; order Pinales; family Pinaceae; genus Larix; species Larix kaempferi. The sequence continues at coordinate 212,295 of BSBM01001857.1, read as the reverse complement.
TCTTAAGTAGGATCTGTTAGTAATGATTTCGTATGATAACTTGAATAAAATAGCCCTCTGCATTTTTCCCCATGCAACTGATGCTGCACCGTACCCCAGTACAGAGGATATATTTTAGAATAGATAAAATGATAGGAAGATTAATCAAATAAATAGACAGAGTACTATTATTACAATGTTCTGTTACATTCTTGATATTTTCTGTATTTCAAATATATGTATTAAATTCAAAAATCAAAACAGTTCATATCCAGGTATTTCAATTTATTTCCTATACACAAGACTTAGAAATTATAGCAGTCGCAAAAATGTAAAATAGCAACAATAAGCTTACATTACATTGCTATCGTGACAATTATAGAAAATACTAGGGTTTTATGTTTCTAGTTTTTTCTTTTAAATTGTGCAATAGTTTTCTATTTACAGTTCTGTGCAATAACCCTTTTTCATTGCGAAATACAAATCGATAAACATTCTGATCATAAACTATTTAATTTCTTTCTGAAAAGGAAACTGTTATGCTTTTCTTATTTCTCCAAATAGTAATGAAGAATATTTACTTTTCATGATTATACACAGTCATCACTTATACAGAAGTTAGACTGAGTTATTATTATCTGTCACAAATAGAATCCAACTCTAAACAATTCTACAAATTTATTCTTCTAAACACTCTATACTGGACAAGAGTTCTTTTTACACTTTATGCTTTTCATCAAAACATTCCTATATATTATCTTTTATATGACTACTAATAGGAACATTAACTCTCGACACCAAAAACCAGACCGTTTTAGATCATTCAAAGGATATCAACCAAATAGAAAAGATACGATTCATACTTTAAAGATCCATTTTCTTTTTAGAAAACGCAGGTAATCCATCACTTAAATAAGTAAACTTAGCCACCATTTCACCACATAGACTTCAGCAAAAACAAAGAAAACATCTCAGTGAATGATGCAGATCCTTTTTAACTTAAATAGATGCACGCGATTTAGAAAATAACTCTCAGATTCGATTTCATAAACCTTAGCACCATCAAGATTTACAAGTTTAGGATGTTCCTTAAATAGTCTTTTGACTTAGGATCATTATCGTTTTCTCTTGCTTAATACTCATAAAAACAAAGCACAATAGTTCCATTCATTTCGGAAAACACTTGCAAAATCAGAAGTTGCTACAAATATTTAATTTGGACCAGACCACGTAATGAAAACTAGAACGGTTCAAGGGTTTAACCCTTTCACATTTGATTATCATAAAGTATTTACACCACCGGCTAAACACCGAATTGGTTGAAAATCTATATTCTCCCCATGCTATCAAATTAATGCATAGTCAACACAAATGGCAGATAGATAACCACAGTTCTAAATCAAATGAAGACTCGGTACGAAACCAAGAAAGAACCCCAGACACAATCTCGAGGTTATCAAGGAACTACCAAAACTTACCAGTTTTCGTTTCATTGCCATATTTCAACCAACGTAGGGTTTTGGAGAATCAAGCTTACAACCTTCGCACCTGCCAAGAAAACATCACCCTGGTCAAAACAAAATCATGAATGAAATAACCGAAGTAAATCACATTGCAACTTATACAACTGTAGAGAAAAACCAAGTCTGAGCTAGAACATTACCTTTGAGTTTTCAATATTAGCAGAGGTGTCGCCACTTTGGTCAACCATACCATCACCCTACTATCCAACATAGCGATGTGAGGTTGCAACGCATGGAAGCACCATATGTTGAAGGATCAACCTCGGATCGACTCTCGCCTACACTTTTACAAACCCAGAGTTTTCCAAGTAGAAATGGAGCACTGTAACACTTCTATCCTGGAATTCCAAACCTTAAAATACCTTTAAAACTGTAATAGAGGAAAACCATGAGGTCAGGGTTTCGAATCTAGGCCAAAACCTTGCACAGCAATCACCCTAAACTTCCTCAGGCCTGTTGGCCTCATCGTAGAGCCACTTCCAGAAAATCACGCTTAACACCAAAATTGCAATAACATCAAAGGATAGTGGAGGTTAGGATTAATCCCTAAAGCCCAAGATGACCCTAGGATCGATGGTAGATATCAAATATACACATATTGTAATTCAAAACATTAAATGCATTAAATACTGCTCTATCAACCAACAACACCATGGAAACCAGCTCGAGACCGGGATAGGTTTAAACAATGCCAACTCAACGTTATGGTATGTGATACAATCCACATCAGTTGCCACCAGGACATCCACTACGGATACAGGTAAGAGCCTTTATGACTCACACTAACCGAGAGTACAAATCCATCCTTGTCACTAAACTATTAAGTACCCCGTACTACATATCGTGGCGATTGTATCACTACACACCTGGGAGCACAAATATTTGCAAAGGCATAGTATTATGGTTTCAAGATATTATAAAACCATTAACCATCCATTAAAACTCCACGACGATAATCCCATGCATGTTATATGTTAGTATTTTTAAATGTTTCGACGATATCATATATTTCATGATAGGTTTAGACTTAGAAACATAAAATTTATCATAGTATCCTTCACTTGAAAAGGCATGTATGGTATGCACATAGTTTGCATACTTGGGATTTTTACAAACCATGTATTTGCTTTGGTTTTTCCATAAAAAACCATATTAATTTTATAATATAGTTTTTCAATGATCTATACCTGTGTTAGAGCTATTCAAGAGCATGTTTATAAGTCATAGAGATAACCCAAAAGTTAATATATAGCCACACACAATTTTGATCCAATTCTTATGTTATAACCATGATATAGGAGATACCTCCTTAAGACTTACACCGCTTAGAAAGTTGAATAACATCAAACTGCAATTGAAGTTACCTTAGCATTATTATTTAAGTTATGAACTTGACACCTTTAATGATTTCACCACCAGAAATACCTTAGAACCTTGCATTTATTCTGGAATAGCTGACTGACAGAAACATTTAAATCTAAAGCTGGAATTACTTGTTCAAGGGTGTTTTTTTGCCTTACCTGTCATCTGTGAAAGGGCAAGTTCATAAGCTTTAGCATAGATGCTAAGTAAGCTTCGGGGTTCCCTCATGACCCCTTCATTCATGCAAGAAAAAGATAGCAGTTAGCACATATAATTTAACATAAATCAAGTATTTCGACACATGTATTTAAAAGGGCGGTGTCACAATGAAATATGTTCAAACATCTGGACACAAAATTGATTTTCACAATATAGTAAGACGCAGCTTTAATATTTCTATTTGAGCATGACTGCAGTAGGTTAAACACAGAAGCATTTTATATTTCTGCACAGTTATATTTTCACTTTAAATGCTATGATGATCAATTTTAAATTTTTATGGATTTTGGGGTGTTACAGACTACCACGTTCCTCCCAACCATGATCCTACAACTGTTCCTGTTTCAGTATGGATCCCCCCGAGCTGGTTCTGACATGCAAATTGAGAGATAGAGGCCCCAAGTTCACTGTTGGCTTAGATCTGGAAACTTGTGTGGTCTGTTACAATTTTTGGAGTAGAAAATTCTCTCTGATTACCATAAGGGAATGATAATGAAAGAAAGATGGATCCCCCAAAACTTGGGATCTGCCATCTTAAGTAGGGGAGTCTTGAATTATGACTGTTGGAAAATTCAGTTTCTTTAAATTAAATAAATAATATTTAAAAGACATACTTAATAACTATATGTGACTTTGATTAAAACTCTCCAAACTGATTGTAATAACAATAATTAAATTTTACTTAACTATTAATACATTTATTAATATTAATAAAAAAATGTCTAAAATATAAATAATAAGTATATTTTGTAAATAAATCATTAACATCATTATTATTAAAGCTCTTAATAATAATAATGGCCTTGAGGCTTTTATGCATGTAAATCATAGAAGACTACTATTAGTCAGTTCATGCTTTAAGTGGTAGTAATTACTCTTATTTAAATTATGTATCTTCACCTAATACTTCTTTCTTTATCTTTTAAGGAAAAAGTCCAATTCTTTGGAAGGTCTTAGTAGGCTTGGTTAGGCACCTCTAGTCTCTCTCTTTGCATGTTGGATTCCCTCGTTTAACATGGTAGTTCCTGCAGTACTTCATGATATATTGAAGAAGATTCATTTAGTCAATTTGAATAATTGTGATGCAACCTAGAAGTGCTATTCAGAGTCCTTTGACTCAACACTTGAGATCTAGTAACCCCGAGTGCTCTTCAGATCCTTTTAACTCAACACCCTCACATGGGCGTTATGCTAGTGTAATTCCAAAGTCTCCGCTCAACACTAGTGCTAGAATGTGGTTGTGAGGCACATCTAGAATATTTAAGTGGCCTCGGATTCGGTATTCATTTATCAAGCTTGGAGTGCTCTAGGGCTTATTCCCAACACTCAGTGTACATCAGGGCTTACTCCCAGTACATAAAAATTCATCTAGGTACATCAGGGCTTACGCCTAGTACATAGGTCTCTTTTGTGTTTCTGAGTCCACGCTCAACACATCATATAAGCTAAACATGTAAAATCACAGCTCTGCATAGTAAGTAACAAAAGGTCATCTCAATATGTATTAGGGCTTGTACCCATGTTATATTCTAAAGAACATAAACACAACATTAGGGACTTCCCGCCCAATCATATAATCAATAAAGAAGTCAGTCAAGGTCCATGCTCAGTATATCAATATAAAAGAATAAATCACATGTGCTAGGGCTCGTTCCTAATACTTGAAATCAAATCATAAATGTTGGGGCCATGGCCCAGTATAACATAACAATGGTCAGTACAAAAATTCAGGATATTACAGAAAGTTAGAGAGAAGGAGGTGTATAGGGTGGAAAGGGAGAGAGAGACATGGGTATTATTGGTACAGAGGAGGGGGACTAGGAGAGAGAAAGAGAGGAGGTTTTGGGTTAGGGGATTAGGAGAGAGAGAGAGGGTTTAGTGGTTTAGGTAGATGCATATGTGGGATGCTTCGTGGTAGGAGTAGGAGAGAGAGAGAGAGAGAGAGAGAGAGAGAGAGAGAGAGAGAGAGAGATGGGAGTTCATGGGTAGAGGTAGAAGGGGGTTTTAGGGGGTTGGGTGGTTGGGCGAGAGAGAGGGGGGTGGGGGTTAGGGGTAGGTGGAGTAGGGGAGAGAGAGAAAGTGAGAGAGGGGGTTATTAAGGGAGTAGGAGAGAGAGAGAGAGGGTTTAGTGGTTTAGGGGTGTCAGGGGGTAGGGGGTTTGGGTTAGGGGAGTAGGAGAGAGAGAGAGAGTTTAGTGGTTTAGGTAGATGGATATGGGGGATGCTTAGTGGTAGGAGTAGGGGGGAGAGAGAGAGAGAGAGAGAGAGAGAGAGAGAGAGAGAAAGACGGGATTTCATGGGTAGAGGGAGAAGGGGGGCGTCAGGGGGTTGGGGGAGAGATAGGGGGGTTGGGGTTAGGGGTAGTTGGAGTAGGGGAGAGAGAGAAAGTGAGAGAGGGGTTTATTAAGGTTTATCGGAAGGAGGGGACAGAGCGAGAGAGATGAAGGGGGTTTAGTGGTAGGGGGAGAGGTAGGGTGTGAGAGAGAGAAGGGGTTTGTTAAGGAGTTGGGGGTGTGAGAGAGAGAGAGGGATGGGGTCTAGGGGTAGGTGGTGGATTAGGGAGGTGTGTGTGTGTGTGTGTGTGTGTGTGTGTGTGTGTGTGTGTGAGAGAGAGAGAGAGAGATTAATGGGTTGAGGGGTCTAGGGTGGTGATTCATGGTATGGGGAGGAGGGGGCTAGAGTGGTGATTTAGGGTATGGGGAGGAGGGGGCCCAAGGGAGAGAAAGAGATCGAGATCAAGAGGGTTAGTGGTTTTTGGAGAAGTATGGAGGTTAGAGAGAAATGGGATAGTTGAGGAGTAGAGGGGTTGGTGGTAGAGAGAGAGAGAGAGAGAGAGAGAGATGGGTAATGGTTGGAGGTAGGGGGGTGGCGAGTAGGAGAGAGAGAGGTGGGGTTTATAGGTATGGATTTAATAGGGTGGTTAGGAAGAAAGAGATATGGGTTTATGGGTAGAGAGAGAGGTTCGGGGTAGCGGGAGGAGGAGAGAGAGAGCGTGGGAGGGATTAAGGATAGGAGGATTATGAGTGGGGATGTTGGGGGTAGAGAGGGGGGGGGAGGTGTGAGGGGTATGGGTAGGAGAGAGAGAGAGAGAGAGAGAGAGAGAGGGATCGATATACATATATACCACTAAATTAAACTAAATCATCATTAAAACAAACTTACAGATATACCATTAAAAATAGTGCCTTACTCCATACTCCTCCCCTCCACCCCCCTTCTCGCTTTGTCCACCCCTCTCTCTCCAAAACCCCTAAGAACTCTTCCACTCTCTCTCTCCAAACCCCATAACACCTCCCCATATCCCTCTCTAACCTACCTCCTACCCACTACTCCTATCCATCACACTTCTCTCTCTCTCTCTCTCTCTCTCTCTCCTCATCTCCCTCTCTCTCCCCCCACTCTCCCTCTCTCTCCCCCATACCTCTTTGTCTCTATACAAACCCTTGAATAATGCCCCCTCTCTTTCTCCCTAACCTTCCTCCTACCCCACTAATTGTATCCATACCCCTTATCTCTCTTTGATACTCCTTGTATCCCTAATCCCATATCTCTATTTCTCTCCTAATCCCCTTTTCCCCTACCACTAACCAATCTCCCATCCCTTTCTATATATGTCTCACTCTCCCCCCTACACCTCCCCCTACACGTAACCATCCACCTGTCACTCTCTCAATATCCCTCCTAACACTAACAAGCCACTAGTACAAAATGAGAGATAAGTGACTAGGCAACTAAAAACGTTAGTCGCCATAGTTTTTTCAAGAGATAAATGACTAACATTGAGCAATTTTAAGTATGACAACTAAAAACGACTAAGATAAATGAATAATTTAGTCACATGATAAAATATACGACTAGATAACAAGTGACTAAAATAAAAATGACTAACATAAATGACTAATTTAGTCACGGGAATATAAATATGACTAGCTAACAATGACTAAGAATATGAATTAGTCGTTTATGTTAGTCATTTTTAGTTGTGTCACACCGACAATGGAAAAATACAATTTAGAGAATGAGTTTTTACAATTTCCTAAATTTTAACAATGTTGATGGGTTAGAGACTCCGACCCCTTTAAAGGAGGTCTATGAATCCATCTGGGGTCTCTCAATTTAACAAATTATAAAAAACAATTGTCAAAAGTGAAAATTTTCATTACCGGATTCCGTCAAATAATTTGAAGCATATTACTATAATATAATTATTAATATGTAATATAGCTATTTTAATATATTATAATTATAATTATAATAGATCATATGTAATATTAATATAATAAAATATAGTATAATAATATCAATATTAGCATTTAAAACACAATATAACATAGTTATTCCACCTTTTATTTGCATTTGTAAATATTAATATAGACCAAAAACGTTAGTCACAACAAGTGCTTCCTTTATTTAACATGTATAAGTGTTATCATTTTATGAATTTGTGTGAACATGAAGTTGTAAATGGCTAACCTCAAATATTTTTATGATTTTGAACAATGAGCACATTTATTTTGGATTCATCCTTCATTTGGTACATAATCATTATTATCACCATAAAATATCCTACAAAGATAGTGAACATTTTAAATATACAACATTTATTTGATGTCTTCAATTTATGTTAGTCTCACAACCAAAGAGCCATAACATTAGGTGGGAGTAGTTATAACCAAAATGTATATGGTTTGTCTAATTTGGAAGTGAGCATTATACCAACATAGATCCATCTTAAACCCGTATCTATCAAGCACCGAGAGGGATCCAATTTCTTGAGGTATATTTGTTTTTCTAAATTTAAACTCAAGAAATTTGATATCTCTTGATTGATAGATCAAGGTTTCAGTTTTAAGTTTTTATTTTATAACGAACATCAATTTTTTAATTACTTTTAATAATATTTTATTCCATGAGCCAACATGGATTTTTTTTAAATACTTTCCATAATTTTTTATTTTATGAGCCGACATGAATTTATTAATGGCTGACATAATATAAGTTATTACTTTTTACTCTCTTTTTTTTACTCGTGTAACGTTACTGGACAAACGTTACAGCATCTCCCTCATACTCGTGTGTAACGTTACATGGACAGATGTTACAAAAGCTCCCCCATACTGGGCTGTAGAGCACCTCGTTTCACTTGGTGCTATAATTTATTGAAAATTGTTTCCATCATATAGTTTCACACTATAGCATTCCATACATTTACATTATATTTCTTCAATCTTTGATATATCCTAATTCAAAGCGTACATGCAAAATTCACTAGTTTAAGGAAGAAATTGTATAACTATATTGAGTTATCTCTCTAACTAGAGAATCCACGAAACAAGGTAGAGAATACACCACCATTGGATATGCACGTATGTTGCTTTGTCATTTTTTATTCTTCAATGAGGTAACATGTCCGAATTCCATAAATATCCACATGTCCGAAGTCCATCAATATCCATTTCATGGTCACATTTGCTTAATATATGGTTGAAGTAAGTCAATTTGGTGTATTTGAGCTCAAACCAGTCCTATGATCTGCAAAACGATCCCCAATAATCCCTTTGAAAACTCTTGGGAAATGAAGGATCTAGTGGAGCAAATCAATGTAGGACCAATTTATTCTAAATGTGGCCCTTTATTGTTCCTCAACTGGGTTTTTATGTTCTTTATCACCATCGTCATGTTGATTTATGATCTGGGTTTCATCTTCCCATCATCAATTCATTTGCTCAATGTTTACAGAGGCTACAAGCATCTGTAGGAGGAAGTCATGGCGCAGTTATTGGACATAGGCTTCTTTTCTCTCCGAGAAAAGGAATAGTTGGGTCTCTATGGAAAAGGCGTCGAGGACTTCATTCCCTTCTATAATGTGTCTAAGAATCAAATTCTTGGTTATATGAATGGAGAGGAATATGATCGACATTGTGGGTTTTCAAGATTAACGCAGGAGCCTTGCTTGGTGTGCCCTCCCAAAGACTACAAGATTCCGTTTATGTGCCCTACTATCAGGGATGTCATATAGACCGGTAATGTCAAGATCATAAAAGAATAGTTGCTTTACTCTACAAGTCTTAGTAAGAGGTATGCTACTATGTTCTCTAGTATATACCCACTTCTCGCCATCTCAGTTCTTTTTTATGTTCATTTTGTATGCCGTTGAGGTAAATTTTAGATTGCATACTGATTCATTATCGAAATTTTGTATGTTTTCATTCCACATCAGGTTTTCAGACTCTGTTAGAATTTATCAAAGAATAAGTATTTTAGTTGTCCCCATAGTTTGTATAATGTTCTGATTAATTCAGAGCTCTCAAAGTTTAGGGCTCTAACCTAAATCTGGGCTTATTAGGAATCCATGTTTGCATCGTGGCTTAGGAGGTGAAACCAATATAAATTTTTTTCCACATCCTAAAATTTTACACACACATGGATGCTCTTTGGTGTTGACATGAATATGTTCAGTTCTTTCCCATGCCCACTTGAAAGTCTTTCTATATTCTTTCCAAGGACACATCATGGCCCCGTCATCAAGGTGTACACAATAGTGGTGCAAAAGGTATTTACGTAAAATAAAATGCTTTCCACATCCTTTAATAGGGAATGTGTTATGTTTGTGCAAATGTAGATCCACAAACCAGTCACATGATATTTTTTAGGCATATAAGGCATCCTAGTCAGTAGTGATTCCATTTTGTGACTATAATATTTGATTGTTTATGTGTGTTTCCTATTTTTCCATTAATGAAAAGCCTCGAATTCATCATCCTTAGTGGAAAACCAATAAAGTAAGGTTTCTTTCAATTTCCAGATCTTATTTTTAGGTGAGAAATCGATTAGTTATAGTGTTTATTATCTCATGTCAACAGTTGGGGTTGTGTTCTATTGTTCTAAGTTTGTTGATAGTTATTTTGCAAGAAAATTACTCTATTGTATTCTTATGAAAAAATAAAGGCACCATTGAGGTGAAATGAGATTTAATTTTCTCCACCAATTACTTAATACAATAGACTTGAAATCTCAATAGAAGATGAAATTGCTTGAATGCTCGAGAGGTCCGTACTCTTCAACAAACATAAATTGAAATCTAGACAATATTTTTTGCTTCAACCATACAACAAAAATTTTTGGTAACCCAAAGGCATCTGACTCTTCCGTTATGCCCAATCAATTTTTAGTATTTGGACTGAGTAGAATATAGCACAGTAGAAAATTTTGAGAAATTCCAACCCAACTGCCATAAAACACTATAGATGTGTTGAATGCCATCCTTATCTACTAACAGAACAATTTTTTTAACAAGAATATAACATTTATTTGGACATGTATAACCAGCACACCCTGTTCCATATTTAAGATTTCTAGGAAGTTCATAACCCAATCATTCATCACTTTATCATTCTCTAAAGAGGAAACATGAGAAAAATGAACTGGAGATGAGGGCATTAATTGTAATAGATTATGTATGGGAACTACTACAATAATGTCTTGCACTCTAATTCAAAAAAATTAATAATAGAAAGGTGTACAAGGTTGTCCATATCAATTCTCTTATTTTGTAAATTTGAATTTATCATTTCTGTGATCTAATGAAATGTATAACTTATGCATGCAAAGATTATTGACCATGCATTATCCTACACCTAACTCAATGTTATTACCCAAGTATAGAGGAAGAGTAATTCACAATGTTGTTTCAATTTGGGTTCAGGGGTCATATCCTAGTTTAGAAGGAAGTAATCCTTGATTCACAATTAGTTTGGAAAAGGTAGAGCACATGGCAGCAAGAGATACTGGTTCTGACGTCATCTAGATTCAGAAATTGATACTAGAGTTCATTGATAAGCTGTTGGAGCCAAAAATTAGTTATTGTGATAATCAGAGTTACACTCTCAGAATCTAGTTTTTCATGATCACTCAAAGCACAATGATATCTGGTGCCATTTCATCAGATGTAGGGTGTGTGTTGGGGAAGATTTAGTCCAACCTGATTTTAATACATGAACCTTTGCTTTGGTTATAAAAGTAGAGAATGTACAATTGTAGAACACCCAGAATTGCATTCTAGTGGTCATATCATTGTGTTGAACACTTTATGTTATGAGTACAATGAATTTCTTAAATAAAGGAAGCAAGTTTTTACCTCCACTTGTTGATTAAGGAGGGAGATACGTATGTATTCCAATACAAGAAACCTTGTTGCAATGGAATAAGGGCTTAAATGAATTTGCTGAGGTTAGTCTATCATGGTGTGACCTAATAGAATTTGTTCTGAAACAACAAAGGCAAAGGGTACACCTGCATTCATCTTTAGTCCTATAACTTTTACCAGCAGTAGGGTATTATTTGGAGATTTGATTGTCGATTGGAATTTATGGATCGAAGTATTTATATACATTACCATTATATAGATCAATAAACAGAAATATGGAGGATATTTTGATGTATTTAATCCATGTAACCTGGATCCCACTTGTAGCTAAATTGTGATTTCCAACTCTTGTTTCTCCCAACAAATCTGATAGTAATTCCTCAAGGCACTTTAAAGTCATATATTTGCAGCCCCCTTGATGGTTAGTTCATCAAAGATTGCATATCTAGTGGAAAGGAATGTATATATGGTGTTGTAGACAAAAGCCACAAATATCAAGGAAATCATCAACTCCCTGCCCCTCATCTATGTTAGTAACTTTTCATCAATTGTATTCCAAAATTTCTTGTGTAGTGGGGCTGGTCAACTTAAATGGTATATATTGGAGAGGCGAGATGTGGGTGTCAACAACATTTCCCCATCCACTCTAATTGCAAATAGATCTCCATGGTACGAAGGTATTCCATACCTTATAGGCTCATAAGTACCAAGCCAAAACACAATTTTTTGAGACAGGAAATTTTCAAGGCCATGGTCTAAAACAAGGTATACTCTTATAAAGGAGGAAATACAAACAAAATAAAATCTTGAAGAGTTTCTAGTAGACGTGGAAGAAAAAATGACAGAGTCTGCATCAAAGGAAACACTACATTCAAACCAACGTTTTGCAACTCCGCCACAAACCCTTCATGGAATAAGTCGTAACACCCCAAGTCTTGTTCCAAATTCAGGATCTTTCATTCGTACTCCAAGAAACACCTCCTTATGGACAGTGAGGATGTCTCCAAATGCACACAAGTTTAGCACACCATGCAAAAGGGGAGAGGGTGACAATTCAATAATAGTGCTAGATGAAAGTCTTTTGGCGCACTCCTAGATTTCAACTGTGTACATACCTGGATGTGGCAATCTACCTTTGTCTAGTATGGTAATTTTAATGTTTAACTAGGTTTTGAATACTAATGACGACCAAATGACTCTATGCTACAACAAGATGGTGCAAGGAAATTTTTCATGTTTTTGGTGAGCAAGTTAGGTATTGAATTTGTGCACGCCAGGCATATCATAGTTACAAGCATAGAAACAAGTGGGGCTGAGTATTACAGTTATCTTGTTCATTTTGTTTTAGAGAAGTCATAGAAGTGGTGCAATCTCACATGCTGTAATCACTTGGATTGGTGGGAATGATTTAAGTCAACTAGGTTATTGTACTGCTTTTTGTCTTAGTCAAATTTGTGACTGCAACTACTCATTGTTTTTCTAGCTAGAATATTCATAATAGGGATACTAAACAAACAATTTCTTTAAATTATAGCAAACAAGTTCTTTTCAAAACCTTGAATCATTTACTCAACTACTAGTATAGTTCAGTTGATTTCATTGCACCAATTGTTGCCTTTAAACATACTCAGGAGGAAGCTAAGGATTCTGAGGATGACAAGACAACTGTAAGTTTTGAAACCATTTTCTTGAATTTCAATTATTAAGCCACCATATGTGGCGTTACCTTCATAAGAAAACTATGTTGATTGTGTGGGTCACAAGTAGAAATGTCAAGCTGGTTTTTGATGTTTCTATTAGAGTGTAACATGAATTGTTATTTCACGTATTTTTTCTAACAAGATGAGAATGAAAAGATGGAAGATGATGAGGACAAGGATGATCATGTAATATTTTTGATGTGTATCTCACTCTCTTTGTTCTTGATCTATGCAGGAAGTAGGTTTCAATCAAATTTGAAGGAGTTTGTTATATTGGATCTCTGATATACATTTCAATGTGTTTTCTTCCTTATGGGTATTGTATTTTTTTCCATAGATCAAAAATTTGAATTCAAAGATCAACTTTCTTATTTTATTTGCTAATAATTTTTATCTTATAGGTAACTCACTTTATATAGTTCAAGTTGGAATTGACAAAAATATCTATTGTATGTAGATTCACATGCCTATTCCATTTTCTCTTGGATAACATTTCAAAGCTGGTACATGTGCAACAGGTAAACCTTAAATAATGAGTAGCATACATGTATTGTTTTATCTTTGTGTCCTCTATGTTGTATCTATTAAATACTTATAAAGACATCTTTGAAATTCAGAAAAACATTCAATGACACAACTGAGTCTCCCATTTTAGAGAAGCCTCTCTAGTTCATTTGCTAGGACAAAGCATTCAGTGAGTGCATATTAATTGCAATGGGACTACCTCCGTATGCTTGGATGAATAATTTGTATGGAATCCAAATGAATACGAGTTTTTAATCCATATGCTTTTGGATGACTTCATTTTTCTTTCCTTCACCTCAAGAAATGACATTGGAAGACTGAGTTAGACCCAAATGCAATTTATAAGATTAATGTTAGAATGGATACTTTGTATGGAATCCAAATGAATACGAGTTTTTAATCCATATGATTTTGGATGAGCAGTGGTATTCAGTGCGACAGCCAATAATACTCCCTAAACAATAAAAATTAGAGATGGAGGTAGAAGAGACAAATGTTGGTAAATGAAAGAGAAGAGCTTGCTCTAACTAGGCCATGTAAACCCTAAATGGTGCAAAGTTCTAAGTCAACTTAAGAAATGGAAGCAAACATAGAAGTAGAAAGAAACGTGGAGGATGGAGAAAAATCATTCTAGTAATCATTGTCACTGTGAAGGGGTTGGTGTGAAGTTTGGTGATGTTCTCTAGGGAGAACTTGTGGTCAAGGGGGCTTGGTTGGGTGATCTTGGAAGTAGCCCTAGACTGAAAGGAACTGTCTCTTGTGACATTTGAGGCTGAGGGAAAAATTTCATGATTGAAGATTGGTTGTTCAAACAGACTTGGTTGGATTCAATCTGGGTCCATGTCAAGAACAATATCATTCATCAACAATCAAGCTCAACCATAATGATGATTTTTGACACCAAATTTTCCTTGCTCATTGGAATGCCCTTAAGATTTGTATAACTTTCTTTCCAATGAGCAAGATGTGTATAATAGACTTTTTTTGTTTCCCCCCTCCACTCTTGGGCTCTCACTCTCTAAATATATTTTCTTATGTTGCACAGGGAGACATTTCTGTGCTTAAAACCAATTCTCTCTGTGATCCAGTGTTTTGGGGACTTCAGTACTTGGAAAGGTCCCCATTTTGTACCAATTTTGTTCCTTTCCAAACTCAATGACTTTTCAAAACTATCTCCATGTCCCTTGATTTATTAGGGTACTCCTAGTTGTCTTCCAAGATAAAACCCTTTATGATCATGTTTAATAACGAAAGAAAAAAAAATTTAGTGTAGGTCCCATTCACCCTAATGCATAAAAGCTAAGATAATACATGAAAAACTCTAAACTATTTACCATATTCTCATTCACTTGTAAATTCACTTTTTGGTCTTCTCTCACTGAAAAAAAATCTTTTTCTTTACTGCTTGGTGTTGCTGCCACAGTCAAAATCTGTGTCCAATTGATTAAAAAACATTTGAATTTTGGATAGAGACATTTTTTACCTTTGATGCTTCTATTGGCCATTTTTGACAGTTTTTACTGCTTGGTGTTGCCACGATAGTGAAAATTCAGCTCATAAAATCCCATAATGTCTCCTTGTCTACTAATGTTGGAAAAAATGACATAAACTACACAATAGCATTTAGGATTTTCTTTGTAGATATACTGGTCCCAACAGAGACACCTTAGGGTAATCTACTGGAACCACCTTTTTTTTATTTAAGGCATGCCCCTTTTTACTTATTTTTTGGCTTTTGGGGGGGAATGTCCATTGCTATAGGAGACATCCCTTGAATTTAAGTACTTTCAAAGCTCTGCTTGGGGATGTTTCCTGATAGGCTAGGTGCTGTCCATAGTAGCTGATATGTTTTCTACCAATCTTGTGTATGTGAAATGAATCCATGTGGGCCTATCTTAGGGACATGGAAACATGTCCTTTTGTAGAATAGTTATGTTTCATAGCAATTGGAGGTTGGGGTAATGTGGGGAAAAGTTTTGGGGATAGTTGAGAAACTTCCCAAATTTCAGGGGATGGTAGGGTATGTGAGAAAGGGGAATCCTGGTCTCTTTGCTTGATTACAAATGAAATATAAAAGGTATCAAATAATTAATAATATTGCATGAAAGATACCGAGGAATAAATGTCAAGGGCATTAATCATTGGGATGCCATGAGGTGATTTTAAGCACTACACATAAGGGGAAAAATAAATTGATGTATTCACTATATATACACTTACTCAAATATGCTATAAACATGAACACATCATAATTTCTACTGATATTTCTATATCCTTGGTTTCCTATCATATCAAAACTATCTTCATTTTCAACTCAATAACACTCTATAACTCCCATTCCATGGACCAATCAAGGAAGAGGGTGTCTATTCTTGAATAGGAGTGCCTCTTTGTCTTCACCCTACTATGTAAATGAGTATAATAATCAAACAATCATACTCTCCCTTGACTGGATATATTCATTTGGTAAGTTATTGACCACCCTTGATTATTGTTTTTCTTTTTATTCTCTTGCCCATGTAAATAAGAAATGGTACACTGTATGAATGCAATCATATATTGTAATAGCGTAGAAAATTTTATTGGTTGCACCTGACTTCACATTAAGGTGAACGTATATAAGTTATAGATTTGAAGAGACAACACATGCATTGAAACTGTCTCCTTAAATTTAAGAAAATATATTGTGGCATTGCTCTGTTTTAGAATGTTGGATGCAATGATTTTGCAATTTTGGGGAGTAGTCTACATATTACTTATGTGTTGTTTTTTATTGAGACAACTTTTTTTCCATAGTAGTGCTTATGATGTATTAAAATAAAAAGGCCGCAGTTCTATGTGTACGATTGCGTACAAGAAGATTGAATATATTTTTCAGCATCCATAACAGTGAGCACTAATCATCCCTTTTAAAATAAGAGGGAGGAAGAAATAATACAAGCAATAATTCTTACATAATTCCAAACACATTCTTCCATACCCATAATAGTAGTGTTTTACAAATTGGTTACACAGAAATATGTAGATGACAACATCAACGATAATCCTTGTGGGATTTCTTAGGCTTCCGGCTTCTTGTGTTTGAATGGCATACCTAGATGCAAGAATTGGTTTTTTACTTTCTATTTCCTTTGGAGGAACTCATACTAAGATATATGGAGTAAGGCAAAAGGGATCCCACTCATCTTCTAATGTCTTGGTTTCCGAATTTTCTGCCTGTTCTAGCTGTGTTTTTCCAACTCCCATTTTTGAATTTGGTAGGGCAGGGCTCGCCTTTCTTTATGTCTTCCCCTTCCTTTGCTTTGTCAAGAAGAGAGGTGATTTTTTAAAAAGGGATTCCACTTCAAGTACGGTATTTCTATGGAATCAAATTCAGCTAGAGTTTGTCTTCAACACCCAAGATGTGGTTTCCATTTTGTCGATCCTTGTTGTTCTCCACTCCTGCTACCCTTTAATGAACTTCAAAGTTGTTTCTTATTGTTCAAAAGGAATTCCCAAGCTTTGGTGCTACATGTAGGTGAGTTGATTTACTTTTTCCTTTTGATCTAACAACTTCTTGAAAACCACTTGTCTCTTTTTTTTAGGTCAACTAATTGTGGTGGGGGGACCCTTTTTTAGAGAGCTTTTGGAAAAATGGCCATATTCAGGGAATGCTTTACACTTGAAAGGGAGATGGTCATAATCCATCTTTTGAACACGAGTCCAATTGTCAATATTGAGCTCTATTACATTTGGAAGGACAACTTCAATATCTACTTCTATACATATACATGCACAGGAAAACAAACCAGATTTTGGGTTTGCCCTATTTATGGATTTTACTAATTTGTTCTCAAACGCTTGCAAAGTTTCTACATTCTAGTGATTTGGTGTGTTAATGGGGCCTAGACTAGGACAACCTTAGGTACCTCCTCATTTGGTTAAAATTTGAGAGTTCATATGTTAGCACTAGAATTGTGCTAAATAATAGATGAAATATGGGCTCCCAAGATTTGCAGGGACGAGTTTTCTTTCTCAGTCTGCATGATGCTAAAGAAGAAAGTTAAAGGAGATGAGCGTAGTCAGTCAAGCCTGAGAAGAGATTAGCCAAAAGGACACAAGGTCTAAAGGATGGTCGGCATAATGGAATTAAAAGAGCTATGCCAATGGCAAAAAGCGATCCATGTGGTTGGGAGAGAGTGAGGTCAAATGGGATCGACGGTCCAAATTACCCGTCGCAGGAGAAGTCGCAGGCTCTTTAGTCACAGGAGGGGAAGGCTAATCAGTGTGAATGTCCAAGCAAATCAGCGGTCATTCACCTGGATCAACGGCCAGAAGCAAGTTCACGTTTCTCACATGCGCATTAAACACTGCATTTCATATTCGCGAAGTCCAACTAAACCTCGTTGTATTCTGATGGCTATGATGCGATGGAAGGGAGATCTGTGGCTCAAATTGAGTTCGCAGATTTTACTTGTGCGATGAGCCAATCGACTCCAGATTTGCGAAAAAGGGGAGCAGCGATGCCATCCAATGGTCCAGATCTAGTTAAGGTATGAAATTGACGGCACTCATTTGATGATAAGGAGGAAGGGTGAAAGGTCACCTCGTTGACACCAAATGATGAACAGTGAAGCCAGAGCCACCTCAATGCCATTGCACACCTCCTCATCTGTCTGAGAAGCCATGTCAAGCATGCATAACATCAACTTGATTGGCAGTCATCATTGTTGCTCAATTGGCAAAGTCTGTCAAGACAAGAGGGTATGGGTCATCGCACAAAGCTGTCGTCATTGTCACGGTCATTATAGGAATGACCCTCATGTCCTGATTTGGCGTAGTGGAACAGAGAAGGTGGCAGACCTGGGTGCTCAAGCATTCGGTAGTTGCAGTTTGATTATGGAAAAAGACCAGCGAGCCGAGGTGGTGGTGGTGCCAGAACATGTATGGTCTGAAGTAGAAGAGGAGAATATTCCTTCCTCCCCACTTATTTTCGATCGCATGGAGGAAAGTTCTACTAGCGAACCAGAAGAGCATGAGGACCAGCAGGAGCGCGCGACGACTAGACATCGACCAGAGAAGAAAGGAGTTTCTGAAGGTGAGCAAGGCACGCACCTAGATACATAAATCATTAGAGATTTCATCCTCCCTAGAGAAGTAGAAATACCTCACCTTTTGACAGACAATATGCAAAAGGAAGACACCCTGAAAGTAGAGGATTTTTTCGAGCTGCAGGGCGAATTGAAAGATCTGGAATAAGGCGACGAGTGATTTGGGCCATTTTTCTGCCCCCCGCCTCCCCTCGGCAAGTCTATCCTTGGCTAGGTTGTATAAGTTGCTTTCCTACTCTGAATTTTGAGCCCTACTAAAGTATGCATAGCGTTTAAAATGATCGTAGTCCATGCTCTGGAACACCTGTAGGGAATAATCAATGGTCAGTTATTGGTCATTTTCACCATAGGTTTTGCTGTCAAAGGTAGCTAGCCAAGCCATGTAGGCATCGACATATTTTGTAATAGTTTTGATGCTCGGCCCAGAACCAAGAGACTATAAGTAGCAATGTAATAGAGGAACTAGAGGTCAGAAAATCATTTTTTGGTCAAGGCCTGGGAGAGCCTGATTATATATTTTTGAAACATCATCTTTAATAGAATCGTAGCTTTTGTAATGGGTGTCCCAACCGATATTCATGTGTTGCTTTGCTTACGATTTGTTTATTTCCTTTCACAAATGTCACTATGATTCTTGCTATTCATTTCCATTATGCTTTCCCTTTCATATCTGAAATCAGTGTATAGTAGTATAGAATTCTTGGAAACAGTATCTAGCTACTATTTCAGATGTTCACTCAATAGTTCTACTAAATTCGATATCGAATTCATCCATGCTGGTTGCTCATATCGATGGTCTGTTCTTGCTTTCTTCTTTTATCACCTGAATTTAGCATTTCGACGGGAAGTGGGTGGCTACCTTGCCTTTGTTTCGGTATGTCACACTATGGTGTTGTTATTTGATTTATGTATTTTATCTTGACTGCACTGCCAATATCTCTCTTATGATTATCCTACCAAACCCTTAAATAATTTATCTTACAAGGAATTTGACCTCCTAAAACAAGCTTTCATTCGAATATCTTGACGAAGAAAGAAGGTTGTGTGTTTATGTTCGTTGTATTTTCAGTCTTCTGTCAATATTGATAGAGCCCTCTCAGACTGTGTTGGGTTAGTAGCACAGATCCAAAGTGGTTAGTGCTTACCCTGATTCTGCCCTTTCACAACCTTGCGGTAGATTTTGGGTGTTAACAAATTGGCGTCGTTGTCGAGGACCGATTGTCCAATCATTCTCGGGAGAATGACAAGGTCTCAAATCTGATTGTTGAGGGTGGACGGCATTCAAACATCAGAAGGGTTGCGTATCATCCACCTGGAGAATCCACTCATTATTCAAGTTCAATAAACATACTCCACTGGAGGACGAGCTTAGTTTCCTTAGACTTGGAAGGATCAAGGTCCGGGTATCAAAGTACCAATCTACTCAAAGAGGTCTTGTTCTTTTGTGTTGGTTTCCTTTTGTCGTGATGTATATATGTAAAAATATTCATGTCTCAATGAAGAGATATAGGTCATGAGAGACCCTCTTTTGTATATCCTTCACTGGATTTTGAAAGTGTACACCCTCCTTTCACCCCTAGAATCGACCCCATCCTTCCCCTTGAACCCTGTATGAACCGTTGTCGGCCTTATGAGTTCCCCGAGAGTAAGACCAATGATATCCTCCCCACACATACTCCTTTGCTTTCCAGAGCTCAGCTGAGATACAACCCTTTAAGGCTGCCCCCCGTTCTTCATGATTTTCCTTTGAACTACCATAAGTAGCTCCATGTCTTCGATGGGGAATCCGAAATTCTTACGGTCGAGAGACATCTTCAAGGTTTTGAGCATGTTCTGGACCTCTTCGAAGTAGAAGATGATGATGTGTGTATGAGGGCCTTCACCAAGTCCTTCCAAGGATATGTGAAGAGATGGTTTAAGCATTTGCAGCTTGAGTCTATCGATACATGGGGAAAATTGTCTGAGGTATTTCTGGGGTTTTAGGGAAAAAGAAGGCCATGGGACCTAGTTCTTTCGGAGTTTTACTCCATGAGAAGGAAAGAAGATGAAACTATGTCTAGCTTTAATAGGAGGTTTGCAAGCTTCTATTATGACATGCCAATGGAAATTCATCCCCTAGAGAATGCTGTGAAATTGCACTATGCATCTGTCTTTCCTCCAGATTTATCTTTTCATCTTTTGGTGAGAAGAGCTTCCAATTTCCAGCTTATGTTCATTGATGCATTGGACGTTGAAGAAAATATTAGGATGTATCGGAAATTATCAAGCCAAGACAAGGGATAAAGGATTAAAGAAGAATTAAGGTTCGAAGAGAGACATGAACAAAGGGACCTCGCCTTACATTCAATCCTTTCCCTTGACGAACAAAGAGGAGAGCAGCTCGGTGGTGTACCAGAAGAAGGTAATTCTAGTGTATTTTATGTAAATTGCAATCAGCCTGCTAAGGTTCCTGTTACTGATGACTTGAATGAAGGTTTCAGTCCTCCTAAGTATGATGAATATGAAGGAGACCATTTGGAGGACTTCATAAGATTTTTTGGAATCGAGGATAAAGATGAACCTTCGTTCAGTCAGTTTCACCAGTCGGGAAGACTAGCTGAAGAGGGGGACTCAGTGGCAGGTCCTGAATCCACCATTGAGATCCATTAGACTATTGATTCCCAGCAGATAGAGACCTCTTTTTGGGTCCAAGCTGAAAGGGAATACAGAGTCCTTGAAGAGGAATATACAACCCTCGAGGAAGAATTTGTGATTCTTGGGAAAAAATATGGGGTTGTTGAAGAAAGTATGGGTCCAGGCGTGTACCTTCAATAGGTTGACTAGATAGCTGAGATGCTAGAAGGTGACCAGGGCTGCCCACATGATTCTCATACGAAATTCTCCTTTTTGGCTGAATCTGATTATAGAATCCTTGAAGAAGTTCTCGAGCCTAGCAAATATCTCTAGCCAGCTGACCAAATAATCAAGGTACTTGAGGGAGACCAGGATAGGCAGTATGATTTTCATATAGGATGTTCGAATTTGGAGTCCGAATTTCAAGAAGAATGGCCCTTTCTTCATCCTTTTGGGAGACAGGGCGAAGTTTCTTTTGAAGTTCTGGAGCAAAACCTGGATTTCAACCCAGAGATCATAAGGAGCTCAAGAGGAGGTGTTTCAGATAGTTTTTTTGTGGGAGCAACCTTCCAAGTTACAAAGAGACATCCACGCCATGGGGAGGTGCTAAAAGTTGCTCATTTCAATCTCACTAGGTCGACCGGATTTTTTAGTTGGCAAGCGTTTCGGGTCGTGACTAGAATTTGTCAAAGGCACGCAATTCCTAGACCTAGCATGAGCACATGGGGAAATAAATGGCCTACTTGCAACTCTTCCGAAAGAAATTCTACTGAGATACCAACAGAGAATTCTTGAGGGCATCATAATTTATATGACCCCATGGATGCACGGATATATGAAGAGATCCCTTAACCAGGGAGAGGAGTTATGTTTCTACCAAGAGGGTCACTCCCATCATCTACCTTTTCTGCCATCATGACCTCACTATTTGATTGTAGTCGAGAATGGGGGAAGAATCTATTCGAGGTGTCGGCTACTGGATTGGCTACATTGGCCCTGTACGCAGCTCCTGGTTAACTCCTTGCTCTACGTTGGGCACTGGATTAGATCGTTGAACACTTATACCTTTGTGCTGAGAGGCCGATACACACTTGAGGTCAAGTTTTGTGGGTCCAATGGGAGCTTGATGTGGACGCGACTTAGAGCAATCCCTCAGTTCAACCATTGGGGTATCTTCTGCAGCCAAATCCCTTTTCGCAAAGAGTGCGAAAGCCATACTACGAGTGGTTCGGCGAATTACTTGATCACTCAGTACTTTGCTAACTTCTTGACCTGCCAGTTCATGACAGAGATTGGTCTATGGGTGCAGCTGAGCGCCACTTGGGCAAGATGGAATAGTCACAGTTTGACTTGTTTAGGGATGAGGGCCATCAGAGGGTACCTTAGGGTTTATCTCAGCCTCGGCTTTAGGGTGACCGACACTTGGGGTTTGGCTAGGTTTGGGTATTTCATTTTCAGGATCATTTTGAGAGCCCAACTCTTCTAACTCTGACTCTTCTAACACCACCCCAACCCGTTTATGCCTAGCTCTAGACCTCCGTCGGGGCCACTCGTCATTTTCCCAAAAACATTTACCAGTAAGAAATGATTCCCATGAATCGCCCAACTCTTCCAATCGGTTAGAGACAAGTATCTTGATGAGCCCTTGATAAAACAAGTTGTGTTCTTTATCCCCTACATTACTTTGATATGTGCTAGCCATCTTCTGCAAGCTATTAAGGAAATAATATGGCATATTCACAGGATGCCCTTTGAAAACCATTAAGAGGCGACCATGATAAAACTGGGTCTGAGATAGTCATCCCTCGTAGGTGACATACTTGATAATAATCCCCAATATAGCATGCCACTTCTTCTTCAGCATCCAAGACAGGAAAACGGACTTATATTCAACTCGTCTGTTAGCTGGAGTCAGAAACTCCTTCGAGTCATCACTCCTCAAATGTTTACCCTTATACGAGCATTCTCCCTCAATGGGCAAACCTATAGCTCGAGAGATAAATTCCTCTGATAATTCCAACACAATATCTCCAACCTGTGCTTTCATACCATCAAATGAGGTCGCGAATTCCCTAGAGACCATTAAATTAAAACCAGTGAACTTCTGCAGGAACCCTAGCCATCCTGCCCTTTCCACCATTTCACGGCATTTGGGAGTAGCGTCAAAGTACTCATCACCCATGCGCTCGAATCTAGATACAGGGGCCATAATAACTATCACACAAACCTCAAAGATCTTCAGAACCTTAACTGAAAAATGAAATGAGTCCATCCTCGGCCCACGGTTTAATCAAAATCCCAACCGAATTCATTTCACCCTGGTACTGAAAACACTCATGCACATTCATGGAAGGCAGGGTTATGATGCCCTTCGAATTGGTAAGGGTTATCGAAATTCACAGAAGGCTCAAGGTGCAATAATGCCGCTCAAAGGAATGATATTTGGACAAGAGATTTTCCCCATGCGAAGCAACAGATGGCAAAATGATATGGTTATGCAGAAAACAAAACCTTTGATCATACGATATTTTCCATATTAGCCAACACATTCTCATAACAACCTGATGCATTAGATATAATCAAAGTCTCAAATCTTTAAGGCATAAGTTGATGGTTACCATCGCATAATCCTCCACCACTTCATATCGTTAATACCATGATTCTATAATGCATGATAATATAGATTAATCAAAATCAAGATAATCATTGTGATGAAAAAAAATAATTAATGAATGTGGCTAAGACCCAAACTATCTTTTGGGAATCATGCTGATCACTTATGATCGAATCATTGACCTTACCTTTAGGCATCATAAAATAATTTTATTACCTCATAGATCTTATCCCATTATAAATACACAAGTCTACAAATAAGGATAAGTGCATAAATAAAATGAGCTTGTAATATTGATATGAGACCAGCTTTGATATCCATGATTGTCATAAGAAGATCAATTTGAAGATAGGTAACTCATTAGACCAATCATAGAGATTAAAGAGACAACTTGATATATGATTCATTGGTCTATTAAGTCAATAGTTTGAGATAATCAATGTGATGGATTTGCTTAACTTTGGATTTGTAAAGATGACCAATATGGTAAAGATTAGGAGCTGCTAATTTAAGGATTGTGAAATTCACAAATGATCAACTAGAAAGACGAAATTTAGTCAAGCAATTTAATTCAAGTGAAGGATGATGTTAATTTCCCTATATCAATCAACTTATCAACTTTATTGGGAGTACCTTCAGAATCATAGATGGTAAAGATTAGGAGCTACTAATTTCAGGATTGTGAAATTCACAAATGATCAACCAGAAAGACGAAATTAAGTCAAGCAATTTAATTCAAGTGAAGGATGATGTTAATTTCCCTATACCAATCAACTTATCAAATTTATTGGGAGTACCTTCATAATCAAATATTCTGAAGGAACTCCTAAAATATAAATGGATGAGCGTCGATCAAGGTTGTGACATGCAGTATGGTTCCTTGTCATCAAAACTTGTATAATGGCCAAATGGATTTTAGTGCTCAATTGCTCCAGAGGTTGTTGCTTGCCAACAAGGCCTAAAATTTCTTTTAAATATACATTTAGGGAGGTATATTATTTCAAAGACAACGGATTAAATTATAAGTTTATTTGTTTTTGGTCCTCACAAAATAATAAGGCATAGATAGATAACAATTTGTTAACAAGTTAAAGTTAAATTGACCTATTATTGAGTGCATCACTTCTAAACAATTTGTACCACTACTGAAAATGGTATAGATATTTGTTCATTATAGTACAGATGGAGATGGAATAGGAATTTTCCCTTAGGGCTTCAAATGTTTTCCTATCCGCTCTCAGTCAGCATTGGGAGATGAAATGTTGCACTTGCAACTTGTGGTTCATTTGGAGAGAAATACCAGTTTCCTCTTAGGCGTCCATATGTTTTTTTTTGTAAGGTTCGTATATATATTAATCTAGAAAAATAAAAAAACTATACATGTCAAGACTATAGCAGCCTACTACAAAGTGGCTCCAAATGTTAGTGGTAGAGCATTTGTCCCAAAACTAAAAAAGTTTGAGAAGCATCACTAACTAAGCTAAACAGAAACAGTCTGGAAATCCATTTACTAGATGATCCTCCACAGTCCGTGGGTTATGGCCCGCAAAACTAAAACAGAGGATATGGAATGAGGCATCCAAACTAACCATAAAATAGAACTAGTTCTAGTCATCTTCAGAAACAATTACTACTCGGGGGCCTAAACCTGGGGTTTCTTGCTTAGCTTCCCGAAGACCAACATTTTGGCAGCATTGGTTCTCCATATGAGCATCTGAAGGACAGGCAAAAGGTGGCTTGCTGAACCGTTTCCCAGTAAGTTCTTTGGAAAGATTTTCCATCTTCCTATTGATATGCTCGTCCATGATGACTTGAATGCAAACCAACCTACGCATTCCTTCCTCCAAACTCGCAAGCTAGGTAGCCACAGAGGGGCCTTGCATCTAATCATGCATGTGGCCCTCCATGCAGTCCTCCAAAGATAGACTAAATAAATATTTCATGCTCCAGAACAGGCTTAAAGTCCTAGTATGCTGCATTTCCTATGTTTTGGTAGAACCAGAATACTCAACTAGACCTTCAAATTCATCAATCAGATGCTTAGCCTTTGGGCACGACTTTCTATTTTGTACTCTCATCTCCAAACACTCTATGCGTTCCCTTGCTTGTCTACTGAATTTGGTTTCAAAGAATCCCTTCACGTTTTCCATGTCCTTGAGGGCCCTCGGCATGTGGGAAATGCTTTGGGTCGTTCACAGTCTTACGCTGAGTAACATTGTTACGCACCATATTGATCCTTGAGAAACTTACAAGCCAAGACGAAGGCCACCCGCTGTAGAAGAGTGTAACGTACCCTTTTTGCTGAAAAACATTTTATGTTGGAAACATTATGTTAACTTTTATTGTAAAGTTTAATATTGAACAAGTGTCCAAGGATGACTGTAATTTACACAATAATTTATTATTAAATAAATTAAATAGGAGACAAACACTAAGGAGACTGTTGAAAGAGTGTTTACTGACCCACTAGATGGAATGGAATATGGGGTAGAAGGAAATGGACAAGTGGTAGCATCATGATGCAACTAACTAGCTGTTGGTATGGGAAAAATCCCTTGAAATGTGTTCATAGTACCCTGGAAGGTGGGACTGGAGCTTGAGGCTCATTTATTGAGAACTGACCACTAAAGACCTAGGCAGTCTATATAAGAGCCATCAAATTATGAACTGAGGTTCATCAATTTTTTTGACGAGAAAATTTACCTTGGGGTTTTGTTGTGCTAAGTTATTGATCATGGTCTAAGTCTGCCTATTAAAAATTGTTAAGTGCAGAAGTTATACTATTGAGTGCAGAAGCTATACTATTGAGTGTAGAAGTGATACTATTGAGTGCAGAAGTTATATTACTGAGTGCCTTGCTTCTACACAGATTCCATCTACTTAGCGGTTCAGTGAGCAAGCTCGGGGGTCCAAAGAAAGCAAGTAGTTTGGATTCTTTTTCTGGAGAAGGTTGGGAGGAATAGGCCTCCTTGGGTGTTTGTCCACCCTATATACTATTACAGGTTCTACTTATCATTTCTATTATCTAAGTAGTTAAAATTATTTTCCAAAAGTATTAATTTAGTAATTATTTAGATCTAAATTATTGATATTGTTTTACAGAAGTAACTAATGAATTCTGGTGTAGCTGTGAATTGTAGAATGAGGATTAAAGTAGATAAAATGATAGAAGTAATACTCTTCTATATTTTTCCCCATGCTATTTTTTGCATCGTACTCCAGTACAGAGGAGGAATTTAAGGTAGATAAATTGATAGGTAGATTGCCAAATGAATGAGAAGATTAATGCTATTGTATGTCATTAGTGTTTCTTATCATTAATATTCTGTAATAAAGAATATATGCTTAGGTTTAGAAATTTTAAAGGTATATAGCATCATAGGCACTATAATTATTCTTGCTTAAAAATAGAAATAAATATCTTATTCCTATACGAAACCTAGGATTTCCTTTCATCAGTTAAGTGTTTAAGGTTCACTGTATTTTTCTTTCACCAGTTTTCATTGAAAAATAACAGCCACAAAATAATTATTTCCTAAGTACACAATACTGTTAACCAATGCTGCTAGCAAGTATATATAATTACAAAAACAAACAGAACTATTTCCATTACAAACAAATGCATGATTATTTAGCACTAATTTCCATCCACAGTATTCATTTCCTTTATGTTATTTTATTATTTAAACTACAGTTAATCCCATTTACATTTTAGAGTAGGATTAGAAACCCTAGCTAGTTGTTCCATTATTTTCTTTATTTATCGCAACAGTTAAACAAAGAACTAATATGTTATCCAGAACAGAGTTTCGTTTAAAAACATAAACATCATGACAGGATCATAACCCTTCAATGATCAAACCCTAGAAGTATCAACATCTACCTTTCAGGTTAAGAGTTTACTTAAGATTCAACACCATCATTTAAAATAGAACAAAAAAAAAATAGTTACGATTTCATTACATAGCTGCAGGAAAAAACATTGATTCTTGGCTCTCGGCCATCATTCAAATCGATAGACAAGAACAACAAGCGAAGCTTTCAACATCATGAGCTTTAGTCACAAAACATTTATCTTATACACTCCTTAAGACTGAATCAATTAATTTCTCGGCATTTACATGAGACAACAGTTTCACGTATCTATTGAAAAACATTATCTGAAAAACCATATGCTTCCTCTATTCAGAATTTTACTTTCAGAGTTCCACAATTGTTACTAGAACATCAAAACGATTATTGGAAAACTACATGTTAAGGTTTGACCATTTTAACACAGGGCTAAACCCTTGGTTCTCAAACTATTCCTTACAAACACAACAGTTGCAAAAACGATAAACTTCATTTCACACAAACTGGAGCACTGCTCTCAATCTCAAACACAAACACCATAATGTAGGAAACACAGTTCTTTTATTTACCAAAGACGATAGAAGGGTCAAACCCTCTCCTCAGTTAATTTCTTTGATAGATTCTACATTGAAAAACAAACACCATAGGCCTAATGTTGAATGGGTCGAGGGTTTCATCCTCCCCAAGCTACTAGACAGCTCATAAGTATTTCGACGAAGATCACTCTTCAGAGCCCAAGAAAACATGGAGTCTCGGCAAAGAACACATGACACAAGTCACCCTACGGGATACTTTCTTGCTTAACAATACACACGACACAAACCACAATGCTTACACAAACAAGGTGTAGAACAAGATGTCTGAAATGGCTTATATTACTTCTCAGAAATCGGTTACAATATAAAATAACTGTAAGCAAATAACTAACTACGATCGGCCTCAGCTGTTACAACTTAGAATTAAACTCGACCTCTTGCGACATCTACTTTTCCTTCAATCGGCTACACCCCGACTATTTCTGCCCAACTTGTTGACTTCAACAAGTCAACCTGCTCTCTGCACCAGTGCTCATCGACACTCCCGCTAATCGGATCCCTTCAGTCGATCAACTTCGACCGATCTTCCTAGGACTCGATGCTCCTGCATCATACTCCCCAGGTGAAAATGAATTCGACTACTCCGTCAGTCTCCTGAACGACTCTTCAGAAATCCACGTCGCTTCCTGCAACTCATCATTTGTCCATTGCACCAAGTATTCTTTCATGCACGATCTATGAGTACGCCCTACTTCATGTTCGTCGATTACGTCTACGATCCCTTCTTTATGTCGGTCTAGAATCTATTCTGCCCAGTCGATATTGGTTCCTTCCTCCTTTCTGCTACTTGAGCCCTCTTCAAATTTGTATAGGTTTGAGACATTGAACATTGCTGAAATGTTCAAGTCTTTCGGCAATTCCAACACATATGCGTTGTCTGAAATATTCTTCAGAATCCTGCATGGCCCTATCTTCTTCAACTTCAGCTTGTTGTACGTTCCTGTCGGAAATCGCTCCTTCTACAAATATGCATAGACTAAGTCCCCCTCTTGGAATGACAGTAGCCTCCTTCTCCGTTCAGCTCTCAACTTGTAGGTTGCGTTACTCTTCTCTATGTGCTTTCACACATTCTCATGAACTTCATGCATATGCTCCGCAAATGATTCGGCATCTGCGCTCTTCGTGGTCTCTGTTGGCAATTCGATCAAATCTACCACTACATGTGGACTCCTCCCTTGAACAATCTAGAATGCACTCAATCCTGTCGATCGATTCACGGAATTATTATATGCAAACTCTGCTTGTGCCAACACATTTTCCCACTGTTTGGGTCTCTCAGCTGCTAAACATCTAAGTAGGTTTCCCAAACTTCTGTTCACAACCTCAGTTTGTCTGTCTTTCTATGAATGATGTGCCAAGCTAAACTCTAACTTCGTGTTGAGTTTCTTCCAGAGGGTTCTCCAGAAATGCCCCATGAATTTCGTATCTCGATCCGACGTGATACTCTTTGGAAACCCATGCAGTCTGACTATTTCCTTAAAGAACATTACAGCGATCCCTGTGGCATCACTTGTTTTCTTACATGGTAGGAAATGTGCCATCTTCGAAAAATTGTCGACTACAACAAATATTGAGTTGTTCCCCTACTGAGTCCTTGGTAATCCTAACACAAAATCCATGCTAAGATGCTCCCACGGGTTCTCTGGTACTGGAAATGGTGTATACAACCCCGTGTTCTGACTCCTTCCTTTTGCCAACTGGCAAACTTGACATTGTTGAACCCATATTCCGACATCTATTGGCATTCTTGGCCAGAAATATTTCTCTTCGACCAGTGCTTTGGTCTTGTCGATCCCGAAGTGTCCTGCTAACCTGCGATTATGAAATTCTCATATTAGATTCTCTCTTACTGATCCTCTTGGAATACACAACTGAATTCCCCTAAACAGGTAACCCTCTTGAATGAAATAACTCAAATACGGATTTCTATCGATGCTCCAAGGCTCACGACAAGCCTTCCATGCTTTCACAAAATCTTCATCGATTTCATACTCTGTCTTTATCAACTCTATCCCTGTTGCCTGAACAGTCGTTGTGCCAAACAGTGCAACTCTCTTGCTCAACGCGTCGACAACTTTGTTCAACTTGCCCTACCTATGTCACAACATGAATGTATATCTCTGGAGCAGCTCCACCCACTTCATGTGTCTCTAATCCAACTTCGACTGAGTATTAAGATACCTCAGTGCTTGGTGATCTGTGTATAACACAAATTCCTATGGCAACAAATAATGCCTCCATTTCTTCAATGCTTGTATGATAGCATAAAATTCCTGGTCGTAGACCAACTATTTCCGCTTTGCTCCATTCAGTTTTTCACTGAAGAATGCAATTGGTCGGCCTTCTTGGCTCAACACTGCTCCAATTGTTGTTCAACTCGCATCACAATCGACCTTGAAAACTTTGTCAAAGTCTGGGAGTGCCAACACTGGGCTCTCAGTGACCTTTTCCTTCAATTTGTCGAAAGCTTCCTAGGCCTTATCCGTCCACTTGAACTCGCCCTTTCTCATGCATTCTGTCAATGGTGCACAAATCTGACTGAATCCTCGAATGAACTTCCGGTAGAAACTAGCAAGTCCATGGAAACTTCTTACTGCAGTCATACTTGTCGGTTCCGGCCAATCTACTATTGCCTTCACCTTCTCGAGGTCCATCTCCAACCCTTTACTTGAAATTACAAATCCCAAGTACACCAATTCCTTCTTCATGAAGAAACACTTTTGCAGGTTAATCATCAGCTTCTCTTCCTACAATTTCTGTAATACTTGTCGAACGTGCTCCAAATGTTCTGCCTTGGTCCGACTGAAAATCAGAATGTTGTCTAGATGGACTACGACAAACCTTCCTAAGAATGGTTTCAGCACTTCATTCATCAATCTCATGAATGTACTAGGTGCATTAGTCAATCTGAATGGCATGACTAACCACTCATATAACCCTTCTCTTGATTTGAATGTTGTCTTCCATTCATCTCCTTCTCTGACCCTAATATGGTGATACCCACTCTTCAGGTCTAATTTCGTGAAGTATGTCACTTTACTCAGGAAATCCATCAAGTCATCCATCCTTGGCAATAGAAATCGATACTTGATCGTGATCCTATTGATGGTTCTGGAATCGGTACACATTCTCCATTCCGCGCCCTTCTTTGTTGTCAATACTGCTGGTACTGCACACGGGCTCAAACTTTCTTGGATCAATCCCCTGTCCAACAACTCTTGGACCTGTCGGTTGAGCTCTTGTCCCTCTGCTGGACTCATCCTATATGGTGCTTTGTTTGGCAGACTTGACCCTGGAATCAAGTCGATCTGATGGGATATACTCCTTGTCGATGGTAATACCATCGGTTTCTCATCATCCATTATGTCTCTAAACTCTTCGAGCAACTCCTCGACGTTGATTGGAATGTTCTCCATGTTGGTCGTTCCATCGACATACGGTCCTTTTGGAATGATCGCGAAACATCCTGACTATTTTTCCTCCTCCGTGAGGAATTCCTTAGTGGTGCTCATCAACCTTCGCTTTTCCCAAAGATTTCTCTCGTTGTCCCTACTATCTGTTGGCTCTTCTCACCTCGGCTTAAGAGTCCTTTTCACACCATTTTTCCACACAGTGACTATGTTAGCTCGACTGTCATAGATCATCTTACGATCATATTGCCATGGTCTCCCTAACAACAGATGGCATGCATCCATGGGAACTACATCACACAGTACGATGTCCTCTAATACTTCAACTCTGAAGTTGATCAGACACTGTTTGGTCACTTTAACATGGTGTCCTTTCTACAACCATGAGATCTTGTAAGGGTGTGGGTGTTCTCGACACTGCAACCCGATCTTGTTGATGAATTCTATCGACACAATATTCTATGTATTTCCACCATCAACTATGGTCTTGCAACGCCATTCTCCGATCCGCACCTTCATTCGAAAGATCGCCTTCCATTGTGTTGGTTCCATTAGGTCGCCTTGATCTTCCTAGATCAAGGCTCTCTGAACCGTCAGATTCCGGTTTTTCTTTTTCTCACCTCCACTGCTATCTGATGTCGATTCTTCCCTCTCGTCGAGCTTCTCATCCTTTCAACGTCTAGGTTTTGAATCTTCTGTAGCATGTAGGTTTTCTAGACATTCATATGCCTTATGTCCTGCTCCTCGACATTTGTAACAGATTATGGCTGGTCTGTTATCTCCTTTCTTATTGGATAGACCGCTTCGACCGTATGCGCCTCGACCACGGTTCTCACGACCATTGCGTCGATTCTCTTGTGCTTTCTCTTTCGTCGATGTCTCTTCTATGCATCAACTATCTTCGAAACCTTCTTTCTTGTATCCGCTACCATGACCTTTCATGGAGATAGTATTTCCACCCCGACCAGTCATCCTACCTTTGGTCACTGCGGATTTTCTCAACAGTTTCTCTTCCACCTTTAGAGCTAACTTATAAGCTTCTCCGACTGCTTAGAGTCTCGACATGTTGAGTTCATCCTATATAGCCTACTTCAAGCCGTTTACATATCTGGCAAAAACTTCTTCTCCTTCATTAGTTTGTTCTGATCGAATCGACAATTAGTAGAACTGCTCTATGTACTCCTTCACGGTCATTTCCTTCTGTTGAAAGTTTTGTAACTTCCTGAACAAAGAAATCACATAGTCATTTGGCAAGAACTTCCCCTTCAACTTGGAAACCATCCTGTCCCAAGATTTGATTTTCTCCTTTCCTTTCTTGAGTCTATCAGCTTGTACATTGTCCCACCAGAACGAGGCATGACCCTTCAACCTCAGACATGCAGTCTTAACCAGTTTAGGGTCCTCGATCTGCTCTACATCAAAGTATTTCTCCATCTTTCTGAAGCAGTCGATCAAGTCTTCTGGGTCCAGGCTTCCCAAGTACGTGCGCACATCTATCTTCGCCCGACCTCTCATTTCTGTCAGAAGATTGATGAGTTTTTCCTCTGGTTCTTCTGCTGCGGCTTCCCGAGCTTCCACTTCCTCGACTTCCTCATCGCTATTGTCTAGCGCTTTAGGAATGCAACCACGCCTCTAGTTTTCTTTGATCGCTACGACTTCATTTGTCAAATTCTGCATCATTCGGACTCATTCATCGAACATCTCATGATCCATTGTGATGGCTGTTGCACTACGCTCTCTTTGTCCTTGGACATTAACGCCTCTATGAGCCATTTTCAACCTTCGCTAAAAATTCTCACGCTTCTGGGCTCTGATACCAACTGACGCAAGTCACCCTACGAGATACTTTTTTGCTTAACAATACACACGACACAAACTACAATGCTTACACAAACAAGGTGTAGAACAAGATGCCTGAAATGGATTATATTACTTCTCAGAAATTGGTTACAATCTAAAATAACTGTAAGAAAATAACTAACTACAATCGGCATCAGCCGTTACAACTTAGAAGTAACCGTGGTGTGTTCTCCCTGTGTGTTGACCTCACCCTCTCCTGGTTCGCCACGGAACTTTGAGCTATGGTTCCATCTCAACTCACTGCTCTTCAGCCAGTGTGATTCTTCACAACTCTTTCAGCTTTGCACTCTGCTCTCTCTGCCCAATAGTGTCTAGACTGAAGGCCTTCTCCTCCTCTTCTACTCTGCAGGTGCTATTCTTGAGGCAGTTGCAATCCTGAGACACGCGTTCCCCCCTATTCGTCGATCTCGCCAAATCCAATGAACCTGTACTGTCAGCTTCCAACCGTGCTGTACAGCCTCTATCCATGGCATCCACTATCATGTCCTTCACCAACTCGCAATAACTGTAACAACTTCCTCAGCAACCCCGAACAACTACTAGGTACACTCCCTTGACTTTCCTGTGCTTCCGAGCCTGCTACAGCAGTCGGTCACATCTTGACTTTCCTGTCGCTTCACTCCTTTCTCAAATATACTTGGCTTCACTAACTCTTTCATGTTGCAGTTCGACCACTTGTCGACTACCCGACATCTTATGCCCCTCGTCGCTTGTCGACCATTCTCTATCAATTCTCGACCTCTTGCGACATCTGCTTTTCCTTCAATCGGTTGCACCCCGACTATTTATGCTCGACTTGTTGACTTCGACAAGTCAACCTGCTCTCCGCACTAGTGGTAATCGGCACTCCCACTGATCGGTTCCCTTCAGTTGATCAACTTCAATCGATCTTCCTAGGCCCCGATTCTCCTGCATCAACACATGAAGGTCCAATAGTAATCTAATCGGAGTAACAAAGTAACCACTGAAGCTTACCAATCTATTTGCAGCTGCCAGTTATCAAAACCCAAGCTGGGAAGTCATTGACGAAGGGACCTGCCATTTGAAACAAGTTTTGGTCAAAATGAGTTTATGAAAGAAGTCATTACATGTAAAATATCAATAACTGAAACTCTTAACAGAATGGAAGAGACAAGGTTCGAACATGAGAACATTACCTTTTATGTATCCTTGTAGCAAAATGCTGAAGCCACTGCCAAACTGTACCCATTACTCCATCGCCGAATGCAACGAAGGATGGAAGAACAACTTTGAAAAACTATCACCTAACAAACAAGGAATGTCAAGTATTGGAGCAACCACATGTAGAACTATCACTCCCCTTGGAGCCATCGGCAACACCAAGCTATTACAGTAAAACTCTCACAAGAGTATCGGTCCTTCAAACTATCAATAGGTTCCAGTTAAAACATCAATAGGTCACGGTTTTGAATTGTGGAAACTCCCCAAATGCCTGCTAACGAAACCCTGAAGGCTCTCGACCTATCGGCCTCTCCACAAAGCCACTACACACTACATTGAATGCCGATGAACAATAACTTCGAAATATAGTGGTGATTAGGGTTAGATCCCAAGCCCAAGATCCGCGATTGATCAAAGGTGGTGTTAGGAACCTATGTCAACCCTTCTCTTTACTATGTTAGTATATTGTTGTTGGATGCATATGCTTTGTAAGTCGTCCCGTAGTATTTGTTGATCCGTAGTTTATATTAGCCCATAGTATTGACCCATAGTATTGGACGCATATGCTTTGTAAGTCGTCCTGTAGTATTATATGTCCCATGGTTTTGGCTCATAGTATTGGGCATAGACTTAGTATATAAGTGTGTGTTGAGGTCATTGAAGGCACCGTGAAGTTAATTGTATTGAGCTTGCTCAAAGGAGGTTGCCCCCTCGAAGTGGCCCGTGATCAATATAAAAGCGATTCTGTTCTATTATTTCTGATATATCGTGTATTTGCATTAAATAATTATTGCAGGTACATCACATCTAGTATCAGAGCGCTTTCCTTGGCACAAGTGGGAAATGTTTTTTTCTTTTTTTTGGGAGGCGACTTTCATATCAATTTTTAAAACTTTTTGCATAAAATCAGAAGAAATTGATTGCATATCTGAATTCCTCTTTCAAAAATACGCAGTTTCAAAAAAAAAATCATCTCATTTGGAGTTCTAAAAGTGGAGATATCGCGGATTTAAAATCAGCAATTTTTTAGAATTTCGGTGACGGCCACGGAAATTGCGGCGAGAAAATCTTTTGACCGAGTGCCCAGATTTCTATTCTGCTTACATCGGTAGAAGCAGATTGGTTGTTCCAGTTCCGGAAACATGCTATAATAGCGATTCTGAGCAATATAGATCCGGTTTTTGAACATTGGGTGGAATTTCTGCCCAAATTTTTTTCTGTTACAGGTTCGGATCTGGGAATAATCGCTATCCGCTTAACTGTGGGAAGTACTTGGGCATAAGCCCTAAAACTCATTGTGAGGAGTACCACAGGAACCCCGAAGTAGCTGGCCATTGAGAGGACCTGCCAAGCGAAAAGGGCAACAACCCCTACCTGATTGACTAGTTCCCACCCGTGAGGTAAACCAAGAGCTGTCGTTTGTGGCAAAGCGGTTATCCGTTTTACCTGAGCCGTGGAGTGAGGGGTACTGCCCCAATACGCAAGCCGTCAGACAGCATTGGTGGCCGAGTGAAAACCCTGAAATGTTAGGAAGCCGCACATACCTAGGGTCCATATCTACTTTCAGCTGAACTATTGCCGATCACTGCTGTGCCGTTTCAGATCCATTTTGCAAGCCGTTCCAGATCCAGCCGTTCAGCATTGTTCCAGATTCCTTCTGAGCCGTAACTGCTCCAGTCTGTTAAAAAAAAAAAAAAAATCCGAGCCATAGCCGCTCCAATCTCGAAAAAAAAAAACCTGGTTATGGTTTTCACCCGTGCAGGAGCACACACCATGGAGGAAGCACTTGCAGCGATCCAAACCAAACTCCAAGATCTGGATGAAAATTTTCTCAGCCTCCATCTTCATCATTCAGCCATGAACAATACCAGACAGCCAGAATCTTTTGCAGCCACCGGGTTCTCTGCTTCTAGCAATTTTTGTGGGCCGAAGCTTGATTTTCCTCGCTTCAATGGTACTGATCCAACTGGATGGATATACCGAGTAGAACAATATTTCAGTCTGCATAATACTTTTGATGTTCAGAAAGTTCCACTTGCATCCTTTCATTTGGAACAGGAAGCACTTCAATGGTACCGTTGGTACATCAAAGCTCATCCCGAGCCAAACTGGACAGATTTTTGCCAACTCATTTTGCTATGATTTGGTCCTAGTGCTTTTGACGACTTCACAGGAGCACTCACTAAACTTCACCAAACTGGCACAGTGAGAGAGTATCAGATGGAATTTGAGAAACTAGCCAATTACATAGAAGGATTGTCTGATGAATTCTACAAGATTTGTTTTATCAGTGGTCTCAAGGATGAAATCCGCTCAGAGGTCAAAATGTTTTGTCCCAACACAATGATGGAAGTCCTAGAGTTGGCTAAGTTGGCCGAGGACAATATCGCAGCTCAACAATGCTCCAAACCCACCTGTGTTCCCTTCAGAAATATGGGTTCCCAACATCCTCCCATCACGCCTGCTCCTCAACCAACTCCTATCAAGCATTTGTCTGAAATAGAAATGCAGGCACGCCGAGAAAAAGGGCTTTGCTATAATTGTGATGAGAAATTCACTCGGGGACATAGATGTGTTCAACAAAAGCTCTATATCTTGGATGTGGATTCTCCGCCTGCCTTAGAACTTGGTGAAGAAGCTACAGATATAGTAGATGATCCGGTCGACATGCAACACCCGTCTGTTGACACCCCATCTCAGGACGACCCACCCGAGATCTTTCTCCATGCTGTAACCGACGTCACCACCCCACAAACAATGCGGGTCAAGGGATACTTCAAGAAGCTCCCTCTTACCATACTCATTGATTCTGGTAGCACTCATAACTTCATTGACCCTCGAATTGCCAAACAGGCTGATTGTTTTGTCCATCCTTGCTCCAACTTTGAAGTCATGGTTGCTAATGGGGGCACCTTACCTTGCAAGGGGAAGTGTCACAATGTGCGTATCTCTATGGAAGATTATAACCTACGCTCCGACATGTTTGCCTTGTCCTTAGGCGGATGTGATGTGGTTTTGGGCATTCAATGTTTACGCACACTTGGCCCCATATTATGGGATTTTGCTGAACTCTGGATGCAGTTTAACGTCAATGGGGCACAACACAAATTTCGGGGCTTACAACGAGGGTCTCTCTGCATCATCAGTTCACATCGCCTGGAAAAAAATCCTTAAGAAGAATTCACATGGTGTCATCGCTCAGCTCAATTCCATTCAGATGTACCCATCAACAGTCTCCACTACTTCCTTGGATAGATATGCAGGTATCTTTGTTGAACCAATGAGCTTGCTGCCTTCAAGAGACCTTTCCGATAAGAATGTAACCACATCTACCTCTCAGCAGGAAATGATGGCTATTTTGCATGCAGTACAGAAGTGGCAGCCATACCTATTAGGCAATTATTTCTGCATCAAGACTGATCTCTCGAGTCTGGAAAATTTTCTGGAACAATGGGTCTCCTCCCCAACACACCTGCAATGGGTTATCCAACTCATGGGTTATCCCTATGTGATCACTTACAAGAAGGGTAAGGACAATATGGTGGAAGATGCTCCTTCTCGCACAATGGATGACCCAGTTTCTCTTACAGTTTTTTCTCTGCTTCTTCCAAATTGGTTGCCATATGTTCAACAGGGCTATCTCTTCTATGATCTCCATGCTTCTTCATCAACAGGGCACTCTGGGTTCTGCAAAATGTATGACCAGGAACAATGTAACTTCTTTTGGCTGGGACTAAAAATGACAATTCAACAGCTGGTGGCTAACGATGATACTTTCCAAGTCAACAAGGGGGAACCGACACTCCTTTCGGGATTGATCAAACCCTTTCCCATCACTACACAGCTTTGGCCAACTATTTCTATGGATTTCCTAGCAGCACTCTGGTGGTACAATACCACATCTCAAAGGACACCATATGAAGCAGTCTATGGACAAACACCGCCACTTCTTCTTCCATACACCCTTAGCAGCTCCCCAGTTCAGGAAATTGACTCGGTTCTTCGAAACCGCGATCAGATTCTTCTCATTTTGCAGGACAATCTTCACATGGCCAGAATTCGCCTGAAACAACAAGCCGATCAGCACCGTTCTGAGCGCATTTTCCATGTAGCTGACAGGGTTCTTCTTCATCTACAGCCTTCCAAGCAAGCCTCCTTGACACTCCAAAGGCGTCAGTGGCCCGAAATGCAAACCAAGGATGCTACCGGGGAACCACTCCTTCAGATTCTGTAGCAATTTCTCCAACCAGAGATTTGAGGACAAAGCTTTTTCTAAGGGAGAGGGGATGTTAGGAACCTATGTCAACCCTTCTCTTTACTATGTTAGTATATTGATGTTGGACGCATATGCTTTGTAAGTCGTCCCGTAGTATTTGTTGATCCGTAGTTTATATTAGCCCATAGTATTGACCCATAGTATTGGACGCATATGCTTTGTAAGTCGTCCTATAGTATTATATGTCCCATGGTTTTGGCTCATAGTATTGGGCATAGACTTAGTATATAAGTGTGTGTTGAGGTCATTGAGGGCACCGTGAAGTTAATTGTGTTGAGCTTCCTCAAAGGAGGTTGCCCCCTCGAAGTGGCCCGTGATCAATATAAAAGCGATTTTGTTCTATTATTTCTGATATATCGTGTATTTGCATTAATTAATTATTGCAGGTACATCATAGGTGGAGATCACCCAAAGGGTATCTCATATTCCCAAGAAACCACCAAAGTAAAGACATCATTAATAGCCTTTTACACTAAGGAGGACAACTCGGATAAACTTCGAACCAAAAACACATACAGCTCGTTATGTTGTTTGACCCATCACCATACCTTCACTTGCCTAGCACCACCATGGTATCCACAGAGATATTCCATTGTCTTGATAGTTCGATTATTAATTGCAAAAGGTGAACGAGAGTGCCTGCTAGCACGAAAATCATCGTGGTATTATTTCTTACTCATCCTAATGTATCGGGTTATTTGTAAAGTTCACAATCGTGCCTTATTACCACACCTTGTGGTAAGTCAAGGTTGTATCAAATTTGTTTGCTAGGAACTCATCATGTTAAAGGGTCACGTGATGCACACACGAGGTGTGTATAATCATTGTTCATAGGACTTTTATAAGGCTCTGCATATATTTC
This sequence comes from Larix kaempferi, assembly GCA_027924585.1. Classification (NCBI taxonomy): domain Eukaryota; kingdom Viridiplantae; phylum Streptophyta; class Pinopsida; order Pinales; family Pinaceae; genus Larix; species Larix kaempferi. The sequence goes on along the minus strand of BSBM01001857.1, from coordinate 172,487 downwards.
AATAAAGTATAGAAATCAAACAAAAATTGTATAAGTCAATAGTCCAAATAACACTTAAATAATTCATTGCATATAAGTTTTAAGCTCTAGAGAATACAAAGAAGTTGCATATAAATATTGCACATTTCACATAGCCATTACATATAGGATTTGTTGTATATCCTTATAGTTTGCAGTAAATAGAAACTCAAGATAATAATATATGGAGGCATAATTGAAACATTTTAAACCTATCTATGGTTTGAACAAGTAATAAAAAGGGCTAATGTAGTATTGTGAATATTATAACCGACATACTTGCTATTTTAATATACTAGGTTGATTGAAGAATCTCACCCGGTGGCAATTTCGACATTTTGTCTCTAAAACCATTAAGACTTGGAGATTACTGAAAACTGGTTAGAAACTCTTCGGTCACACTTCGTAAACACTAAAGCTCTTACCTGTAATCTGCAAAAGGAATGATTCAAATGCTTTAGCACGAATGCTAAGTAAGCCTCGGGGTATCCTTATGACCCCTTCATCATCAAATAGAAGAGCAGTGGTTATCACTTATCAACTTTATATCATTGGATCATCAACGTAAGTTATATGAAAACATAGTTGCGTAAAGAAGAACATTCAATAGAATTGAAGTTTAGATATTAATTAATGTGTTGCAAAACATTACACTTTTGAGCAACACAACATTTAGTACAGCAAGACGAAAATGAAGCATTTATTATTTTTCCGCACAATTAGATTATGCATTAAAAGCTATAATGAAAAAAAAATTATTCTTGTAAATTTCGGGATGTTACATGTGGTATCAGAGCGCAAGTTCAAACTCTAGACCTGAAATAGGCTCACATGCACAAAAACAGAAAAAGAAAACCAGGAAGTTTATGTTGCTAAGTTTTATTTTAATTTTGTTTCTGTACAGAACAGTTTGAATTTTAAACTGCAGGTATGGAAATAATGAAGGAATTAGTAGAGGACAGATCCCCTCGTAACGAACATAAGGATAATAATAATCACAAATAAATTTATGTTGAATTAAATGATCAGTCTTCAAAACTTCTACGTATTGTAAAAGATTTAAAATCTGAAATAAGAACTGTAAAAGAAGAGAATGAACGTATTATGAAAGCTCATGATGAGTTAAATCATATTTTAATGGAGAAATACCATAACGAGGAAAGAGGAAGGAAATCAGAAGTAAATTCTAATTTTGGTTCAATGTCTCACAAACGTAAAGGTAAGACAAAAAGGAATGGTAAAAATAACAGTTACTCTTCATCTGAATCTGATCAAAGTAATTACATTTATGTTCATGATACCAGTGATAGTGATTACCATTCTAAGAAGAAAAAACATAAACATCATGAGCAAATCACAGGAGAGTTTAAAAATATTAAGCCACCAACCTTTAATGGCGAAACTGAAAAGGGGGAGACAGCTGAAGCATGGCTGTTCGGAATGAAGAAATACTTTAACATCTACAATTACTCTTCTCAGTTAAAAGTGAAGATGGCTATTTACAATATGACTAGAAAGGCAGATCATTTGGTGGCAGGATCTTAAAAGAATTAAGAACATAAAGGAAAGAAACATAACATAGAGTATGTTTAAAAAATTATTTAAGAAAAACTTTATGTCAGAGCAGTACTATGAAGATAAATCTAAGGAATTTTATGATTTAAAACTTGGTACTATGAGTATGAAAGAGTTGTGCAGCAAGTTCCTTAGTTTATTGAGGTATGTACCTTACATGGTCGAGGAGAAGCCTAAGGTAAAAAGGTTTCTAAGTTGTCTACCTTTCAATATAAAATATAGGATCAAGTATGATAACCCTTCCACCTTGGAAGAGGCTATGAGGAAAGCAAATTTTTGTTTTGATCAAAAAAGAAAAAGAGAAGGAACAACTAGCTAGAAAAGTAATAAGTCAAATCAGTTTGATCATAAAAAGAAGAATTTTACTCATAATTCTGGAAGTTTTAAGAAAAATTTTAATAACAGAAATTTTCCAAGTAATAATAATTATAGGAGTAATGCACCACAGAACTTTACTGCTGCAAAAAATGTACCTAATAATACTAATAACAACACCAGATATGCTGAACAAAGGGGACCCTTGAAGTGCTTTGAATGTGGTGGACCACATAAGAAAGCGGATTTCCCACGCAACAGAAGGGCGGTCAACAACATTCACACTATGCAAGCAGAACCTACACTTGGAGATGTAGCAAGAGAAATTCCCAAAATAAATGTAGCGCTGGAAAATCGTCAAGAAGACCATCAAACATCCATGGTCGAAATTGAAGGTATGATACAAAACAAATATATTTCCATTTTGATAGATACAGGTGCAAATTTGAGTTACATTTCACTTGCTTTAGTGAACAGATGCAAGTTAAAGATAGAGAAATTTGATAATTTATGGTTAGTTCAGCTAGCAATAGGCACTAAAAGAAAGGTCACAGATTTTGTTAAAAATTGTGATGTATTTTTGAGTCAGCTGAAAACCCAAGTTAATCTGAATGTTTTACCCTTAGGGTCATATGACTTGTTGATTGGCATGGATTGGCTTGAACAACATAGAGTAGTGATTAATTGTTATAAGAAATCTTTTACTTGTCTGAATAATGAATGTAAAACTAAAACAGTAAAAGGAATTCATAGGAAGGTTTTAGTAAGACAAAATTCTGCGTTACAAGTTAAGAGAGCTGCCAGAAAGGGTTGTAAAATGTTTGTTGTTAATGTTATGAATGATGAATGTTCATCTAAAGAAGATAAGTTAAAGCTAGAGGATATTCCCATCCTTAGGGACTTTTTTGACATATTCCCGGAAGAAATTCTAGGATTACCTCCGAAAACAGAACTTGATTTTACCATTGAGTTAGTACCAGGTGTGGTACCAAACTCAAAGGCTCCCTACATAATGAATATTCCAGAGTTAAATGAGTTAAAATCTCAGCTGAATGAATTAATAGATAAAAATTATATAAATTCCAGTGTGTCTCCTTGGGGAGCACCAGTAATTTTCATTAAAAAGAAAGACAGTACCATGCGACTGTGCATCGATTACCGTCAACTTAATAAAATGACAAATTAAGAATCGATATCCGTTACCTCGCATAGACGATCTATTTGATCAAATATGCGGAGCAGAGATATTCACTAAAATAGATTTAAGGTCTAGATATCATCAAGTTAGGATAAAAGACGATGACATATTCAAAACTGCTTTCAGAACGCGATATGGGCACTATGAGCTCGTAGTTATGCCTTTTGGGATGACTAACGCACCTGCAATATTCATGTGTTTAATGAACATCGTTCTGCATAAGTATTTGTATAAGTTTGTAGTTGTGTGCATTGATGATATTCTTATTTACTCAAAAACTAAAGAAGAGCATGACAAACATTTAAAAATAATTCTGGAAGTGTTAAGAGAACATCATCTTTATGCTAAGTTCAACAAATGTGACTTTTATAAAGGTAAAATACAGTACTTAGGTCACATAATATCTAAAGATGGAATTTCTGTCAACCCTCATAAGATAAAAGCAATTAACAAGTGGCCTATCCCTAAAGATGTAACTGATGTTCGGTCATTTATGGGGATAACAAGCTACTATAGAAAGTTTATTGAAGGGTTCTCACGAATTGCAAATCCCATCACTTCTTTGCAAAAGAAGGGGAAGAAATTCGTATGGGATCAAGAAAGCTTTAATAAGTTAAAAGAATTATTAACCACTGCACCAATTTTAAAAATTGTTGATCCCAATAAGTATTTCGTTGTATGCACTGATGCATGCAATGATGGACTTGGAGGGGTCTTAACTCAAGAAGGTCATGCCTTTGCTTTTGAGTCAAGGAAATTAAAAGTTCATGAAAAGAATTATGCAACTTATGATCTTGAGTTAGCAGCCGTGATACATGCACTAAAAATGTGGTGCCATCACTTGATTTGAAGAAATTTTATACTAATTATAGATAATAATGGTTTAAAGTATTTGTTGGATCAAACAAATCTTAACGCAAGGCAAGCTAGATGGCTAGCTTTCCTTAGCGAGTATGATTTCGAGATTCAACACATTAAGGGAAAAGAAAACAAAGTTGTTGATGCCTTAAGAAGAAATGTCAAATTAAGTTTTGTAGTAGCAATCAACACATTTAGGACAGATCTGGAAAATCAGATCGAAGAAAGAAGTAATCAAGATGAAAATTACTGAAAAATTGCATGCTAAAGTTGCTGAAAATTTATCTGAAAATTTGATAACAAATTACAACATTAATGAAAGAGGTTTCTTGATTTATAAAAACAGAATTTATGTACCTAATGTGTCAAAAGTTAAGTTGTTGATTTTGGATTAAGTTCATAAAAGTCTTTAATCAGGACACCTTGGTTATCAGAAAATGATAACTATGTTAAGAAAATATTTCTTTTGGACCAACATGAAGAATGAAGTGGCTGAGTATATAGCTAGGTATTTTGAATGTCAGACTATGAAGGCTGAACCTCAACACCCAGCTGGACTATTGCAGCTATTGCCAATTCCGGAATGGAAATTGGAAATTATAAGTATTGATTTCATTACAGGTTTTCCTAAGAATCAGAGATAGAATGATTCCATAATGGTTGTTGTGGACAAATTATGTAAGGCTACTCATTTCATTCCTATCAAAACTACTTTTAAAGCTCCTAACATTGCAGAGGTGTTTATGAAGCAAATATTTCGCTTGCACGAAATCCCAAAGGTAATTATTTCTGATCGAGATTCCAAATTCACTGGAAATTTTTGGACAGCACTAAATAGAATTTCAGTACTTCTTTCCACCCACAAATTTATGGTCAAACAGAAAGGGTAAATCAGATTTTAGAAGACATGCTAAGAATGTATGTCAAAGATCAGCCATCTAAGTGGGAAGATTATTTACATTTAGCAGAATTTGCATACAATAATCATTATCAAGCATCTACTAAGTTTAGTCCATTTGAAATTTTATGTGGAATAAAGTGTAGCACTCCTATATCTTGGGATAATCATGTTGATAGATTGATGTTAGGACCAGATTTGTTAAAAGAAATGGAGATAACCGTGAAACAGGTACAAAGCAACTTGAAAGTTGCACAAGATAGGCAAAAAAGTTATGCAGATCTGAAACGCATTGAAAGAGAATTTCAGGTTGGAGATCATGTCTTTGTAAAGATAAAACCCAAGAAAAGTTCATTAAAGCTTGGGAGTTGTGCTAAACTAGCACCAAGGTACTGCGGTCCATTTGAAGTACTATCAAGGATTGGACTAGTTGCATATCAGTTAGCATTACCATCTAACTTAAAAATCCATAATGTTTTTCATGTATCTGTTTTAAAAAAGTATGTGCATGATGCTACTCATGTGCTGAATTGGAATGACATATAGGTGGAACCTGAAGGAGATTTTTAGGTGGAACCGAACTGTATCCTCGATAGGAGGGAAATTATGCTTCATAATTGTAGCATAGGGTAGGTAAAGGTGCAATGGAAGCACCTTAGCCCTGATGAACATACCTGGGAACTGGAAAGTAAAATGCGGGAAACATATCCAGTTCTGTTCCAGGAAGGATCTGATGATCAATAAGCAACATCGAGGATGATGTTGAGATTAAGTGGGGGTGTTTGTAACATACCATTTTTGCTGAAAAACATTTTATGTTGGAAGCATTTTGTTAACTTTTATTGTAAAGTTTAATATTAGACAAGTGTCCAAGGATGACTGTAATTTGCACAATATTTTATTATTAAATAAATTAAATAGGAGAAAAACACCGAAGGAGACTGTTGAAAGAGTGTTTACTGACCCACTAGGTGGAATGGAATCTGGGGTAGAAGGAAATGGACAAATGGCAGCGTCATGATGCAACTAGCTAGCTGTTGGTATGGGACAACTCCCTTGAAATGTGGTCATAGTGCCCTGGAAGGTGGGACTGGAGCTTGAGGCTCATTTATTGAAAACTGACCACTAAAGACCTAGGTAGTTTATATAAGAGCCATCGAATTATGAACTAAGGTGTTGATGTATATGTAACTTCGGAATGTATTTCATCTATGTATTTCATATATATTTATTGTACCCTTATAAGAGATGTGTTATTCCTCTATAAGGAAGTGTCGTCATGTGTATTGACAAGTGTCGCAAGTGTGTGTACTTGTAGATGGGTTATTAGACCACCATGTGTGGGATCAGCCCTGAAATATATATTATATTGTGGATGTACCTAGCTAGACAAGTCGGCCCCATAAGGTCACTGGGAAGATAGGTTAAGTATAGATAGAGATCGGAAAATCTCTATTTGATCATTCGGAAACTCACACTTCTATCACTCAGAAAGTGGTTCACTAGTGAGGAGGAGGATGATCTGCTACTAGGAGACTATCTCTGTGTATTTTGGTTGTACTTTGGTTGAGCCATTGCTCTCTCTATCTCTAAGGAAGTTGTGGGGTTTTTCACCTTAGGGTTTTCCCCACGGAAACTTTGTGTCTCTTGTCTCTCATGCTTTTGATCCTTGTGATGATTGAAATACTTGTTATGATTGATATGCATTGATATATTGTACATGTTATTCTCTCAGTAAGATCCTAGAGTATTGTGAATTAATGCTCAAAATTTAACATGGTATCAGAGCTAACCTCAGAAGAAGACATTGTGCAGTGGCGAAAACTTAGGTTTCTTGTTTATTGGGTTTCTCTCCACACAAAACCAGTATAGTAGATTGACTCTACTCATCAAGGAGAATCTATCTGTCCAATCATAATTCAATTCTGAGCATTTTGAGATTTGGCACTAAAAATTAGGGTTTCCACAAAAATAGGAATTTCTGGAATCTGAAGACATAGCTGGAAGCTCCTTGAAAAAATCGAATTTTAGAGCTTTGGATCGAAATTTTTGGCTGGGTAGATCTCCGGGAAACTCAGACCCTAATTCAGGGTCCTCCTCAGTGAACCCGGGAAGACAAAAAGGAATTTCTGAAGGGTAAAGCTTTGCAGATCTCAAATTTTGAATACACCAGGCTGATCAGCTCATCAAGGCGCATCTTTCTATCCTTTCAAAAAGTTGAAATTCACATTTTGAATTTTTAGGGTTTTTTTGACAAACCCTAATGCGGGACGAGATCTAGTTTTCAGCAAAATAAGTTGTAAGACCTAAATCTTTTCTATTTCCATTTGAAGTACTCTTTAAAGATGTCTCACCACACCAAGCTTGAGGATAATCTTGAAGGGGATGATAACTTCCGAGCCTGGAAGTATAGGATTGGGTTAATCCTCGAAGAGAATGAGTTGGACTCATATATAAAAGAAGACATCCCTATCCTAGAGGATGAAGAAGCTAAGGTATTGCACAAGAAGAACTTGGTCAAGGAAAAAAGAATCATTTTTGATTCTATCAAAGACCATCTCACACCTCATGTGTCATCTCTAAAGACACCCAAGGAGATGTTTGACTCCGTGACCAAGTTATTTGAAGGGAAGAACATAAATCGAAAGATGACTCTACAGAATCAATTGAAAGGGGTCAAGATGTTGAATGGGGAGACCATTAAATTCTACTTCTCCAAGGTCTCTCAGATCAAGGAATAACTTGAAGCTGTGGATGAAGTAGTGGACAATGGTGAAGTTGTTATGACCACTCTGAATGGCCTACCTAGGTCATGGGACTCCTTTACTCAAGGAATCTGTGCAAGAAAGAAATTAATCTCTTTCAGTAAATTGTGGGAGGAATGCTCTCAAGAAGAAGCTAGGCTTGTAGCTCATGAAGAAAAGATGGGAGGTGAAAATCAAGCTCTCGCAGCCCACACCAAAAGAAGCAAGCCCAAGAAGGAGCACTCTCACTACAAGAGATCCTATCACAACCATCAAAAGAATAAGAAGGATATAAGATGTTTCACATTCAATGACAAGGGTCACTTTGCTTCAAAATGTCCCAAGAACAAAAGGGATAACATCAACTCCAGCAAGAAGAAAAAGGGCAACAAAAGAAAGTTCCATGCTCATGGTGCCGAAGATGATGAACCTCCAAAGAAGAAGGCTAGGGCAGAAAGTGATGATGACTCATCAAGTGAAGAAGAGTATATTATAATATCTGCTCTCATAGGTACTATCTCTCATGGATGTAATGATTGGTTAATTGATAGTGGGGCTTCCAAACACATGACTGTGTTTAAAGAATCTTTTGTAAATTTATCTGAACATGAATCACCCCATAAAGTGAAACTTGGGGATGACTATCAATACCCCATCAAAGGAAGTGGTGAAGACTCCTACAATATAGACTCTGGGAAGTCTTTGAAGATGAAAGATGTTTTGTATGTACCTGGGCTCAAGAAGAACCTACTGTCCATATCCGCATTGAATGCAAAAGGTATGAGGGTTGCATTTGTGGATGGCCAAGTTTCAATGTGGCCAAAGGGAAAGACCATAGATGATGCAGTAGTGATTGGAGAGAAAGAGGGGGGATTGTACAAATTAAAGGGACAACCTGAACATGCTATGAAGACAAAGATTCATCCATAGTCATGGATCACACAGAGGTATGTATAATTTGTTTTTGCAAAGGATAACTAATGAGTTATGTAGGTCATTGAAGAGAACAAGAACACATTGCTAGACATAACTAGTAAATATGATGACCAGGTATGTTTTTGTTATACATATCATATACTTTTGTATGATTGATAATGATTACTCTTGAAATTACAAGTTTGAGTAATCACGGGTTCATGTATATTATGTTTATGACTAACCATAAGAATGCTTAATATTTTTTGTTTGAAATGATCCTGACTATACATGCTTGAGATTATTGTGTTTTGATAATATTAATATTATATTAATGAATGTTTGATTATGTATGAGACCTCTAGGATAACAAAATGATGATACTAATAAGCATGCATAGGGATCGAGAATGAATATAAGTTCAAGAACAGGTAATCCAGGAAGCAAAGATGAAGAGGGAGCACACTCCAGTGATTTCTACAAGGATGCATATATTCAGAGGGAGTTGACCATCTCTCTACAGTCCACAATAGAAAGGTGTAGAAGAAGCTACTTGAGATTAGGACTCCAGTAGCTCCTGCAAGGAAGCAAAGACTCAGAGGGAGTCCACCCAACAAACAAACAAAGATAAGTATTTTAATTGTCATTTCTTGCATATTTGTTTGTTTAATATGTTCCTATATTTAGGATGTATATTATGCATATTAGAATGATTGCATTAATGAACAACTTACTAATAATATGCATTTGATGGGTAAGTAGGCCTATGGCACTGTACAACATTCCATTGCTACTTATCTAGAATGAAACCTCTTTGCTTACAAGTTGGGAGCTATGCAAACTCTTAACAATGTTCTGGTAGAGACTAGAAGGCATATAGAAAGTTATGGAACATGGATAAATGTTGTATTGAAGCATTGGCTAAGACAATTGCATGACTGTATGACATATTTCTTTATGTGTAAGAATTTGTCTAAAAATTATGAGATGTTTTTGATCATGCAATTTAACTTGTTTTGTAGGAAAGACCGTATACCTTCACCTAGAAAATAAGGATTACAACATTTGTTCAAACAACAAAATTATCTATTGAAGTTACCGGGATACAAGAAGAATGCCATGATTCGTCGATCATGAAGAAAGATGTTTGGGATGCAGTCCCAAGACCTAAAGGAAAGTCTGTAGTGACTTCCAAGAGGATCTACAAGATCATGCATGCTGCAGGTGGCAACATAGATACTTTTGCTCATGTAGCCAGATACACTTCCATTAGATCCGTACTTGCTCTGGCTGCAGTGATGAAAGATACACCAGATGGATTTCAAGATAGCTTTCTTGAATGGTGTAGTTGAAGAAAAAGTGTATGTGGAGCAGCCACTTGGTTCTGAGACACATGACAAGGAGTCATATATGTGCAGAACTTGATATGGTAGGATAGATAGCTTTCTATCCAGTTTTGGCTTTACCAAGAGTAAAATGGATTCCAACCTTACTACAAGGTTGAGGAAGGCAATCCAATGATACTCTTATTTTATGTGGATGACCTGTTTATTATAGGTGAAGATAGATTGATTGCCGACACGCAGCGGAAGCTTGCTTTCGAGATCGATATGAAGGACTTAGGGATGATGCACTATTTCCTATGTAGGGAGGTGTGGCAGAGTACAGATGGGATCTTCCTTGGACAAGGGAAGTATACTGTAGATATCCTGAAGAGGTTCGGGATGATGGATTGCAAGGCCATGGCCACACCTATGGCATCGAATCTGAAGCTTCTATGTGATAATTCATCTAATCCGGTTGATGTCTCTATGTATCGTCAGATGATTGGGTCCTTGATGTACCTGACAAACATGAAACCAGATATTTGCTTTGCGGTGAACACATTGAGCCAGTTCCTGACAGATCCGAGGAGTGTTCACCTAGTTGTTGTAAAGCATATTCTGAGGTACCTTAAGGGTATAGTTGATTATGGGCTTAGGTATGAAGTGAATCAAAAGTTTAACCTACCAAGGTTATGCTGATTCAGATTGGACAAGTAGTGCTGCAGATAGGAAGAGCACATCTGGGTGTTGCTTCAGTAAGGGATCAGGTGTGATCTCTTGGATTAGAAGGAAGTAGTCCTGCGTAGCATTGAGTACAGCCGAGGCAGAGTATGTTACAACTTGTTCGGCTAGTTGTGAGGCAGTATGGAGCTACTGTCTAAGTTATTTGATCTCCCATTGGATGCTACTGGTATCTTCTGTGATAACCAGAGTTGTGTGAAGCTGTCTGCGAACCCAGTGTTTTATGACAGGTTGAAACACATAGAGATCAAATATCACTATATCGGGGATATGGTGCAGAGAGGAGTAGTCAATCTCCTGTATGTTGCGACGGACAAGCAGATTGCAGATGTGCTGGCGAAGCCACTAGCCAGGGTGAAGTTCGAGTACTTTAGGGAGAGGCTTGGCGTTCTTCAGATCGACGACACTTCGAGGAAGAAGTGTTGGACACATTTGTTGAATCCATTCCAAGCATGTTGGAAGGAGGAACCTTCACATGGCTATGGATGTAAGCATTGGATGATGAGCATCAGGACAATGCTCCAGTTACTGCTCTGTATATGCATTAGGATGATGCTGGATATGATCAGTTAGATTGTTTATATGTATATGTATGTACGCATCATGTTGGATGCTGGATATGATCAGTTGGATCATTTATATATGTATGTGCGCATCATGTTGGATGCTGGATATGATCGGTTGGATCATTTGCATGTATTTTGTATATGCATCATGTTGGATGCTTGGACCATGTATCTGTATATGTATCAGGTGGATACTGTGTATGATCAGGTAGATTATGTATGTTGATATATATCAGTTAGATGCTTTATGTATCTATGTATGTATCAGGTGGATACATTGTATGATCAGGTGGATCATGTATGATGATATGTATCAGGTAGATACTTGGTATGCATCAGGTAGATGCATTGTATGATCAGGATGATCATGGATGATGAGCTTCAGGATGTTGCAGTGATGATGATCAGGATGATCATGTGTACATCAGGATGATGTATGGTGAGTATCAGGTTGATACTTTATGGCCGTGGAACAGGTTGTGCAGATGAGCATATAATTTGGCCCTAGGAGATTTGTAGATAGTCTTTCGAGGTTTTTCCTATGGCATATAATATGGCCTTGGGATATCTGGAAAATGCTCTTTCGAGGTTTTGCTCTGGGAGGACATATAATTTGGCCCCAGGAGATCTGCAGATAGTCTTTGGAGGTTTTTCTTATGGCATATAATCTAGCCCTGGAATATCTGGAAGATGCTCTTTCGAGGTTTTTTCCTATGGCATATAATCTGTCCCTGGGAGATCCGATAGGTTGGGCTATGTGCCTGTAATAAGTCCTCGGATGCTCTTGCGAGGTTTTTCCATGACCACATGTAATATGTCCCTAGGAGATCCTATAGGTAGAGTTGTGTGCTCGTAACAGCTTGGGATGCTCTTGTGAGGTTTTGTGGTGACCACATGTAATCTGTCCCTGGGAGATCCTATAGGTAGAGCTGTGTGCTCGTAACAGCCTGGGATGCTCTTGCGAGGTTTTTTGATGCACGTAATAAGTCCTGAGGATTCCACAGTATGGCCAGTGATGAAGACCTGCAGGTGGTGGGCCTACATCCAGTATGAAAAAATACTGGCTCTGTAGAACTTCCTATGACGAGTAGATTCAGATATTGGTTGAGATAGCAGTAGCAGTGACGGTGATGATGACAATGCATCAATAACGATGATTTCGAGAAGAAGACTTGTCGAGCATATCTGTGTCGAGAAATACCTTCCTAGTTAAGAGGGAGTGTTGATGTATATGTAACTTTGGAATGTATTTCATATATATTTATTGTACCCTTATAAGAGATGTGGTATTCCTCTATAAGGAAGTGTCGTCATGTGTATTGATAAGTTTCGTAAGTGTGTGTACTTGCCGATGTGTTATTAGATCACCATGTGTGGGGTCGGCCCTGAAATATATATTATATTGTGGATGTACCTAGCAAGACAAGTTGGCCCCATAAGGTCACTAGGAAAACAGGTTAAGTATAAATAGAGATCGGGAGATCTCTATTTGATCATTCGAAAACTCACACTTCTCTCACTCAGAAAGTGGTGGACTAGTGAGGAGGAGGATCATCTGCTACTAGGAGACTATCTCTGTGTATTTTGGTTGTACTTTGGTTGAGCCATTGCTCTCTCTATCTCTGAGGAAGTTGTGGGGTTTTTCACCTTAGGGTTTTCCCCACGGAAACTCTGTGTCTCTTGTCTCTCATGCTTTTGATTCTTGTGATGATTGACATGCTTGTTATGATTGATATGCATTGATATACTGTACATGTTATTCTCTCAGTAAGATCCTAGAGTATTGTGAATTAATGCTCAAAATTTAACATGAGGTTCATCACTTTCCCTCACAAGAAAATTTACCTTGGGGTTTTGCTGTGCTTGCACCCAAGAGATTCGATGAGGGGATATGCTAAGTTATTGATCATGGTGTAAGTCTTCCTGTTAAAAACTGTTGAGTGCAGAAGTTATACTATTAAGTGTAGAAGCTATACTATTTAGTGCAGGAGTGATACTATTGAGTGCAGAAATTATATTACTGAGTGCCTTGCTTCTACACAGATTCCATCTACCTAGTGGTTCAGTAAGAAAGCTTGGGGGTCCAAAGAAAGCAAGTAGTTTGACTTCTTTTTCTGGAGAAGGTTGGGAGGAACACGCCTCCTTGGGTGTTTTTCCACCCTATCTACTATTACAGGTTCTACTCATCATTTATGTTATCTAAGTAGTTAAAATTATTTTATGAAAGTATTAATATACTAATTCTTTAGATCTAAACTATTAATATTGTTTTACAGAAGTAACTAATGAATTCGGGTATAGCTATGAATTGTAGAATGAGGCGTAAAGTAGATAAAATGATAGAAATAATACTCTTCTATATTTTTCCCCATGGTGTTTTCTGCATCGTACTTTAGTACAAAGGAGGAATTTAAGGTAGATAAATTGATAGGCAGATTGCCAAATGAATGAGAAGATTAATGCTATTGTATTTCATTAGTGTTTCTTATCATTAATATTCTGTAATAAAGAATATATGCTTAGGTTCAAAAATTTTAAAGGTATATAGCATCACAGGCACTATAATTATTCTTTCTTAAAAACAGAAATAAATATCTTATTCTTATACGAAACCTAGGATTTCCTTTCATCAGTTAAGTGTTTAAGGTTCACTTTATTTTTCTTTCAGTATTTTTAATTGAAAAATAATAGCTGCAAAATAATTATTTCCTAAGTACACAGTATTTTTATCCAATGCTGCTAGCAAGTATAGATAATTACAAAAACAAACAAAATTCTTTCCATTACAAACAAATGCATGATTATTTAGCACTAATTTCCATCCACAGTATTCATTTCTTTTATGTTATTTTATTATTTAAACTACAGTTAATCCCATTTACATTTTAGTGTAGGATTAGAAACCCTAGCTAGTTCTTTCATCATTTTCTTTATTTATCACAATAGTTAAACAAAGAAATAATATGTTATCCATAACAAAGTTTCATTTAAAAACTTAAACATCATGACAGGTTCGTAACCCTTCAATAATCAAACCCTAGAAGTATCAACATCTACCTTTAAGGTTAAGAGTTTACTTAAGATTCAACACCATCACTTAAAACAGAACAAAAAAAAAGTAGTTACGATTTCATTACATAGCTGCAGGCAAAAACATTGATTCTTGGCTCTCGGCCATCACTCAAATCAATAGACAAGAACAACAAGCGAAGCTTTCAACATCATGAGCTTTAGTCACAAAACATTTATCTTATATACTCCTTAAGACTGAATCAATTAATATCTCGACATTTACATGAGACAATAGTTTCACGTATCTATTGAAAAACATTAACTGAAAAACCATATGCTTCCTCTATTCAGAATTTTACTTTCACAATTCGACAATTGTGACTACAACAGCAAAACAATTATTGGAAAACTACATGTTAGGGTTTGACCATTTTAACACAGGGATAAACCCTTGGTTCTCAAACTATTTCTTAAAAACACAACAGTTGCAAAAACGATAAACGTCATTTCACACAAACTGGAGCACCGCTCTCAATCTCAAACACAAATACCATAACGTAGGAAACAAAGTTCTTTTATTTACCAAAGATGGTAGAAGGGTAAAACCCTCTCCTGAGTTAATTTCTTTTACAGATTCTACATTGGAAAACAAACACCACAGGCCTAATGCCCAATGGGTCGAGGGTTTCATCCTCCCCAAGCTGCCAGATAGCTCACAAGTATTTCGACGAAGATCACTCCTCAGAGCCCAAGAGAATATGGAGTCTCGGCAAAGAACACATGAAGGTCCAATAGTCATCTAATCGGAGTAACAAAGTAACCACCGAAGCTTACTAGTCTATTTGCAGCATCCAGTTATCAAAACCTATGCTGGGAAGTCATTGACGAAGGGACCTACCATTTGAAACAAGTTGTGATCAAAATGAGTTTACGAAAGAAGTCATTACATGAGAAATATCAATAACGGAAACTCTTAATAGAATGGAAGAGACAAGGTTCGAACTCGAGAACATTACCTTTTATGTATCCCAGTAGCAGAACACTGAAGCCACTGCCAAACTGTACCCATTACTCCATCACCAAATGCAACGAAGGATGGAAGGACAACTTTGAAAAATATCACCTAACAAATGAGGAAATTCCAGTGTTGGAGCAACCACACTTAGAACTGTCACTCACCCTGGAACCATTGGCAACACCAAGTTTTTACGGAAAAAATCTCACAAGAGTATCGGTCCTTCAAACTATCAACATGTTCTAGTTAAAACATCAACAAGTCACAGTTTCGAACCGTGCAAACTCCCCAAACACCTGCTAACGAAACCCTGAAGGCTCTCAGCCTATCGGCCTCTCCACAAAGCCACTACACACTACATTGAATGCCAAGGAACAATAACTTCAAAACATAGTGGTGATTAGGGTTAGATCCCAAGCCCAAGATTTGAGATTGATCAATGGTGGAGATCACCCAAAGGGTATCTCGTATTCCCAAGCAACCACCAAAGTAAAGACATCATTAATACCCTTTTCCACCAAGGAGGACAGCTCGGATAAACTTCGAACCAAAAACACATACAACTTGTCATGTTGTTTAACCCATCACCATACCTTCACGTGCCTAGCACCATGATGGTATCCACAGAGACATTCCACTGTCTCGGTAGTTGGAATATTAATTGCAAAAGGTGAACCAGAGTGCGTACCAGCACGAAAATCATCATGGTATTATTTCTTACTCATCCTAATGTATCGGGTTATTTGTGAAGTTCACAAGCCTACCTTATTACCACACCTTGTGGTAAGTCAAGGTTGTATCGAATTCATTTTCTAGGAACTCATCATGTCAAAAGGGTCATGTGGTGCACACACGAGGTGTGTATAATCATTGTTCATAGGACTTTTATAAGGCTCTGCATATATATTTCAATAAAGTATAGAAATCAAACAGAAATTGTATAAGTCAATAGTCCAAATAGCACTTAAATAATTCATTGCATATAAGTTTTAAGCTCTAGAGAATACAAAGAAGTTGCATATAAATATTGCACATTGCACTTAGCCATTACATCTAGGATTTGTTGTATATCCTTAGAGTTTGTAGTAAATAGAAACTCAAGATAATAATATATGGAGGCAAAATTGAAATATCTTAAACCTATCTATGGTTTGAACAAGTAATAAAAAGGGATAATATAGTGTTGTGAATATTATAACCAACATACTTCTTGTTTTAATATACTAGGCTAATTGAAGAATCTCACCCGGTGGCAATTTCGACATTTTGTCTCTAAAACCATTAAGACTTGGAGATTACTGAAAACTGGTTAGAAACTCTTCGGTCACACTTCATAAACACTAAATCTCTTACCTATAATCTGCAAAAGGGAAAATTCAAATGCTTTAGCACGAATGCTAAATAAGCATCGGGGTATCCTTAGGACCCCTTCATCATCAAACAAAAGAACAGTAGTTAGCACTTATCAACTTTATATCATTGGATCATCAATGTAAGTTATATGAAAACATAGCTGCGTTAAGAAGAAAATTCAATAGCATTGAAGTGTAGATATTAATTAACGTGTCACAAAACATTACACTTTTGACCAACACAACATTTAGTACAGCAAGACAACAATGAAGCATTTATTATTTTTCCGCATAGTTAGATTATGCATTAAAAGATACAATGAAAAAAAAATTATTATTGTAAATTTTGGGATGTTACAAAGAGGATGAGAAAAGTCAACTCCATAGAGAAGACCTCAAGCTAGGAATATCATGGTTTCCTAGGATTATCAGCAATAGATCGAGGAGGATTCCCCTTGCAATGCCTCCCAAATAGAAACCTTGACCCCATGCAAAAATCCTTCCCATTATGAACTGAAATGGATTGAAAAGCCATGAATACTTGCACAAGGGATGACTCGGATATCGGTATTGTGAACCAGTAGTTGGCGGGGAGAGAGTACCAATCCCATTAATAGATTATCATGTCATGATCCATGTCATGGAGACATGGAGAATCAGACTGGGCCACCTTCCAGCCTGCATGCCACCTTCCACCTTTCTTTAGGCTGCCTGCACATGCCTCCCACGTGCGTTGGGATTATGATTGCACACGTCGTGGGGATTATGCCTCCAAATGTTTTCATAACCTCTCTTAGTTGGAATTTGGAGATGAAATGTTGTAACTTGTAACCATTGTCTCATTTGGAGATAAGATAAGATAAAAGATAAGATAATTTTATTAATTCCTAACAAATGACTACAAAAGTAGGTCAATGGCACTGTGTGTTACTCGGATGTCAATACAAAGTGGGAGTGCTAATGGCTCCTATATAAAGCAATATATGAAACTCTATTTGAAAACTGAAAAGAGCTAACTCCAAAGATGGAGAGCTGACCCAAACGATACAAGTACAAAGAGAGTCAATATAGAAGAGAAATGTACAAGGAGAGTGGATCTAGGAACTGTGATACAAAAATGGTGAATATGTCATGGCACACTGGAAACAATGGAAGACTTGGAAGCCCTGGAAGCGTCTCTCCTAACATCTGAAGCCGAATAAAGGAATCTTGAAATATCAATATGCCAGAAGAAGAACTTGAAGAACTTGAAGAAGAGCTATATTGGGTAGTGTGTTGCCGCCGAGAGTGGGAACATGCTGTTGTGATCTGGATGTAGTTGAATGGCTGCTGAGATGGGGCCAGGGCTTGCCACGTCACTGGTGTCAGGAGGATGTAGAGCTGGTCTGTCGTGTCCCCAAGGCCTCCATATGTTTTTGTAACCTATCTCAGTTGGCACCAGGAGATGAAATGTTGTAACTTCTAACGATTTAGGGGTTGAGCTTTCTAGTGCTCAATGAGGTGCTCTGCAGTCTAGGGGTTGAGATTTCTAGTGTTCAATGAGTTGTGTTAGATTATAGGCCTTAACATGCTCTCAATAAAATCTTTACTTGGAATCATCTAATGCAATAGTATTTTTTTAAGCCAAGAGTTCACATTTTCACCCTAATTAAACATACCACTTGAGTTTGTGAAGATTTGTAATATTATAAAGTTCAAGTGTTGTTTGAAAATTTATCAAATTTCTGTGGGGATCAAAGTTCATAAATTCTTCCAGTTGCAAGTAATCGGGGAGTATTTATATTTATTTGAACAGTTAGTAGAACTTGTTTGATTGATCCTGCAGATTTGTGACCTTCTAAAGTATTATTGTTCGGTTTGGACAAAATTGAAATTTTTGTAGAGATCGACCTTTGGAACATTACAATTAGCAAGATTGGTCTCATTGTATTTTTATGCATTATGTCACCATTGGTTCTTCTATGATCTGAAGCTTGGTTATATTTGTGAAAGGATTATGCATTTTTAAGTATTTTACACCAGTAGTTGAAAATATCTTTACTCTTTCTGCTTTCTATTATATCTTTTCTAATCATTGAGCAAGATGATTATATTTTCTAACCAGTGTTAATGCTAGGATTTGTCATGCTTTGTGTGATGATATTGCTTGGTGTCTAAAACTATTATGTCGTTTCCAAAGATGGGATCGTTGCAAGTTGCTTTGCCGAATTCTAATACAACTACTTTGGTTGGACATGGTTTTGAGCCAGGGGCTTTTAATACCCAATGGATGCCATCTCTAGCACCAGCTCCTTATCAACCAGTTTCTCCTGGTAGGTTATCTCCCTTTCAATTGGTTCTCTTGTCAAATATTCAAATCTGCCATTGACCTATCAAGAAAAGTAACTTGGTCCGTCAAAGTGTACCATTGTCAATATTCTAATGGTTAATTTGTTAAGAAGATAGATACTCAAGTATGCAATGCAATTGTATGGTAACTTTTCAATCAAATCTTAAAGTCAAGAAGGCTTTAGGCAGTTCTATTAATTTAATATTTCTCGAAGCTTTGCCTTTTCTATTCAACCAATTGCAAGATGGTTCCTGGGTTTGAATTTGTATGCAAAAAAAAGTATATCCTTCTTTTACTTTTGTGACCTTTCTACTTTATTGAAAAGTTTGTTCTAGTTCTTTGTATTTTACAAGTTTACAATTTTTTTTGGGTTCTAATTCATGACAAATTGTTTTACTCCCACCATATATTGAGATATAGAATACACTGGATTATATTATTATATGATGATAATTCATTTCATTTCGGGCCTATTTTTCCTTATTATTTCTTGAAACCCATAGCAAATAATTGGAGTCACATTCTCCACTCGTTTAAATGTTACTTGAAGACTATGTCAATTTATTACATTGGCATCCTCCTCTCTTTTCAAGTTTGAATGGAAAACTATTCATGTTATCCCTTAGAAACTATGTTAATATGAACTTACGATACCCATCCATTAATTGTGGTTGTAAAGTCAACAAAGATAGAGACTGCTTTCACCTGTTGTCTTATCCGCTGCACCTTATACAAATATGTACATTGACAATTATTTTTCATCAAATAATAATTTTAAATAATGGAATGCCCTCTCCTCAGTTATGCATAGTTATACTAATGGGCCTGCCCACTCCTTAGGCATGCACCACTGTACTAATGGACTTCTAATGTTTATCTACTTGCATGTAACTTTCTACACAGTTGTTGTGGACCTTCCAAGCCATTGTGGATGTCGGTTTCTAAGGAGTGTGGAGTTATGTTTGAGGCTCGCATCTAACATGTTTAAATAAAAATTGAAAATTCTTATTAAGTTGTATCTATATGTTTTCCATTTAGTGGGAGTCTCCAATATGGCACATGTATATGATCCTATAAAGTGTAAGGAATTTTCACCACTTAAAACAATTACCATTAAATGACAAACATCTTTCTCTTGTGTTAAAGCAGACATGTTAGAGTGTTAACATTGTTTTTCCTTTGAATAGTTGATCATGATGAAACAAAGATTTTCTATTCATTTCTAACATTTGTCTAGGCAATATGGAAAGATAAAGGCAATTCTAGATTACAATGTTGTTGAGATATTTACTTAAATAATACTTAGTATAGGAAATATAGAGTTTAATCATTCAAGCATATTATTTACTCAACAATGATTTGTAAGTAATTAGACAAGATTATGTTTATATCATTTGATATGCAAATCCTTCCAAACCAATCATTTCCATGTTCGAGATCATGGTAAAACAACATAATAACAACTCTATGGTCATTATACTCATGATTAAACCTTGAAAATGCTAGATCTACTCTCCTCTCACACTTGTGAGAAAATCAATCATAACCATTTAAACCTTATCCCTAAGAAAATCATTATGTCTTCAACAATTCCTCTCTAGGTCTAGTAATAAAAAAACAAATAGTCCCAAAAATTTATTCACACTTTGAATTTATGGTATTCCTAAATTTCAAGGAGTTTCCCTAGATCCATTATAAATACCATTAATTCCCCCACATATGCCCAGGCCAGTTTCCTTGTCAAACAACTCAAAATTTAAGTCAGTCATACCTGGTCAAGATTTGTCTTCAATCCACTTTCTTCAATTCTAGAGGTGAAATATATGAACAAACTGAGGGCCCTGTTATGGGTTCTACCTTATCCATTGTTGATTCTATCCTATTCATGGAACACTTAGAAGTAGAAGCCATTGGAAACTTCCCATTGAAACTAAAATGTTGTTTTTTCTTTGGGAACAACATCCCATGGACAATGTTAAAACTTAACATTGGATATGTTGAAGTTAGCTAGAGGAGAGTGAGAACATTCTGTTGTGAAGGTTTTCCCTAGCAGTGGTGAATAGATTGCCTCTGGATTGACTTGATTCCATGATATTACCAAAATTGACTGATATCAACTTTCTATTTAATAAAATCTTTGAGTCCCCAATGCATGATATTTGATATACCTAACTTGTCCTCTATAACAAATCCTTGATATAATATTAGTGATTCTTCAATATTTTTTGTAATCACACCCTAGTTCTTTCATGTAACTTGCTACCATTCCCTCTTCTAGTTTTCAATAATGAGTACCACCTTGGCGCAGGCTCTACTTCAATTTCCTTTTGTTTCCCGTCAATGACAAACCTATATTAGATTTTTTCACTTCAAGACATAGTTAGAGCTGAATTCAGACTACATATTTGCTTTCCACCCCCTTTTTTAATTTCCATATTTCAATTTTCTACCCATCCTACTAAAGAATCTATAAGATGTATAATTGTGAGTTTCCTGGGATTTACCTATTTTAGCTTTTGTCCTTTTCCTAAACAAGGAAATCACTTTCATACTTCGAGTTCTTCATACAACTTTTATCATAAAATGTTTTGTTTATGATTTTCCCAAATTTTGCAGTGTTAGTTATTGTGGGCCATTTCCAAGATCTAAGCCGAGTATGAGTTGCATGCGAATGAACCTGAGTATTTTTCCTTCTATTGGAGAACTATGTCCTCTGGGGAGTTATGTCTGTAGTAAATGTTGCATCATTTAACATCCTATACCAAAGATCTCTTGACACAATGCAAAAAAATAATATAAGTGTTTGGGGACCTGATACGTTCCTCCATTCCTATTTTTCTTAGAGTTTCAGCATTCAAGGCCATGACAATAACAAGAAAAAAATGTTTATTTTGCATAGGTAGTGTTTCAAACTTTTTTTGAATTGCTATTGCTTCACTCAGTGTGTAAAAGCCCTTACCAGATGGATGCCTCAGATCATTTCATCCTGTAGTTTATATTTCAAAGGAGTCACTGGGCCAAGTTATTTAAGGGCTATATAAACTGGGGTTAGATTTTCGGGGGACACATCAAAATTTAGTTTTGTCTTCCAGCCTAACCAGGATGTGTTAGATGAATCATTTTAGTTGCAAAGATGAGGAATATTTCAAGTACCATTAGGTGTTAGCCAATTCCTTAACTGTTGATACTTAGATTGATCTTCCTTAACTGTTGATACTTAGTTTGATCTGCTTAGTGAGTGATTAGGTATTATGTTGGCACAAAATGGATAGAAGGAAGGATAAATAATCAATCATACTATCTAAAAAACTAGACATCTACTATATAAATTTATTTAGCTTTCTTATATACAATAACTTTAGCTGCGAGTCCTTTGTATAAAATCTAATCTCAAAATGTTTAATTTTCTTTTAAGAATTCACATCCAAATTTATTGTGAATCTCTTCACAATTCGTGACTGTCTCAGGGCTTCCATCTATTAATTCAATTGCACAACAAACCATATATGGATGTTTTAATTGGAGCTGGAAATGACATGTCATGCATTCATGTTGTTAAATTCATAAAAACATTGAAAAGATGTATCCCTTTGGTTGAAGATCTCTTCACAATTCATGATTGTCTTAGGGCTTCCAGCTATTAATTCAATTGCACAACAAACCACATATGGATATTTTAGTTGGAGCTGGAAATGAAATGTCATGCATTCTTGTTGTTAAATTCATAAAAATAATGAAAAGGTGTAGCCCTTTTGCTGAAGAATAATTGACCTATCCTCCACTGATAAACTGATGAAATTCAATTTAGTCTAAAATGACAGTTTTTTAGATTTTAAATTTGATGTTGGAAGACATTTCAATTTATGAGGATGTGAACAATGGTGGAAGATGTTTCCGTTTATGAGGACTTGAAAACCAAGAAAAATACAAAAATTTCCTTTTGCTGAGCACGAGTTACCTGAATCAATTGTGTTGCTGATGCTGTGGAAAACGACATGCATATAAAAGTGGGATAGGAATTGGAATCCTTGGGAAGAATAATGGGGAAAATGGGATATGGAAGAAGTAAATGGGTAGGATATAGAGAAAGAAGATAGCAATAGGTAAAAATAGAAAACTTGGAGATGGTAGGAGACTTGAGATAATAAGATAAGATAATTTTATTGATGTCTAACAAATTACCACAAAAGGTCAATGGAACTAAAAGATACAACCAATGTGAATACAATGTGGGAGTGCAAGAGCAACTCCTAGCTAATGCAGAAAGCAAGAGGAAGAAAGTAAAAGACAGTGCAGCAGAAACAAGTGCCTAGATAAGCTAATTGCAAGGTCTAATTCAAATATGTATAACTGTTTCATGGGTGTAGTGATACGATGTGAGGGCCTGAGACTGAAACTGGAGACCTGGGTGCTCATCAAGAGAGGGAGAAATGGGGATGATGTCAAGGTCTCCTCGTTTTGATAACCAAGGGAAAGTCGGTGGGGGGACTCTGGTACTGGCTCACTATTGGAGTTCTTGGAAACTATAGTGGGATCCAGTTGTACGATCATTGGGGGATGTAAGAGTGAGGGAGCCCTGTTTTTCTACTATCCAAGGTTCAAGGAAACAAGTTCTAGTTAGAACCTTGGCTACATAATACATTTATGCTATTCTGCAGGGAGCAGCTAAGGTGTCCCTTCTAATGATAGTACGACAAGACATCATGGATGCATATCTTTTCCTTTAACATTTAACTGCTGGGATTTCAGTAGGTATGAATTTATGATTTGAATATTTCTACTCATGCTTTAACTAAAATATTAATAATTAGTCATTGAGCCTTTTTCTTGACTACTTTCCAAAACTTGAGTGTTTTCTTCGTACATGTTAGACCATCCATTTGTTCATAAAATGTACCCCTTCTTAGTGAAGAGGGGCAACAAAGAGAATAGTATATTAGTAGCAACATAATCCCAAAGGGATCTATCAACTTTCAAACTTGGCTTAACATGTTTAACAGTTTCAGCTTAGTGACAATCCATGCAGCAACCATCTGTAAATCTGTAATACTTGAGCGATGTTGGCATCTTATTTTTTGGAAAAGGTGATGTTGTCTAACCTCTTTATGGGGTGACTTATCAGTTCTATTTGCAAGAAGTTGCAACATTTAGAACAAAGTTGGTTGTATGGTTCTCACCCATAATTGACATTTTCTTGGAAAGATGTAGTTTCTCTTGAGATTGAAGCCAAAGATGACATGATAGTTGATTAAGTGTAGCTACAGGTATTCAGCGCACAGCCTCACTGACTTCCTTCAACCAGGACATTTTTGGTTCATAATTCCTCGTAGGGGTCAAGGGACAATGCCCCTTTTGGGGTCCAAGGTCCAATCCTCTGCGCCCACTCCATCTTTGCACACACACCTACAACCAGGACCATCATGGAAGCCCAACTGATGCGCCTCCAATCAAGAACATGAATAGTCACCCCATTGATAGTTATGGAAGCAAATTGACTATAGCACCTGAATATACATTCTTGTAATTGAGGTGTATTCCTATGTACACTATGTATGATACACAATAGAGCATAGGGTATAGAATATCTAGTGATCCTTTCCTTTTCTCACTCTATCATATAGCATTGAAAAAAACATTACAACGAAATAAAAACAATGTCAAGTTCAAATTTTCTTTGTTCCCTTCTTACTAATTTGTTGCTAAATGTAAGATGCTAAATTGTATTTAAGCATGCCATATTGTCTTGTTAACTTTGAGAGATTGCCAACCATGACTTGATCTTGCAGATACAAGCAGTAGTTTGATATCACGGACCTATTTGTTATTAGATTTCACTATGATCAAGATCTAATTTCTGTAGCCAGGGAGGTGGCTTGTCCCACATTGGAGGAAGAAGAGTTTGGGAAACCATTTTCTCATCCTTTGCTTCTATATAAACTAAAATTCTCCTTTCCATGGCATCATCCACCATTATCTTCAAGTTACTTATGAATTTTAAGTCAAATTCAGATATCTTGGCATGACTCCAGATGACTCAGTAGATAGTCTAACAATGGATGCATGCTTCTCATTCCTATAAATTTCGGCCATTTTTTCATTTTGCATCATTCAAGCATACAAAATAATGATTACCAAGTTACTATAGATCGATTTGAAAATGCTCAAACAATATGAAAATAAGAAATGGTTAACAATACTTAAATAGTTAATTATACTACTTCCAACAAATCTAAATCTCAGAATATAACCTCAACGGAGAAAACAAATCTAATAAACCCTGCTATTCTCAAAGAATCAAGGTATGGCCAGATTTACAATTATTACATAGAAAGTCGGCTTCCAAGGAACAAGTGTCACAAAGCAAGATTTGAACCCCGGTGGGGAGGATAACAACATTCCTCCCAACCACCCGATCTACACTCAATTGACAGAAAACAAATCTAACTATTTAAACGAAGTTAATAAACCCTAACCCAAAAGAGGAAAAGAATCATTCCGCTGGGTTTCTACGTCCCTTCGCTGGATATTCCTAAGAAGACAGAGATATGTAGCGGCATCCACTTCAACATGGCCACGCAAAGTACCATCGAGCTGATGGCGATGCACAGTACCAACAACTAATTTAATGAACAGAAATAGCATGGATCATGAATGACCTTTCAACTGCACTATAAATGGATTGACAAGGCAAGGAATCGCATGGAATTCTTCGCTATATTCGATTTTTGTAAGTATCTTTTCAAATGGAAAATCTTTACATTTTCAAAATATTCAAGGCACTACTTGTTATTTCAAAAATTAATGATGCTATTTAACTAAAATTAATTTTAAAAAATCAACAACACAAAAATTAAACTATAATTAAAATACATTTCTCTATCTTTCAGTTTTAAATTTACGCAAGCAATCACTGAAACAAACAAAAAGAAATAGTAAAATCCTGGATAATATTGAATCGAATCCCTTCCTTTGCCGCTTATCTCCACCAAAAAAATCGCTGAAACCAACGCACCCAACACTTGATATCTTTACTTGTAGAATGGTAAAGATCTTTTATCGGGTATCTTAATGGAAGCCATGCGAACGATCATTGTCGGCCGATCATTGTCGAGAGAGAATGACCAACGAATCCACGTTCCGCTCCTCCAAAACTGGGCTTCCAGAATGCTGGAGAAACACTAAAATGGAGCGTGCCAACTGACACTAAGCGTTTGGTAGAGCTTACTAAAGAATGGTTGAAAAATGGTGCGCAGACACTGGACTTGCTTTTATTACAGGCTACGAGGCCTATGTTAGAGTAGCTGACGAGCACTGCCGCAGTAAAGGACATTCCGCCTACCTTATCATCAGCCATGAACATCCCTGCTCAGTTTCCACCGGAGTAATTTCAGACACCCAGTTTCTAACATGTGCGAGGAACCCCAGAGCCGAGATCTTCTTCTCAACAACAGTGTTCCATAAGGAGGAGCCCCAGAGCCGAGATCTTCTTCGCAACAACAGTCTTTCTTAACGAACCGAAATCCACATCCACATGCACTCGGTCCTTCTGCGGGAAATCACACTGTCGCTCCGCATCCTCTGCGAGAGCTGAATGCCAATCAATTTCAAGGCAGCAAAATACATGGAGAATTTCGATTTCCCTCTACAGTGAATGAACAACTACATTAGCGGTCTCCAAGGGCTCAATAGGTATTGTGGGAGAAAAGCAGCAACGAAATCAAATTGGCAGCAATAGTAGCGGTCTCCGAGGAGACAAACAACGAAGCAATACTTCAACGGTAATAGATACCTTACACAATCTCTCCAAGAGATTTAGGCGGAGAGAGGTTGGGAATAACCATCATCGCATAAACAAATTACCCACTCCATTTCCTAAGCAGGGTTTAAACAAAAACACTATTAGTGTTGGAGTGGGATGTGATCAAGGATTTCAAAATTGCTAGCTGGCAGGAACGCCATTGGAGATACGAGTACAGAACAACGGTATTGTCCCAGGAGATACATCGCAGCAGAATTATGGGAACCAATACTTTCTGGAATCCTCGTTCACCACACATCGCACAACTATGAGAGGAACAGACTCATGAAAGATAGCAGAAAAAAGAAACGAAATAGAAAGGCTAACAAGCATTTGGGTTCTTCCTTCTACAACCTTTCATCTAGTGTTTTAGCACTCCCTTTTCAACGGTCAATTTTTTCCTTTGCTTTTCTCTTTTTTTTAACAGTGACTTCTCTACGGTTATGAGTGTCGTTTTTGTTGGGCCCACACAAAACGGCTAAGAAAAATAGGTTTAAAATTCAAATCACAATTGGTTGATACACTTGAGACTTGAGAGTCTGAGATGGCTTCTACATAATGTTTCTATATAAAATTTTAAACTTTATAATGGACCTTAATGTTTGGCGATCTCTAAACTGAATAAATAAATATATTAAATATATACTATTTATATTATTTTCTTTAGGTATCGTTAAATTGGAAATTAAATTAGTTATCTATACATTATTTTGCTTAAAAAATTATGTTATATATTTATTTATCTTGTTTAAAAATATATATTGTATATCAATTTATGATGACGAGCATGTTAAATTTTAAATTTAATTTTAATAGTGAACTTTAATTTTTAGTTATATTTAAATTAGACAAATAAAATTAGTCATATATACATTGTGTATTAAATATCTAACCATCTTTAAATTAAACAAGTGAATATGTCATGTATATATTATTTTTTTTAATGAAATATAAATGAATCCAATATTTTGCCATTCACCACTAAAATTTCATTAAATATGAAATAATCTCAAATATATATATATAGACTTCATTTTATCTAAAAGACATAAATTGAATTACTTCCAATAACAATTGCATTTAAGTCTTTCAAATCATAACCATTTAAATATTTATTTTAATATATTCAAAATTATCTTATTATGTAAAATTTATTTTAATCTTCCCACTAAAAATTGAAAATGACTATATTTCTCTAAAACTATGAATACAACAATATAATGATTTGATTAAATCTTAATTAATATAGTTATAACTAAAATCACATAGCAAATACAATTCTTTATAATTGTATATATAACTATATAATGAGTAAAATTCAATATAATTTAAATAACTAAAACCATTATGGAACACGAAAATAAAGATTTCAATTACTAATCATAACTAAAAATAATAAAGAAGAAAAAAAGTTTTAATATTGTGACATGCAATAAGTTAAAATGTTCGATGGTATATGTGGATATTAGTGACCATTAACATCCTCCACTAACTTAAAATGACTCTACATTTTAGTATGCTACTAGATTGTAAATTTTGAGCAAATTTTGAAGGCATTTTCCATGGGTGTTTGACAATTGACACATTCCATAATCTTCCATTGGATGGTACAAACACATAGAGTATAAATTAATCTTTCTAATGGTTTAACAAACACCTCAAATATTTGTATGTAAAATTTATGGCCCTAGTATGGTGATGTATCAAAATAGGTTCATCCTTGAGACCTTGTTCGTTTTGTCACCTCATCTCATAAGGTTAGGGTTTAAAATGCTTACCCTTTTTTCCTATGACTATTTTACACTTTATGTTAAGAGACTTTTTTTTCTCTCTTGTAACAATCTCTTATATTTGATCATAGCAAACACGTCTCTTAAGAAATAAGTTAGCACCACTCTAGCCATTGTATATAGCAATGCTTTTCTATTTCATTCATTAATAGAATTTGGGTTTCATTGTATTATTGTCCTCTCTGTAATAACTCTATGTGATTTCATCCATATTTATATCTTCATTTCATTCTCCACATAATTTGAATTATCTATCAACATTGATTACAATTTCTTAAATTCTCATTTTATTTTCTTTGGGTGGACCCTTTTGGTCGTTAAAAAGTCAACATGATACACCACCAAAATATGCATAAAGTGCCTTGCTAACCAAAGTAATGATTTTGTGTGGATAGCCATTTGGTGGGAACCTAAGTTTCTTCTCATGTCTTTAATCCCTAATATATGGGATTTGAACTAGTGGCTTGATTTCATTCAAATATTGTTTTGTGAGTCAAATTTTAATCCACAAAGATGTCTTGTAGGAACTAGGTGCACCTATGTAGAGACAATTGTTAAAATTGTAGATTTGGCCCAAAACTCATCCCTAAGGATTCCAATGACAGTAAGGCATATATTATAATTATATGAAGTTGAACATAAAACTTGTGTGCATGGATTCATCCATCTCAGTTATTCCATCATTTAATGCACCATTCTTGTTAAGCGTGATGTCTACATTCTGATACAAAAGATTTGAATTATGTGATACAATTGTGCAACTTGCTTTATTATATTATAAATCATTGTTAAATGTATCCCAAATTCACTATGATATGATTTTAAAAATTATTCTCAATTTCTTTGTAGCATTCCCCTATGTAAATGTTACTAGTCCTTTTATCACTTGTTAACGAGCTACATATCTCTATGTAAAATATCATATTTGTTAATATATGACTCTGCTCAACTAGCCTATTGATGTCAGCTACAAGAATAAATCTAAACACCTACACACAAGGCACAAAGACAAGATAAATCTTGAAATGACATATAAACATTCAACTGAACAAAGCACATTCATGAGCCCGAACATCTCCATGCATAAGAAAGGTTATTTAACAAAAATGCAATTAACATGAGATCATGTTAAACCTAAATTTTTAAAAATAACATTTGACGAGCAGTTAAGAATATGTTCTATTTGTAGGGAAGAATGCATTTGTTTTGATTATTTAATGAATTAGTTTAGAGATTATTTTTTCTTATACTTAGAAGCATTTTTATGTGCTAATTATATGAAAATAGGCATGCATGAGCAGGGCGCAGGTGATCTGGAAAACAACAAGCAAATCAAGCTAAAGACTTAAGATCATGAGTGACTCAATGCTCACATCTTCCTGATTTATAGAAATAACTCCTGTTAACTGAGATCGTTATTCCCAATGTAAAGCTAAGTTAGAATTAGGAATAAATAGGGACCTCTTGAATAGCAGGGGGGGCTGTTGATATTTTTGGAAAAGCAATCTTCAACGTATTGTTGTATTTGAGATAGTTTTGTTTTTACTTCTTCTAAACCCATGAAGTTATGATTTGATAATGGAAGACCAACGTATTATCAATTCCGTGATTTTATAAGTCTCTTCTTCTCCTGAAATACGTGTTGGGGAGGGTCCCCTCAATACATAGACCATGAGTCTCATTTATCATTGGAGGTATTTCTCATGCATTTTACTTATTGTTTCAATCTTTGCAATGCATGAAATTGATGCAAGTCACCCTATGGGATACTTTCTTGCTTAACAATACACTTGACACAAAACCACAATGCTTACACAAACAAGGTGTTGAACAAGATGCCAGGAGTGGCTTATATTACTTCTCTGAAATCGGTTAAAATGCAAAATATCTGTAAGCAAATAACTAACTATGATCGGCTTCAGTCGTTACAACTTAGAAGTAACTGTGGTGTGTTCTCCATGTGTGTCGACCTCACCCTCTCCTGGTTCGCCACGGAACTCTGAGCTATGCTTCGATCTCAACTCTCTGCTCTTCGGCCAGTGTGACTCTTCACAACTCTCTTGGCTCTGCTCTCTCTGCGCGCTATGCCTCCCTTTCTCTGCACCCTTAGACTGGAGGCCTTTTCTTCCTCTTCTACTCTGCGGGTGTTGTTCTCAAGACTATTGCAATCCCGAGACACGCGTTCCCCTCCATTCACCGATCCTGCCAAATCCTGCGAACCTGCACTATCAGCTTCTAGCCATGCTATACAGCTTCTGTCCATGACGTCCACTATCATGTCCTTCACCAACTCATAATAACTGTAATAACTTCCTCAGCAACCCCGAACAGCTACTAGGTACAGTTCCTTGACTTTCTGTCCTTCCGACCCTACTACAGTAGTCAGTCACATCTCGACCTTCCCATCGGTTCACTCCTTTCTTAATTACACTTGGCCTCGCCAAATCCTGTTGTGTCATAGTTTGACCACTTGTCAACTACCCGACATCTTACGCCGCTCGTTGTCTGTCGACCATTTCCTGTCGATTCTTGACCTCTTGCGACATTCGCTATTCCTTCAGTCGGCCGCACCCCGATTGCTTCTGCCCAACTTGTTGAATTTGACTAGTCAACCTGCTCTTCGCACCAGTGGTCATCGGCACTCCCGCTAGTTGGCTCCCTCTAGTCAATCAACTTCGACTGATCTACCTAGGTCCTGATGCTCCTGCATCAGACTCCCCAGGTGAAAAAGAATTCGACTACTCCGCCAGTCTTCTGACCTCCTCTTCAGAAATCCACGTCGCTTCCTACAACTCATCATTTGTCCATCGCACCAAGTATTCCTTCATGTGTGATCTATGGGTACGCCCTACTTCACGTTTGTCGATTACTTCTGCGATCCCTTCTTTATGTCAGTCTGGAATCTATCATATCCAGTCGATACTTGTTCCTTCCTCCTTTCTGCTGCTTGACCCTTCTTCAAATTTGTACAGGTCTACGATGTTGAACGTTGCTGAAATGTTCAAGTCTTCCAGCAACTCCAACACATATGCGTTGTCTGAAATCTTCTTCATAATCCTACATGGTCCTATCTTCTTCAACTTCAGCTTGTTGTAGGTTCCTGTCAGAAATCGTTCCTTCTGCAAATAGGCATAGACTAAGTCCCCTTCTTGGAATGGCAGTAGCCTCTTTCTCTGGTCGGCTCTCAATTTGTAGGCCGCGTTACTCTTCTCGATGCACTTTCACACATTTTCATGAACTTCATGCATATGCTCTGCGAATGATTCTGCATCTGCGCTCTTATTGGTTTTTGTTGGCAATTCGACCAAATCTACCACTACATGTGGACTCCTCCCTTGAATAATCTAGAATGGGCTCAACCTTGTCGATCGATTCACATAATTGTTATATGCAAACTCTGCCTGTGCCAACACATTTTCCCACTGCTTGGGTCTGTCGGCCACTAAACATCTCAGAAGGTTTCCCAAACTTCGGTTTACAACCTCAGTTTGTTTGTCTGTCTGTGGATGATGTGCCAAGATAAACTCTAAGTTCGTGTCGAGTTTCTTCCATAGAGCTCTCCAGAAATGCCCCATGAATTTCATATCCCGATCTAACGTGATACTCTTTGGCAACCCATGCAGCTTGACTATTTCCTTAAAGAATAGTACAGCGATCCTTGTGGCATCACTTGTTTTCTTACATGGTATGAAATGTACCATCTTCGAAAATCTGTCGACGACAACAAATATTGAGTCTCTCCCCTACTGATTCCTTGGTAATCCTAACACAAAATCCATGCTAAGACTCTCCCAATGGTTCTCTGGTACTAGAAATGGTGTATACAACCCCATGTTTTGACTCCTTCCTTTTGCTAACTGGCAGATTTGACATTGTCGAACCCATCTTCTGACATCTGTCGACATCCTCGGCCAGAAATACTTCTCCTCAACCAGTATTTTGGTCTTGTCGATCCCAAAGTGCCCTGCTAACCTGCCATTATGAAGCTCTCAGATTCAATTCTCTCTCACTGATCCTCTGGGAATACACAACTGAATTCCCCTGAATAGGTAACCTCCTTGAATGAAATAACTCAAATATGGAGTTCTGTCGATGCTCCAAGGCTCCTGACAAGCCTTCCATGTTTTTGCAAAATCTTTGATGGTCTCATATTCTATCTTTATCGACTCTATCCCTATTTCCTGAACAGTCATCGTGCCCAACAGTGCAACTCTCCTGCTCAACACATCGGCAACTTTGTTTGACTTTCCCAACCTATGTCGCAACACAAATGTATATCTTTGGAGTAGCTCCACCCACTTCATGTGTCTCTGCTCCAACTTCAACTAAGTATTCAGATACCTAAGTGCTTGGTGATCCATGTATAACGCAAATTCCCGAGGCAACAAATAATGCCTCCATTTCCTCAATGCTTGTATGATAGCATAAAAATCTTGGTCATAGACCGAATATTTTCGCTTCGCTCCATTCAGTTTTTCACTAAAGAATGCAATTGGTCGGCCTTCCTGGCTCAACACTGCTCCAATTGTTGTTCCACTTGCATCACAATCAACTTGGAAAACTTTGTCAAAGTCTAGGAGCACCAACACTGGGCTCTCAGTGACCTTTTCCTTCAATTTGTCGAAAGCTTCCTGGGCCGTATCTATCCACTTGAACTCACCCTTCCTCATGCATTCTTTCAATGGTGCACAAATCCAACTAAATCCCCGAATGAACTTCCGGTAGAAACTAGCAAGTCCATGGAAACTTCTCACTGCAGTCGCACTTGTCGGTTCCAGCCAATCTACTATTGCCTTAACCTTCTCAGGGTCCATCTCCAACCCTTTACCTGAAATCACAAATCCCAAGTACACCAATTCCTTCTTCATGAAGAAACACTTTTGCAGGTTAACCATCAGCTTTTCTTCTTGCAATTTCTGTAATACTTGTCAAACGTGGTCCAAATGTTATGACTTGGTTCGACTGAAAATCAGAATGTTGTCTAAATAGACTATGATAAACTTTCCTAAGAATGGTTTCAGTACCTCATTCATCAATCTCATGAATGTACTGGGTACATTAGTCAATCCGAATGGCATGACTAACCACTCATATAACCCTTCTCTTGTTTTGAATGTTGTCTTCCATTCATCTCCTTCTCTGACCCTAATCTGGTGATACCCACTCTTCAGGTCTAATTTTGTGAAGTTTGTCGCTCCACTGAGGCAATCCATCAAGTCATCCATCCTTGGCAATGGAAATCAATACTTGATCATGATCCTGTTGATGGCTCTAGAATCGGTACACATTCTCCATTCCCCATCCTTCTTTGGGGTCAATACTGCTGGTACTGCACATGGGCTCAAACTTTCTCGGATCAATCCCCTGTCCAACAAGTCTTGGACCTTCTGGTTGAGCTCCTGCCCCTCTGTGGGACTCATCCTATATGGTGCTTTGTTTGGAAGACTTGACCCTGGAATCAAGTCAATCTGATGGGATATACTCCTTTTCGGTGGTAATCCCGTTGATTTCTCATCAGCCATTATGTCCCAAAACTCTTCGAGCAACTCCTTGACTTTGACCAGAATGTTCTCCTCATTGATCATTCCTTCGACATATGGCCCCTTCGGAATGATTGCAAAACATCCCGACTGTTTCTCTTCCTCTGCGAGGAATTCCTTGGTGGTGCTCATCAACACTCGCTTTTCCCAAAGATTGCTCTTGTCGTCCTTATCGTCGGCTGGCTCTTCTCGCCTCGGCTTAAGAGTCCTTTTCATGCTATTCTTCCACACTGTGACTGTGTTAGCTCGACCATCACAGATCATCTTGCCATCATATTGCGATGGTCTCCCTAACAACAGATGGCATGCATCCATGGGAACTACATCACATAGTATGCTGTCCTCTAATCCTTCAACTCTGAATTTGATCAGGCATTGTCTAGTCACCTTAACACGGTGTCCTTTCTGTAACCATGAGATCTTGTAAGGGTGTGGGTGTTCCCGACATTTCAACCCGATCTTGTCGATGACTTCTTTCGACACAAGATTCTCTGTACTCTCACCATCAACTATGGTCCTACAATGCCATTCCGTTGTGCTGGTTCCATCATATCACGTTGATCTTCCTGGATCAAAGCTCTCTGAACTGTCAGATTCTGGTTCTTCCTTTTCTCACCTCCACTGCTATCTAATGCCGATTCTTCCCTCTTGTCGACTTGCTCATCCTTTCGATGTCTGGGTTTCGACTCTTTCGCAGTATGCAAATTTTCTGGGCACTCATATGCCTTGTGTCCCATTCCTCGGCATTTATAATAGATTATGGCTGGTCTATTAGCTCCCTTCTTATCGGATGGACCACTTCGACTATACGTGCCTCGACCGCGGTTCTCATGACCATCGCGTCGGTTCTCTTGCGCTCTTTCCTTTGTCGATGTCCCTTCTGTGTGTCGACTATCTTCGACACCTTCTTTCTTGTAGCCACTACCTTGACCCTTCACGGAGACAGTCTTTCCACCCCGACCAGTCATCTTGCCTTTGGTCACTGCAGACTTCCTTGACAGTTTCTCTTCCGCCTTCAAAGCTAATTGATAGGCTTCTTCGACTGCTCTGAATCTCGACATGCTGAGTTCATCCTGTATAGTATATTTCAAGCCATTTACATATCTGGCGATAGATTCTTCTCCTTCATCAGTGTGTCCTCATCGAATCGAAAATCGGTAGAACTCCTCCATGTATTCTTTCAGGGTCATTTTTTTCTGTCGAAAGTTTTGCAGCTGTCGAAACAAGGAAACCACATAGTCATTTGGCAAGAAATTCCCCTTCAACTTAGCAACCATTCTGTCCCAAGGCTTGATTTTCTCCTTGCCTTTCTTGAGTCTGTCTGCCTATACATTGTCCCACCACAACAAGGCATGACCCTTCAACCTTAAACATGTAGTCTTAACCTATTTAGGATCCTTGATCTACTCTACATTGAAGTATTTCTCCATCCCTCTGAACCAGTCAATCAAGTCTTCTGGGTCTAGGCTTCCCGAGTATGTACGGACATATATCTACGGACATATATCTTCACCTGACCTCTCATTTCTATCAGAAGCTTGATGAGATTTTGCTCTGGTTCTTCTGATGCGGCTTCCAAGGCTTCCACTTCCTCAACTTCCTTGTCGTTGTGGTCCAGCGCTTCAGGAATGCAACCACGCCTTTAGTTTTATTTGATCATTGCGACTTCATTTGTCAAAGTCCACATCGTTCGGATGCATTCGTCAAACATCTCACGATCAACTGTGACGACTGCTGCGCTATGCGCTCTTCGTCCTCAGACATTAACACCTCTATGAGCCATTTTCAACATCCGCTGAAAACTCTCACACTTCTGGACTCTGATACCAACTGACGCAAGTCAGTTTGGTATAGTCGTCTTCTTCAACCGGACTCGCTTTCGGGCTCTGATACCAACTAACGCAAGTCACCCTACGGGATAATTTCTTGCTTAACAATACACACGACACAAAACCATAATGCTTACACAAACAAGGTGTTGAACAAGATGCCAGGAGTGGCTTATATTTCTTCTCTGAAATCGGTTGCAATGCAAAATAACTATAAGAAAATAACTAACTACGATCGGCTCCAGCCGTTACAACTTAGAAGTAACTGTGGTGTGTTCTCCCTGTGTGTCGACCTCACCCTCTCCTGGTTCACCATGGAACTCTGAGCTATGGTTCGATCTCAACTCTCTGCTCTTTGGCCAGTGTGACTCTTCACAACTCTCTCGACTCTGCTCTCTCTGCGCTCTATGCCTCCCTTTCTATACCCCCTTAGACTGAAGGCCTTCTCTTCCTCTTCTACTCCATGAGTGTTGTTCTCAAGACTATTGCAATCCTGAGACATGCGTTCCCCTTCGTTCACCAATCCTACCAAATCTTGCGAACCTGCACTATCAGCTTCTAGCCGTGTTGTACAGCTTTTGTCCGTGACGTCCACTATCATGTCCTTCACCAACTCGTAATAACTGTAATAACTTCCTCAGCAACCCCAAACGACTACTAGGTATAGTTCCTTGACTTTCTGTCCTTCTGACCCTGCTACAACAGTCAGTCACATCTTGACCTTCCTGTCGGTTCACTTCTTTCTTAATTACACTTGGCCTCGCCAAATCCTGTTGCATCGTAGTTTGACCACTTGTCGACTACCCAACATCTTATGCCCCTCTTCGTTTGTCGACCATTTCCTGTCGATTCTCGACCTCTCGCGACATCCATAGTTCCTTCAGTCGACTGCACCTCAACTACTTCTGCCCGACTTGTCGACTTTGACTAGTCAACCTGCTCTACGCACTAGTGGTCATCGGCACTCCCGCTGGTTGGCTCCCTCCATTTGATCAACTTCGACTAATCCGCCTAGGTCCCGATGTTCCTGCATCAAAAATTGCTTTGGCATTAGTTTAGACATCAGATTCCTATTTAAGTACAATCGATTTTATTCTATAGTTGGATAATACTACTTTTGTAGTTCTGTAACTCACAATCCGTAGCTCTATGTGTGTCATCCGCACATGCATATTTCACATCTGAGTTTTAGCACTTTTATACCATTTTCAGATAACAAGTTATATTTATGAGTTCATTCATATTGTCTTTATTTCCATTTGATCACATAGAGTATTAGATATTTGAGTATTTTATTTGCATCTAATTTGAATAAAATAGGTTTAACCACTTTTAGTATTTGATTTAGTAGACACATTTACTAGTTTTCAGCAGTTAATTCCTCGAGCAAATTTCCAGTTTTCCAGTATTTAATTCCTAGAATAAATCTATTAGTTTTGAGCATTTCCAATTCATAGATTTACATGCTTTCATATTTCTTGCTTCTTAGTTTTGAGAACAATACTTCCTCTTTTCCTTATAGTAGTATTTAGGATACATTGAATCACTTAAAACGACAAAGACCACCCTATAGTGCACATATAGTGCCTAGCATCTCTTAAGTTCATACGCTCCCTCATCAATAATTAAAGTATACCCCTAGTATAGCTACCCTAATTAGGTAACCATTCCTGGAGTCCACCACTTTTTGGCATCCTTGCCGGGGATGTTCTTAATCTATAGGAGACATCTTAAAAAAATAATTTCATCATAGGAATTTTACTATGAATTCCTCGATGAAAGAGGGATGAATTTGGATGATTCTTTCCTAACCACCCTATGAGCAACACCAGCTCTGATCATTCTCAATTTGTATTCTTCAACTCCGATGAAGAAGCTAATTTGAGCTATGATTCACACCGTGATAACTAATTTGCTACCTCTAGCTCAAACGATACTATGGCAAAGGAAGAGGATGAACATAGAGAATTGTTTACTTTTCCCATTGGTGTACCTCTTGGGGATGCCAGAATGAAGAATATCAACCCTAATAATCTACTAAAATTCCATGGCTTAACTTCAAAAGACCCTGACAAATTTATATTTGAATTTGAGGTAGTTTGTAGGTCTTTTGGTTATACTACTAATGCACAAAAACTAAGACACTTTCCTTCTACATTAAAAGATCTATCACTTAGATGGTTCATGAGCTTATAAGTTAACAGTATCTTCACCTGGGACCAAATGAAACAATCCTTCCTGGAAAAATATAGAGAATACTGTAAGAAAAAATATACAAGAGATGAAATCTTTAGGATGCAACAAGGAGAAAGAGAATCCCTAGAAGACTATGCACAATGCTTTCAACTCAGCTACAAAAGAGCTAGTCACTGCACCCTAGATCAAGAATCATTGAAACTTGTCATTCTTAGAGGAATCAAAGAAGAAAAACTAGAAGTCTTAAACCTATTAGGAGATGGGGATATATTCCAGAAAACCTATGATCAAATCCTACAAATATTCAAGAATTATTCTAGATCCAGAAAAGGTAAAACTGGGACACAAGATACACATCCATTTACAGGAGGATCATCATCTTCAAGACCAAACCTCACAAAGTATGATTTGGGAAATCTTCTTGACGATATGAAAACTGATATCCTTCAGTCCCTAGAAATCCAACTAGATGCACTCCAAATAAAGAAGAAACATGATGAGATAAACCAAGCACTGGTAGTATTTTTCCCATGCTATAGAAAGAAACATGAAAAGGGACAATGCACATTAAACACAATAGAAATATGTGTCCTCTACATTGACGATCACTCTACTGATAAATTCCCTCTACTGCCATCATGCAAAGCTGCCATTCAGGATCCCACATTTGAAGGTTCTATGGAACAACTCGATTTTGTTAATCAAAGAAGAAACAATTTTGTTAGCCCCTTCCAGCCCAACAACCAAGCATATTTTAACCAAGGAAGTAATCAACAAAATTGGAACCCCTCAACACCAACGACATGGCCAACTCGAGCAGCTCCAAACCAATGGCAACAAATCCAAACACTGTATCAACAGCCATATTATACACATCCTTATTCTCCCTACCCCCCACCTTTTTCTCAGCCACTAATGAGTTATGGAAATCCATATCCTTATTCATCAAACTGGAGGGCTGCATTACATTAGCCACTCCTCATGCCACCCCCACAAAGCCAACTACCTCCCAGACCACCCCCAATTCCTACTCAATCGGTTGCAAAACCAAACAACAACAGAGTAGCACAGCAACAACCCTATAACACTAAGGTACTGCAATTCCCTACATATGTTTTGGAGACACTCGAAATAAATGAAATTAATCTCAGATCTAGTAAAAAATTATAGAACACCCATCCACCAAATAATCAAGAACAGATCAATCACGAACAGATAACACAACCTGAAACATAGCAGCTAGCTAAGACACACTCTCAGGGAAATGAAAATCAACCACAAATACCAAACAGAACCCCCCCATTCCCTAAGAAACTCACCAAGAACACCAGAGAGGAAGAAGAAAACGCTATCCTTAATGAGTTAAAGCATTTGAACATCCAAATACCCATTTTATAAGCCATAAGAGATGTACCAATCTGTAATAAAATTATTAGGGAAAATTTCTTAAAACGACCTAGCGGAAGAAAGCGTGACCCACCAACTATAAACGTAGTGGGCCAATTAGCATATTTAATGTTGGGTGTCATTGTCAACCCCAAATACCTTGACCCAAGCAGTCCAGTCATCAATGTAACCATTAAAAAAAATGTATTGCAAGCAGTCTAATTGATTTAGGGGTTGCAATCAATGTGATGACAAAGGACACTATGATATCCCTAGGACTCCAGTTTATTATCAGACCAACCAGTACCGTGCTTCATCTTGCTGACACATCAACTGTAAAACCTGAAGGTATGCTTGAGGATATCATTTGCAACATAGAATCCTAGGAGTATCCAGCCGATTTCATAGTTATAGAGGTGAAGAGTAAACTCAGTGGATATCCAATAATACTAGGACGACCATGGATAGCAACAACATATGACTATATAGGATGTAGATTTGGAAACATGACAATCACCAATGGGCAAGCTAGAGAGAAAATCACAATTTATCATCCAGCAAGAAAATCTACAGACATAGAATATCAAAATGATATAAATGACCAAAGCATACAACCTGTCCTTACCTTCGAAGCTACCCTATCGCTAAAAGTTATTGATGAAGACAGTCATTTAGATAGATTTGTTCAAAATGAATGTTCTAATCATGATGTTCTTAAAGATTGTTTTGAAACAGATCAACAACAAGAAGTTAAATATTCACCCCACAACTCTGACAGAATGTGGGCAGAGGTTCTCTCACTTGAACAACAGTCAACACAGATCAAAACAGTTGAAATCATGCCTGGAAAGACAGTTAATATTAACTCCAATTTGGAGCCAGAACAAGAGCAACAATCAATGATGGTATTCTCAGAAAATAACAAGGCTTTTGCATGGACGTACACCGACATGAAGGGTATCCACCGAGACATTTGCAAGCATTACATATATATCAAAGAAGGAGATGTACCCATCAAACAACCTCAAAGAAGGGTGAACCCAACATTAAAGAATATAGTCAAATTGGAAGTATATAAATTATTGGATGCAGGGTTCATCTACCCAATCTCAGATAGTGAATGGGTCTCACCATTGTTAATAGTCCATAAGAAAGGAGAGAAGTTGAGGATCTGCGTGGATTACAGAGAACTCAATAAGCCAACTAAAAGAGACCACTTCCCTCTGCCATTCATTGATCAAGTCTTGGATACACTGGATGGAAATAAATTCTTCTCATTTTTAGATGGGTTCAGTGGATACAATCAGATCCTAATCCACCCAGCTGATCAGGATAAAACCACATTTACATGCCCATGGGGCACTTATGCATACAGAGTGCTTCCCTTTCGACTCTGTAATGACCCAACAACATTTCAAAGGGCCATTTTGGGTATATTCTCTGATTTTATCAATGATCCAATGGAATTCTACATGGATGACTTCTCACCCTATGGCCAAAAATTTCACAAGGCATTGCAACATCTTGAATTAGTATTAAAAAAGGCATTGAAATGAGCTTATGTCTAAGCAATGACAAACGCAGGATGCAAATTCAAGAGGGAATAGTGCTGGGACACCATATCTCACAAAGAGGCATTGAAGTTGATCAAGAAAAAGTCACGATCATTAGGACAGTTCCACCACCTGTCAAACAAAGAGATGTACAAAGTTTCCTTGGGAAAACAGGATATTGCAGAAGATTCATAGAAAGTTATAGCAAAATTGCTGCACCTATGTTTTCTCTTCTAACAAAAGATACAGAATTCATCTGGACTAAGCATTGTATGTCAGCATTTGAAAACTTCAAAGAGAATACAATCATAGCCCCAGTACTCCAAGGACCCAATTGGACACGTCCATTCCACATACATTCTGATGCATCAGATAAGGCCATTGGATCAATCCTTGGGTAGGAAGAAGAGAAGAAACCATATGCCATATATTATATTAGAAAAAACTTGGCTGGAGCTGAACTCAATTATATAGTGACAAGAAAAGAATTTTCACTGTCATACATGCAATAAACAAATCCAGGCACTATATCACTGGATACCAAGTCTTTTTCCACACTAACCACTCAACAGTCAAGTACCTTATGAATACTCCTAATACAAGTGCTAGAATTATTAGATAAACCATGCAAACATAGTGTGGTAGCAGATTTCATGTCTAGACTGAGCCATGGCCAGGACAGTGAGTTGGTAAATGATAATGTTGATGTATCTATAACTTCAGAAGATATTCACTTGTATATTGTATTTGTACTTTATTGTATCCCCAACAGAGATGTATTATTCCTCCGATTGGAAGTGTCCTCAGTTGTACTTGCAAGTGTCGCAAGTTATATTGTAAGTGTCGTAACTTATACTTGATGGGTTATTAGACCACCTTGATGGGGTCAGCCCTATATGAGTCATGTGGGTTAAAGGGTTATTAGACCAGCCTAGTGGGAGTCATCCTAGTCAACATTATTTTAAGTGGTTAAGTTGGGGCTGACCTAGTTAGAGTTAAAAGACAAGTGAAGTAGTGTATAAATAGAGAGTGTATCTCTCTCATTTTACACATTCTCTTGTTCACTCACTTCGCATTAGTGAGAGAGAGGAGGAGTAGCTACTGTAGACATTAATATTTTTGGGATTCATCTTGGTGATCTTCGTATTGGTGCTTATTC
The DNA here is from genome assembly GCA_027924585.1 of Larix kaempferi. Classification (NCBI taxonomy): domain Eukaryota; kingdom Viridiplantae; phylum Streptophyta; class Pinopsida; order Pinales; family Pinaceae; genus Larix; species Larix kaempferi. The sequence continues at coordinate 130,375 of BSBM01001857.1, read as the reverse complement.
CATCTCTGAGGAAGTTGCGGGGTTTTTCACCTTCTTGGTTTTCCCCGGTGAAATGTTTTGTGTCTCTTGTCTCCTGTCTCTTATGCTTGATATGCTATACATGTTGTTTTTCAGTTAAGATCCTAGATCTATTGAAATAAATGATAAAAAACTAACATGGTATCAGATCTAGCCTGAAGGAAGGCATGGTATGGCATTTATGACACTTGTTACACTTGCGACAAATTGGAAGCTAGGGCTTGGTATAGTAAATACCAGTCATCGTCAAACTTTCACTATAAATATATTTTGGAGAAGGTTCAGGATCTAAAACTTCTACATGTACAATATCAAATTTCCATGTACCTTGGCTCCGAAGGAAAGCCTCATATCCATTGTACTTTGTGAGATATGATCCGTACAAGTTAGGGTTTCTTCCTCTTCGAGAATGCAGTCCTAAACAAGTGACCTAGGAAAAAAGGTCATATCTCGGGCTAGGAAGCTCCAAATAGAATTATGTAAAAAGTAACAGTTTGGGAATGGAATGTACTTTCACAGGTCTATGTTTCAGAGGCCGAAGTTTAAACAGTGACACGTGGAAGGCCATACAATTTCTCTATATTGTTTCATCTCATAAACAGGTCACGTTGCGACACTTGGAATATCTCTCTCTCAGAGAATCCATTTGACGTCATATCTATGGTGTTAGAAAGATGAAAGGTCAATCTAACATAGAGAGAAGTGTCAGACCCCAAGGATCTAAAATTTCAGAGATACATCAGAAACAATATGGCATATATTTCTGTCCAAATAGAATTGGATTCTGAGCACCTTCATTTTTGGATTGTCAATGCTGTGGGAAATTAGGGTTTCGGAGAAAGTTGGACTTTTTGAAATATGAGACCACGGATGGATTCTCCTCATCAAAATTGAAATTTAGAGACCAAGATCAAATTTTTTTGTTGGGCAGAACCTCAGGCATCATCAAACCCTAGTTCGGGATTTTGATTGGTAAGGTGGAAAATTAGGGTTTTTGCAAAAGTTGAAAATTTTGGAATCTGTGACCATGGCTAGATGCTCCTCATAAAAATCAAAGTTTAGAGAACAAGATCAAACCTTTTGGCTGGGAGGAATGTTGGGTATTATCAAACCCTAGTTCGGGATTTTGATGAGAAGATCTGAAAGTTTAAAAGGAAATTTTGAGGGGTCAAATTTTGGAGATTTCAAAATTGAAGTATACCATCTTGATCAGTTCATCAAGGCATGTCTTTTCATCCAATCATAAGTTTGAAATTCAAAGTCTAAATTTTTAGGGTTTCCCTGACAAACCCTAATCCAGCTTGAGATCCAGTTTCAGCAAATCAAAGTGGATTGGGTTAATCCTAGAAGAGAATGAATTGGACACCTAGATAAGTGAAGAGATTCCATTTCCAGAGGGATATGAGGCTAAGGCCTTACATAAGAAGTCTACAAGCAATCCCAACAGGTTTGACGTGAGGAGATGTAGGTATGTTTTGAAATATGTTCATGATTAATTTTATGATATGTTTGTCTTCATATTATTGAGGTTAGTACAATCTTGATTAATTTTAGAGTTGTCTTATCACCCTAGTAAAAGTATGAATGCATGTGAATGATAGAAGACATTCATTGATTAGGGGTATGGCACATATGATTGTACTAATACACTGTGGTGTTGTATGAGGATGATGTTGTCCACTAACATGAAGGGTACATCAAGAAAGACAAATCAAGTTCTAGATCAAGAACATATGACCGTGGTGACATGATCACAAAGACTCATCCATAGTCGTGGATCACATAGAAGCTCTACTTACGAGGTATGTATAACTTTGTTCTACAATTATTAACTTATGAGATATGCAGGTTGCTAGTACAAGGTCTCTAAGAGAACAAAGAAGACATTGTTTGGGTATGTTAGACAAGCATGATAATCCAGGTATGTTTTCCTAAATCAAGTTAGAATCATACCTTGTGCTAGGGTCTCATATAAGTATGCTTTCGTATGATTGATAATGATTATTCATGAAGTTATAGGTTTGAATAATCATGGGTTTATGCATATTATGCTTCTTACTTTGATTGATGATATGTCAAACTAGAAGAGTCCAATGGTCAAATAAGAATATGCATGAGCAAAAGAAGTCCTCCCTGAAACCTTGAAATACTAATGCTTGTGATAAATTACCTATGTATGAAATGACTATAACCATACATGTTTAAGATTATTTAGAATCATAATGTTTTGATAGTATTGAGATTATACTAATGCATGTATGATTATGTATGAGATATTGAGGATGACACTAGTGCACACTAAAGCATGCATAGTGATCCAGGATGGATATAAGTTCAAGGATAGATAATCCAGGAAGCAAAGATCAAGAGGGAGCACACTCCAGTAGTTCCTGCAAGGAACAAAGGTTGAGAGGGAGTCCACCCACAACTAAACAAAGATAAGTATTTGAATTGTCATATGATTACTTAAATAATGTTGTCCAGTCATTTACATACTTATGTTCCTAGATTTAGGATGAATATTATGCATATTAAAGTTGCATTAATGAACAAGATACTACTAATATGCAAGTAATGGGTATGTGGCCTATGGTACTGTACAACATTCCATTGCTACTTATCTAGAATGAAACCTCTTTGCTAACATGTTGGGAGTTGTGCACACTCTTAACAAATGCTCTGGTAGAGATGGAAGGCATCTAGAAAGTTACTGTGTGACTACGGGATATGGATAAATGTTGTATTGAAACATTGGTTAAGATAATTGCATGACTGTATGACATATGTCTTTATGCATAAGAATTTGTTTTGAAAAACTATGAGAAGTTTCTAATCATGCAATTGAATTTTACTTGTATGAAAGATCCTATACAATCACCTACAAAAGAAGGACTACAACATTTGTTCTAGCAACGAAGTTCAAGAAAACTATCTATTGAAGATATTGAAGAATCTGAAGTTTCCCAGGATCAAGGATGCAGCAATAGAAGGATGCCATGATCAAGGAATACCAATCGATCATGAAGAATGATGTTTGGGATGTGGTCCCAAGAACAGAAGAGAAGTTTGTTGTGACTTCCAAGTATATCTACAAGATAAAGCATGTTGCAGATAGTAGCATAGAAAAATACAAGATTGAAGAAATCCTTGTATGTCTTGAAGCAAGCACCTAGGACATGGTACGATAGGATAGACAACTTCTTGTACAGTTTGGGCTTTACCAAGAGTAAAGCGGATTCCAACCTTTACTACAAGGTTGAGGAAGGAAATCCAGTAATACTCCTACTATATGTGGATGACCTGTTTGTGATAGGTGAGGATAGATTGATTGCCGACACAAAGAGGAAGCTTGCTGCCGAGTTCGAGTTGAAGGACTTGGGTATGATGCATTACTTTCTAAGTATGGAGGTGTAGTAGAGTGCATATGGAATATTCCTTGGATAAAGGAAGTATGCAGTAGAGATCCTAAAGTGGTTCGAGATGATGGACTGCAAGGCCATGGACACACCTATGGCATCAAACCTGAAGCTATTGAGTGATGGTTCATCAGAGTTAGTTGATGCCATGATGTATCTGTAGATGATTAGGCCGTTGATGTACTTGACGAACATGAGACTAGATATTTGCTTTGTGGTGAAGACCTTGAGATAGTTTGTGACAAATCCTAGACATGTTCACCTAATTGCTATAAAGCATATTCTGAGGTACCTGAAGGTTACAGTTGATTATGGGCTCAAGTATGATGCGAATCAAAAGGTTAACCTGGAGGGTTATGTTGATTCAGATTGGGCAGGCGGTGCTACAGATAGGAAGAGCACTTTGGGGTGCTGCTTCAATATGGGATCAAGTGTGATCTCTTGGTTTAGCATGAAGCAATCCTACATAGCAGTGAGTACAACCGAAGCAGATTATGTCGCAGCTTGTTCGGCTAGTTGTGAGGAAGTATGGCTAAGGAAGCTACTATCTAATTTATTTGATCTCCAGTTGGATGCTACCTGTATATACTATGACAACCAGAGTTGTGTGAAGTTGTCAAAGAACCTGGTTTTCCATGACAGGTTGAAGCACATCGAGATCAAATATCACTATATCAAGGATATGGTGCAGAGAGGAGCAGTGAAGCTCCAATATGTTGTGACATATGAGAAAATTAAAGATGTGTTTACCAAACCACTAGCAAGAGTGAAGTTCGAGTACTTCAGAGAGAGGCTTGGTGTTCTTCAGATAGAAGATACTTCGAGGAAGAAGTGAGGGGACACATTTGTAGGAGCCATTCCAAGCATTGTACTAGGAGGATCCTTCCCATGGCTATGGATGTAAGCATTGTGTGATGAGCATCAGGACGATGCTCCAGATCATATGCATCAGGATGATGTTGTGTATATGATTAGGATGATCAAGAGTGATGTGCATCAAGACGATGCTCCAAATGATATGCATCAGGATGATGCTATGTATATGATCAGGATGATCATGTGTGATGAGCATCAGGACGATGCTCCAGATGATATGCATCAGAATGATGTTGTGTATATGATCAGGGTGATCATGTGTGATGAACATCAGGATGATGCTCTAGATGATATTCATCCGGATTATACTATGTATATGATCGGGGTGATCATGTGATGATGATGTGCATCAGGATGATGTACTATATGATGATGATCAGTATGATCATAAGTATGAGGATGATACTCCGTGGCCACAGACAGATTGCTGCAGGTAGCATAGAAAATATTTTGGGAGATCCGATAGTCTGAGCTTGGATACTCTTTTGACATATTGCTACAGGTCGACCATGGACAGATTGTGCAGGTAGCATGTAAAATATCCTAGGATATCTAATAGTCTGTGCTCGGATGCTCTTTCAAGGTTTTGCTACAGGTATCATACAAAATATCCTGGGAGATCCGATAGTCTGTGCTCGGATGCTCTTTCGAGGTTTTACTACACGTTGGCTGTGGATAGGTTGTGCAGGTAGCATAGAAAAGATTCTAGGAAATCTAATAGTCTGTGCTCGGATGCTCTTTCGAGGTTTTGCTACAAGTAGCATAGAAATGATCCTGGGAGATCCTAGAGTCTGTGCTAGGATGCTCTTTCGAGGTTTTGCTACTAGAGGCATGTAATCAGTCCTGGAGATCCGATAGGTTGAGCTATGTGCTCGTAAAAGTCCTAGGATGCTATTTAGAGTTCTTGCAGGTTGCAAGACACTCTTTTAAGGTTTTTCCTAACCACATAGAAAAGATCCTAGGAGATCCTATAGTCTGTGCTAGGATGCTCTTTCGAGGTTTTGTGGTGGTGGTCACATAGAAAAGATCCTGGGAGATCTAATAGTCTGTGTTCGGATGCTCTTTCTAGGTTTTGTGACGGTCACATCACTAGTACAAAATGAGAAATTAATGACTAAAAAAATGACTAAAATTTGACTATAAACGACTATTTTTTAGTCGGTGACTAATAGTATCCAATTTCCACTATATTATCTCTAGTTGTATTTCACTAGTCATTAATTGGTTGACTTATTAGTCATTGATTTAGTCATTGATAGTCACTGATTAATTCATTGATTTAGTCATTGATACTCACTGATTTAGTCATTGATTTAGTCATTGATACTCACTGATTTAGTCATTGATTGTCACAATTAATGACCAAATATACGACTAAATAAGCTACTAGATGATAACATATTAATGACTAAGCTAAATACGACTAAATGTTAGACATGCTATAAGATACTGGAAATTAGCTACTAATAGTCGTATATATGCGAATTTAGTTGTTTTCTTAGTCACTAATTTATTGTAGGGTACAGAGGAATCGAACCACCAATCTCCTGCCTATAATTAGGCAGGTGCTCTACCATTGAGCTAGCACCCTTTAAGAAGTTTTTATTGCTTGACAATGATGATATTCAAACAAATTTTGCATGGGAACAAAATGAATGTCAAACATATTCAAGATGTATGGTGCTCTACCATTGAGCTAGCACCCATTTTGCTGAGAATGTTAGGTCTTCCTTTTGATGTATTGTTCTCTTTTTGTTTGAGTCTGTATCTGTCTGTTCTCTCTTGAGATACTAGAAAGAACCATGTCTGTTGTGAAGAAAGACTGTAACAGGGCTTAGGAGTGTAGGGTGAAGACACTCTGAAACTGACTAAGATACAAAAGGTCAAGTTTATGTGTACTTTGATTTCTACTTTCAAAATATCAAATACAAAGTTTTTGACCCTTGGGAAAAAAAGTCTTTGTGCCTGTTTTATTGAGGAATTCGTTATAATCAAGAGTCAAGACTACTAGAAGATTGTGAAGAAACATTTTATGTTTTTTGCTAGACAATCTCTTCAAAGAGCAATTTTGAGCACTAATAAGCACACATCTTCGTATACTTCATGATTCTGACTGAAATAATAAATATACATTTTTTCCTTGGAAACAAAAAAAAGGTTCAACAAAATTGATATTAGTGAAATCAAGGACAAGAAATTACCTTATAGTGTAGTAAAATTGCTCGATGAATTCTTGCCAATGATCTTGTTTGATGAAAAACATTGATACTTCAGAGAAACCTCCAAACCAATTCATCTATCAGCCTTTCCTCTGGTGTGTCCTCAAAACTTAATACAACCTTCAAGGAAGCAAGTACTGAGGGACGGGTTGTGACAGCCAATGGTTCACAAACCAAGACCAAAGCTTCATATGCACCAACTCGAATTTCAGCTCCCATCTATTCAGAAAACAACATAGCACTTACATACTAAAAGTTAGCATGATTATACGACAAGCTTAATGAAAAAAATGTTTTATCAGCATGGAAAATATTCATGTACAAACTTCTGATGAGAAAATTAGTTTCCATAGAAAGGGAGACTAAGTAAGTAAGCATCGAGTAAGAAATCAGTTAAGATGCTTCTAAAACCCTTGTTAAACATTAAAAAAAAATCTAGTGAAATTCCAATAGAGCAAAGGAATATTTTATATGCAACTCATTGTCATTTCAAAACATTAGCATACCTCATCTTGAGGTATTGATGTAGTAACAACATTCCAAGAAAATTCCCATAATAATATGATCACAGAATCAGGAACCATGGTATCCCTCAAATATGCACACCATATTGTGCACTCAGCAACAGTCTTAAGAGCCAAAATATGTTCACAATAAAAAAACCCTTGTTAAACAATAAAAAAAATCTAGTGAAATTCCAATAGAGCAAAGGCATATTTTATATGCAACTCATTGTCATTTCAAAACATCAGCATACCTCATCTTGAGGTATTGATGCAGTAACAACATTCCAAGAAAATTCCCATAATAATATGATCACAGAATCAGGAACCATGGTATCCCTCAAATATGCACACCATATTGTGCACTCAGCAACAGTCTTAAGAGCCAAAATATGTTCACAGCTCAAAAGAAATATGCACAATATCAATATTTTTGAAGAAAATAAAGATGACTTGGTCCTCCCTTATAAACTTAAAATAACTGCCTCAAAGCAGAGATCACATCAAGAACAATAAAAAGGAACATAGATATAAAATTGAACCAAATAAAGTGTGAAAATTGGAGGTCAAACCAAGAAAAGTACATTGCTTGAATGGTGGACAGTGGGAGGCTATAAAATGCTTCTGAAGCCAATGTCCATAACAAGCCAGCATGTGTGAGCAAAAATGTTTCACAAATTCAATTCATTAATAATAAAAAAGGAAATATAATGTTGTGAACATTTATACCTTCCTTACCCATAAGCAATTCTCCCTGCTCTATTTTCCACGTTTTTAAGGAGGTTGTTCCCATAAATTAGCATCATCCTTGATGCTTTAATGATTAATCTATAGTGCTCCACCAGACAATGTTAGTCCAAAATGGGTTTTATTGTAGACTCACCTTATTTTTTATTCCTATCAAACACATTACTATTTTTCCTCAATGTATCACTATGATATATAATTCATTTCAATATTAGAGTACTTCCACGTTTCAATGCTCTGTATGATCACTAGAATTATTGTCAAGTAGAAACACAAGAGCAGACTTGCAATCAGTCAGTTTTTCACACAAAAAAGCTTTGCAGCAGACCCCTAGGCCAATCCTAGGGCTACCAAGTTGATCATGCACTGGTACTTTCAGGGTCATAGATGATGATGTAGTCAGTCCCACTGCATCCACTTTGAGCATTAATACAGACATATGATACAAACTAGGATGGAAATAGAGGTCATGAGTGTAGTAGTTCAGGGTCTGGAAAGGTCTCACAATGTCTTTTGTCTGTGAGTGACCACCTTGTGTATGTATAGAGTATACACATCTGATCTGGATTGCAGAAGAAACTTGAAAGTAGTAAGAGCACCGTTAGAGTCCCAGAACAAGAAGGGAAACCTCTTCCAAATATCATAGTATATTGGAAATCTCAAAACAAGTGCCATATGGGATGTGGAGGATTTAGTTGAAGGTCCCTTGGCAAACTGTAATAGTCTTTTATGTTTGTTTCCCTACTATTCTTTTTCCATGCGATTATGAAAATGGATCTCTATCAGAGTGCTAGCTTGCTATTTGTAGGCAAGTCTTCAAATCTTATCAGAAATGCTGACTCCAAATAGATCTAGATGATTTATTTTTATGTTTAAGTAGAAAGAGGAGCATCTCATATTGATGTCCTTGAAAATGAATATAGTAACTGCACTAATTGTTTTTTTATTAAGTGGACATTAAATTGAAGTTTTTATGTTATAAATGCATCTTAAGGTATTTTCAATATTGATTTCATATATCACAAACTTAAATGATGACTCAAGTCTATGTCATCATGATGCAGATTGGAAATATCACAAGAAACGTTTTTGGAAAACTTTTGGTGGTGTTGGGACTGGTTGAAGGTATTTATTTTGAAATTGTCTTCCATATGCCATGTCATCTAGTCTTTCAAGTTTTTATTCAGCTATATTAAGGTAAAAAAAATGTGTTTTCTTTCTTGGTACTCCAGCATTTTATGTCCTGATTATCATTTGTAATAACTCTACAACACAAAATTTGATTGTAATAAATAGAAAAGTACGATATTATGTATTATTAAGATAGATGTGGAACTCTGAGTGGTTATGTCATATTTTATTTTTCTATAGTCCAATGGAAATTAATTGCACATTTTGAAAAGCAATGTAAATAATGGAAGTTCCTTATTGAAATTATGAGAGAAAGCAGGTGCATTCTACAGCCCAGTCATGAAGAGGTTGCAATATTTGTCCATCCATATAATATATATATATATATATATATATATATATATATAAGCACACTAGTGTAGGTCAATTTTAATCAGTATCTTTTAAGCATCAAGATATTTCCATTTCATTATTTTTTTGGATCCCTCTTGGTACTTAATAGATCCTGAGTGAAAATGGATCTACACTGGTATGCTAGAGCCAGTTTCTTTTTCCCACGAAAAAATCAGCATTTCTATTCAAGTAGAATGGAAATCATATTCATAATGTGCTAAGGCACCACAAAGCAACAGATAAGAAGGATAACAAATCTCTTTTCTTCCTCATCCATTGAGATACCCTAAGAAAAGCCAGCTATCAGCTCAGAAAAGATAATTTCTAATCTAGATGAAACCGACCACTATCTCCCACAGAGGGGAAGAGTCAAAACATGTAGTGATCCTTAACCCATGATATTTCTTCAATTTGTTTGGCCCAATGATATTTTAAAACTACTACCTATACTATCTTTTGAGAGAACAATTTATAGCTCTGAAGTTCTAATAACAAATAGAAAGAGAGCAAAATATCATCAAGAAACAAAACAGAACCACTTCATGACTTCCCTTGGACATCTTCGAGATTAATTGTCTTCATATACATATGAAGAAGCTTCCTAATAACTTCGAGATTCACCCTGCCTTCCACCATCTGATGGACCTCTTTAGATAACCTGTCAGCCTCAGAATTATGTTCTTGGAATACAAGATTGAAATAAATCAAATTCAAGTTATTGTTTTGTTCTATTAAATTAACTTTATCACCCAAGCTCTTGAGATCGATTTACAGCAATTTACCTGTACCTTTCATCCAATTAATCACTAAAAGTGAGTATTCATAGATCTGAATAGCCCTAACATATTAGCAGGCAATGGCTCCTCTAGTACTTGAGCACTTCCCATCGATACATTTCTTTTGGGTTCCAAAGATTTTTCCTCTTTTCTCTATGACTCCCAGCTTTATATTCTTTTGTTTCTTTGAGGGTAGATTTTAGATTTTAGGTCTTTGACCTCAGAGGATAAATATAGTTTTATAGTAGCTATACTTGCACTCCCATCATGTAATGTTTCTGATGTTGCTTTCAGTCCCTTTGATCTATTTATTGTGCTGACTCCCTTGTTGGACATTAATAGAATTATCTTACCTTAACTTACCTTACATTTTTTTCCATTTCTACTTTAAGCAACATCCTTGAAGCCATTGATTCTACAAAGTTATTGGACCGCACCCCCAAAGATCCCTTGAGCTTTCTTGAGTGGGATTCTGAGAGAAATAAAACACATCCCACACTATCCTTGCCCCCAGTTCCTTGACTAGAGCCAACAAAAAGACCCCTAGACCTGCTCCTTGTTGATTCTCAATGCTAGAGCCCAGTTTATTATGCATTAAAATAAATTATGAAATGCACAAGAAGCTTATATAAAGTCAATGGTTGAAATCCTCACATTCAGGATGCGGCTATGGCTTATTTACTAGACAATATGGAAAAGGCAATATCCATTTCCATAAAGGTGGAGATATCTAGCTTAAATGGAGGAGTGATCTCTCAGTGATGAATGGAAAGTAAAGATGGTAATAGGCATCTGCACTTTGTAGGAAATCTTGTCACAATTTTCTCCCGAAAATCACACATATTTGAAAAGGTAAGAGTAATTAAAATGCTATGTATATAGAGGAATTTGTTTGAAACTTTGAAGATATTATCCCAAAAGTCCACAAATAAATGAGGACCAAAACCAGCAAAGAGGGGTGTTTCTAGATTGTAAGGCAAGTGGCCAAGAAAATCCCCTCAAAATGTAGATGCTAAACATTTTAGCTAACTGAATTCTTCATTATAGATGGATGATAAATAGTGTTGTGCCTACATTTTGGGGTATCTTGGATGTACTAACAATTTAGTGTATGAAAACTTTGAGGAATGCTAACAAACAAATTCAAGAGGCTCAATATGCATAGAATGTCAAATGGAACATTTATTCAAGTCCACTAATAACCAAAAATAGTTAATTACAACTTTAAGCACTAAAGAAACTAGATATTAGATCTAAACTTAACATGCAAAATTGAAGCTCTTTTAGATCTAATTTAAACAAGTAAGAAAATATGATAAAACTTTTTAGATTTGATTTACTTGAGAAAAAAGTAACCAAGAAGAAAATATTTGAAGTTTGAAAGAGAGAAGAAGAAAGATCCTGCTCATGTTCTGAATCCTTTTGCAAACTTGGTGAACTGTTGATGGGAACAAGAAGAGTTTGTGTTCATTCAATACAGAATCCAAAGGAAAGGAAGATGCAACTGAGCTCAAACTTTCACTTGTGAATAGCAATCTGCACAACTTATCAAACTTGCAAAAACTAGATCAGATCTGGTACACCCCACAGTTAGAAACCCAAAATATCATGGAATATATCTGAATAGAACATAAACTCTTAGATCTCTAAAAATAGAGCAGTAAATAAGCAAATTGAAATCCTCAAATGCTTATCCTATCTGTTACAGAGAGTCCTCTAAGCCAGACTAATTATTGATATCTGCAAAGAAAGAAAATTGCAACAATATTACCTCATTTACAATAACACATGCACAACTTTGCTACACCTCATGAGCCTCCAAAGCCTTCAACTTTATTCACAATAGCAACAATGAAATAATATATGAGCAAAGGTTCCTTGCATCTGTCCAAATGAAGGGGAACAACCTTGATTTTATAACAAAACTCTATTTCCAGCCTCTATTTCCAGCAAGGTTCATGGTATTTGTAGATCCAAACTAGTCCACTATGGTAGCTTTATGAATGACCTCTATTTCTAGCAAGGATCATGGTATTTGTAGATCCAAACTAGTCCACTAGGCTACGGTTGCCATTACAGGCACCACCACAACATGAATTTGGCCATTGGTAGTGGATACCATGGTAGTTTTTGGATCACTATTGGTAGTTTTTGGATGTAATGAAGAAAGTTTTATAGATATGTGCCCCTTGTACACATGCATTCTTGTCATTCTTCATAAACCCATGAACTTGTAAGAATCTGATGTATAATTGCCGATGTAATGAAGAAAGTTTTACAGATATCACATATACACGTTTTGGAGGAAGTTCATCCTTCATCACATTCATGCCCATACGTTGTACAAAACCTTTTAATTGTTCTTATAAGACATGTGATCTCTTATTCATTATTTTCACATCATCTTTGGTTCAGATCACATGTTGCCCATTTTCAATAGGATTTTGGAACCTACAGTTCAACATTGTTAGTCTAGGACACTGATTAGTATGGGAAAGTTTGATGGGAATAAATCCTGCAACCAGTACGCTATTATAATCCTGATGAAAATGAGATATAATTGAACAAAAAAACACTTATACAAGCAAGAATAAACTTGATCAATGAAATCACTTACCGGTTTCTGAACTCTGGTTGCTTTCCCAGAAATCCTTCTCTTACAAAGTCCACCATCTACAAATGATATAAAATATTACAGACTATATATACAACCCAACTCAAAGGAAACATTTTAATATCATAAAAATCGCACTCATTAGCATTCTAGAACCTAAAAATAAGATCTCTGGTTTGCAAGGGGGGGACTTGGGTGAAAGGGGGAGTTTTGAATATTCCAAGCAGAAATTTGGAGTTAAACAAAGCAATCAAAAGTGAAAACATTATATAATTGGAAACAATGGAGATTGTTAAGAATAATCAAATTATGAGATTTACCAAATATGTGGATATGATGTCCATGTATACCAATAAATACCTAAATTTGTTGATCTCCTCTCATGTTGAGGTCTATAGAGTGATTGTGTAATATTCTTAATAAACCTCAATCATATCAATTAACAATACTCTAATGTACCCTTGCATGCAATTTAAGGTTCCTGGAAAAAACATGGTCTTATCTCAACAATCCATGTCTCCATGCTACTTGCATGATAATCATCACTTTTGTAAAATGAAAGAAAGTTCAGTGCTCATACAAGAAGTGCTTGCATATAGGTCACCTATAAGGTGCTAATAATGTTTTTGTATTCAGATAAAGGGTATGGTGCTAGTCACACTGGCCACTTGTAAGTTGCTAATAATCTATGATTGAGTGGAAGTATTAACAACTTCAATGTCCCACAAATGCATTATATCTCAATGGTTAAGGATAGGTGCAAGTCCTAGAAAAATTAGATGGAATAGAAACCCCTTTTTCCTAGCATCTAAATTGAAGATTGAGGCCACTTCATGAACAAAGGGTCACTTACCAACAAACACAAATCATCTGTGTAAGTTCCAATTTGATCTAAACATTGCATTCCTTAAAAGAGAACTATTTGAAGCATTCTTTAATATTAACTTCCTCACATATCTTCTATCTACTAAAGCAAGATATTTTCTCTCTACTCTCTACCTGCTACTATTTCCCATGCAACCATGGTTCATATATATGAAATATTTTCTCTTATCCAAGTAGGAAAGAGAAACTTGGTCAGCTCTAGACATCAAAACAGTTTGTTGCACCATAGGTTCAATGATTCTATATAGTTATTTGATCATATATTGTTTATCCTCAAGGTTTCTAGCTATTTGGGGTTACTAGGGTGTTTTTTGCATCTCAGCAATGCTTAACACAAATTTCAAGATGAATAATTAGATATTTTAATAGAGCCCCATCTTCTAACTCACACTTCAATTTATTAGATCCCCATCTTGTAACTCACACTTCAAAACCTCTATGGATATTAGATTAATTTTGGTAACATGGTGGATGTCATATACATGCTTAGCATATATGCTAAAAAATTTGGTAAAATTGCCATTACTCTATGCAAGGGACATATCACTATCTGGTTTTCCTCTATTCTTATTTTTGAAATGTACAGATAAATTAGATTTCTCTCTCCCAAGATCACTCTTCATGGTACTCATGCTTGAATCACATCGTATTTATCACCCATGGCACCTCCTTTCTGCTTCTGGAACTGAATATATCACAAGGTACTTGCAAAAATCGCATCTACGGATGGATCTTGGGTGCACTCTCACTTTGCATTTTTGTAGCAATCAATTCTATAAGATCTTGAATAAGATTGCTAGTGATCTGTGGATTTCCCTTCTCAAAGAAATATAGATACCTAATGTGCATGGTCAATTTTCAATTGCAAAAAGGTGTCAGGGTCTATGCATAGGAAAAATTCCATTTTCTGAATATAACTAATGCATAATCAAAACACACTCTTCAATATCAATATTATTCACAAAACTAACAGATTCCCTGTTTCTACTTTGATGAAATAAGGTCTTACTTGTTAAGTATCTCCACAAAAAGAGTTGCATGTCAACTATTTCCTCCCAAGACATTATCCATTTGCTGAGCAGCATTATCTATCCTTATAGCCCTTTTAAGACAAAGTAGAACCCTGAGATCAACAATTGGTTAGATCTTCCAATCCACATATAAATTATCCCACATCTCAAAAATTGAGTCGATAAGAATAATAAACAACTTACCTTTCTCCATCCTTTACTCCACCCTCATCTTCAAACCAGAGAAGGTGAGAAAATACATAAACAACTTTGCACTGGTCCTGCTTTTTAAGAATCTTTGTTGAGTATTGGAAAATGAAATTAAGAAATCAAACAATTAACTTGCATATGCTTCAAATAGAATATTCTCCCTAGTCACTAAAACCATCCATCTTTTAACTCACACTTCAATTTATTAAAGCCCCATCTTGTAACTCACACTTCAGAACCTCTGTGGATATTAGATTAATTTTGGTAATATGGTGGATTTCAAATACATGCTTAGCATATATGCTAAAAAAATTGGTAAAATTGCCATCATTCTATTGAAGGGACAGATCACTATCTGGTTTTCCTCTATTCTTATCTTTGAAATGTAGAGATAAATTAAATTTCTCCCTCCCAAGCCCACTCTCCATGGGCTTCATGCTTGAATCACATCGTATTTCTCACCCATGGCACCTCCTTTCTGCTTCTGGAACTAAATATATCACAAGGTACTTGCAAAAAATGCATCTACGGATGGATCTTGGGTGGCACTCTCACTTTGCATTTCTATAGCAATCAATTCTATAAGATATCGAATAAGATTACTTGTGATCTGTGGATTTCCCTTCTCAAAGAAATATAGATACTTGATGTGCATGGTCAATTTTCAATTGCAAGAAGGTTTCAGCGGCTATGCATAGGTCAAATTCCATTGTCTGAATATAACTAATACATAATGAAAACACACTCTTCAGTATCAATATTCTCCACAAAACCAATAGATTCCTTGTGTCTACTTCGATGAAATAAGGTCTTACTTGTTAAGTATCTCCACAAAAAGAGTTGCAGGTCAACTATTTCATCCAGCGACATTAGCCATTTTCTAAGCAGCATTAGCTATCCTTATAGCCCTTTTAAGGCAAAGTAGAACCCTAAGATCAACAGTTGGTTAGAACTTCCAGTCCACATATAAACTGTCGCACATCTCAAAAAATGATTCGATAAGAATAATCAACAGCTTACCTTTCTCCATCCTTTACTCCACCCTCATCTTCAAGCTAGAAAAGGTGAGAACATACATAAACAACTTTACACTGGTCCTGCTTTTTAAGAAGATTTGCCGAGTACTGGACAATCAAATTAAGAAATCAAACAATCAACTTGCATATGCTTCAAATAAAATATTCTCCCTAAGAATAAAATGTTCTCCCTAGTCACTAAACCATCCATCTTGTAACTCACACTTCAATTTATTAGAGCTCGATAAAACTCACACTTCAGAACCTTTGTGGATATTAGATTAATTTTGGTAACATGGTGGATGTCAGATACATGCTTAGCATATATGCTAAAAAACTTCGTAAAATTGCCCTCATTCTATGCAAGGGACAAATCACTATTTGGTTTTCCTCTATTCTTATCTTTGAAATGTATAGATAAATTAAATTTCTCCCTCCCAAGACCACTCTCCATGGGCTTCATGCTTGAATCACATTGTATTTCTCACCCATGGCACTTCCTTTCTACTTCTAGAACTGAATATACCGCAAGTTACTTGCAAAAAATGTATCTACGGATGGATCTTGGGTGGCACTCTCACTTTGCATTTCTGTAGCAATCAATTCTATAAGATCTCGAATAATATTGCTCGTGATCTGTGGATTTCCCTTCTCAAATAAATATAGATACCTGATGTGCATGGTAAATTTTCAATGCAAAATGGTGTGAGGGTCTATGCATAGGTAAAATTCCATTGTCCTAGCAACCCAATTTGTACACTGATGGAAAGTTTGCCCTCATTTTAATACATAATATAGAAGCAACTGTCAGCTTTAGACATCATAATAAGAATTTCATACCTTTCCCACATCATATGTGCATAACAGCTTCCCATGTAGTCTCTCTTGTTAGATGTCGAGCCAGTTCATGGCTAAACTTTTCCTTGTAAAGACTCGCCTGAAAGGATGGGTAATAATAAACCTGGCCTCCTGTATATATTGATAAAGTACTTGAAAGGTAGAATACAATCTTCAGTGAATAGTGGTCATCTATTTCAATAATGGGTACACAAAATTGTTCTTTAATAGAGTCCTTTAACAGGAGGTTCCAATAAAATGAATACCTAAGGAAGCTATATCTGTATATTTATCGCTAAATGCATATAGAATCACCCCAATCTAATATTTTGTAAGATTTGCAGCCATTTGTTTATAGAATGGGTCCTCTGCAACCCAAACTGTGTGCTCTTTATTTATACCATAAATGCATGGATCATCCCCCCTTAGCTTTATACGTCCAACCCTAAGAGAAGGTAAAGTGATATGAAAAATGAATAGCTTTCCCCGAAGTTGGCTCTGCTCACATTCCAAAGTACAACTACTTTCAAAATAAAAACTTAAGAGCCATATTGGCAGAAACTACCATGTATATGAGATTATCCTTCATAGAAATAGTTGCGATGAATCAAGTAATTAATATGAGGCATACCATGACCATGAAAGCTTCTTAAAGAGCAGGTCCAAAAGCAGACTCGATATTGGTATTTTCTAAGGCTCTGTATGGAGAAATACGATGGTACAGTGCAAGCTATGGCCATCCAGACCTTAAAGAACATGGACACTTCTTCTTAGGAACTGGATAAGTATCTTAGGAAAATCTTGGGCAAATCCAGAGCAAGAGCTAGAGTAGAGCTTGAGCAAGAGACTAAGACAAAGAAAGAACCGGAGTCGGGTCCTCAAATTATTGAATTTTGGGGATCAAAAAGCTCCAAAGTGAGTAGGTCTGATCCTTAATGCTTGTTGCCACGGATAGGGTGCAAGACATCTTGTACCTCCCTATACTTTGTAATTGAAAATTTCTTTCATTCTCCTCCTAAGTAAGATATAAGTATGGAGTCTTTTTCTTCAACCCATGAAAGGTTTTTCTCCAGTTCAAACTTGTTTATGTAGTGTCGATGTAATTACTTATGTTGTTGTTGTTATTTCTATTTGAAATTAATAGAATTATGGACACTATTTAGCAATATATAATAGATTTTTTCATCCACAAGTTTCTTTTTCTTAGATTGTGTTAGTTGTAGTGATTTTAATGGCAGATAAGTGTTGCCACACTGTTACTTCCATGAAGACACACACAGGAAATGTGAAAACTCAGTTGAAGAGCCATGAGTGTTTCTTAATGCACAATCAAGGGAAATTGGATGATGAGAATATGTGAGGTGAAGAGTAGTGTTACCCAGAATATTCTAGTTGGTACCAAGCAAGCATCTATCAGCAAGTGGTGATTCCAAACCTACCAGTCAATACTGTGAGCTCGTCCATCCAACCGCAACTAGGTTGTTCTCTGACCAACCCACATAATCAATCCCATCTAGCAGTTATTCCATGATAAAGGTAATCTTTTTCAAATTCTTTTGATCATCAAATGGTATTAGGGGTTTTGAACATGTACGTATTCCACGGGAGCTATATGGCTCCAATCGTCTTCCATCATAAACATAAACTTGACCGCAAAAATCACCATCGCCTACATCAAAACTAGTCATGTCGTAACCTGCACCTTTTCCAATAGGGGTTTCATAATAAGAGTAATCTCTATCATCGCTAGTGTGTATGCCCTCTCTATCACATCTAGTCATTTTTTGAGTGAGCGCCTTTCTTGCTATGTTTATCCATGGCTCTCTACAGTGGGCTCATTTGTGGTCACATTTTAATGAGCATGTTGAAGTCCCAAACTAGGTCACGACCTGAGATTCCTCCATGGCTATCCTGCTCTCTTCTTCCGCGAAAATGACAAGGGAGGCAATTTTGATAGAATTTGGTGCCCACCAACTTTGAGATTTTTATTATTTTTTGAATTTAGGGTAATGGATTATTTTCAATTTTTAATATAACTATAGTTTCATGGATAGTTTTTGGTGGCCATGACACTCAATAAACAATACTAAGCTACGGAGAAATTAGTTGATGGAAGTAATGAAATCACAATTGTGTGTCAAAATGGGAGCTTTATCACAATTGCATGTCAAAACACAAGCTTTATGGATTATTATTGTATTTTTTGCTCTATATTCATATGTTTTACTTTCTTGACCACTTAGAACAATTAATAACAACCCGTATGCTACCTTCCAATGACTCTCCAATCACCTAAATAGCAATGCCCATGGAATGTGTAGCAACTACTACACTTCCACCACTACAATGGTTAATTGAACAATGCAAATACATAAACAAGGTGGATGCTATAGATGGACATAGAATTAGATGTGGAAGATGTAAGGTATGGATCATTGAAATTTGACTGGAGGGTTATCCTAGAAATGAAAAGGATTTCAACAAGCTAAGCACTTTAGATAATCTAGGTTTCTAGAACAAGTAAATAAGCAGGTTGTTGTTGAGTTTCAAGGGGATAGAATAGTTGTAGCATGGCCTTATTATATCTAGGTGGGGTGGATATGGACTAATAGGACATAACATAGTGGAAACAATATTGTTGGAGATACATTAAATAATAATAATAATCCAACATTAAATCAATATGGAGGAATGGTGGCAAGTGGTGTCAAATAAGGAGTACAATGGAGTTTGGTTAACAAGCACTCTGAAAACTCATCTCATATAAAGACCTATATTTTATGTCTCAAAGACATCTAGGCTTGCACAAATTATTCCCAACTCGGAAATAAAAAACCATCCATATTTTAAATCACAAAATGGTGAGGGTGCTTCATCATAATCCATCTCTGCTCAACTCTCCTTGCAATCTAGGCTAACCCTCACTCACAAATGTGAGTTAGTGGAGACGAAATAATTTAAGTATGAGCATGAAATCAAGAAATATGATAAATCCCAAATAATGCCACTAAGACACTAACACAGCACAACTAACCCATGAAGATGGCCCATGCACCTAGCACACCCAACCCATGCAATGGATTTATGCACCTTGGAAGCTTCAAACTCTAACCCCCTCAGCCCATACCTAGCCTTAATATATTATAACCCCTAATTCACTGACATGCTAATTATAAGGTGATACTAATGACCTAATGGATTGATGGGATGTATATGATTCTTGAGGTCCATGTCTTGCTATATGGCTAAAAGTTGGGGTCTTAATAATTTTGTCTATGGGACTTATGGGTCATACATGGTGCCTAATTCCTCCACAAGATCCCTAAATAATTAAAATTCAGTACAAGTAAGATATCTTGGTCATGTTCAAGTTTAACACACCATTAATAGTTTTAAGGGTCTAAGCCATGCTCTGGGGACAAAAGGGAGGGTATTAAGTGATACTATTTGTGTACATGGTTGATGGGCTATGCATAGGGATAAAGGACATGTCACAAGATCCACATAGTAAACACTTTCCCTATGAGAAAGATATCATGGCCATTTTGAGGTATAGTATACCATGGATGGTTCTTCAAGCATAGACCATGGTACATGGCCAAAATTTCTTGTCTTAGATCATAACATTAGTTTTTGAGGTTGAAGGGCCATCCATAAGTCCCAAATCCACAACTAATCCTTGCATTAATAATATTTATCATGTAAGGGAGATATTTTTTAAGGTATAAAAATTTGTAGATAGTTCTGAATTCCTAGGCCATGGTATTTAGGGATCATGGGCCATGCATGATGTCCTAAAGCACCATATAGGCCCGACATAGGGTATATTTAGCATATGAGTTATATGTCATATCCATTTCAATGATTGAGCCACTAGAGCTAGTTCCTAGAAGCCATTCCATGTAAAAAGAGTATGGTGCTAATTTCATGGTTTGGCACTGCAAACATGGTTTGGATGGCCTAAGCCATTGTCCAACTTTAAAATATAGATTCTTACAAAAAAATTCCTATAACTCATGGGCTATGCATGAGGTATCAGGGAATTAGATAGTCCCCATGTAGGGAATTAGATAGTCCCCATAAGCACCTTGATGATTTATATTATGACATGTATATAATCTTAAACACAACACTACAAGGTGCTTATGGTGTGCCACCCACAACATCAACCCGAGTGGTGAACTCCCAATTTTTTTTGTCAAAATGTATGAGTCTCATATTAATGTATGTTATTTCATGTTTTCATTATATATTTAGATTTGTAATTTGGGGTTGGTCAAAGGTTCAAGGCATTTTAAGATTTGTTTTTTAAGGAAAGTATCGATGATAGGGACTAATATTGGCCATTATAGATATGCGGAATGTAAAATTTTTGGATCTTCAAACTTTGAGAGGTTACAAATGCCTTTAGATATTTGCATGTTTTACATTTTCATGACATATTTATTGGCAATTGGCATCCTGGTCATACACAACAGAAGTGCATAAACACATCTTCTTAAGGTATGCACATGCAAAGTGATGAAGTGTGTGTAGAAATTTTAGAACTTGGTATATGGAAAATGGGATCAAATGGGATCAAATAAAGGTTTAATGGGAGGCCATGTGCCATCCTATTGAGGAAAATATGATAATTGATACTAAAATGTACAAGCTAAAATTATAGCTTTAATGTGTTGAGGCTTCAACATTGTTCGGATATCCACGTCATCTTTTTCAGGATCTTGCATGCAAATTAGGGTTTGCATGCACCTGCATGCACTGGCATGCATCCCAGTCACCAGTTTGATGCCTCCAGCACCTTATCCACCTCATTCTAGCACCCGGGAGCCACCTACCACAGAGTTTTAGCCCTCCTAGGCTGAAAGGCACCCACTTCTCACCTACTGCCAGAGAAGGGCGCACTTGTTCACCTACCACTGCAGTTCCACTTCAGTTACATTCAGTTAGCTCCGATTCTCCCTGATTTGAGGCTAGTTTCACTCCCGAATGACTGTATCACTTCCGTTGGACCTGCAGTTTGATTAGGTGACTTGTTCTGACTTCAGTTAGCCTCCCATGCACCCCCACTGAGCCTCCAGATCCTAAATCAGTGCTACACACTTCAGTTACACTTATTACACTCAGTTAGACTCAGATTGACACCTGGATGACTGGTTGTTGTGCATTGATGAGCACCACCGATTGATTGATGAGGACTCCTAGTTAGATTCAAGCTACTCCATTCTGTAATTCGAATGACCTCCTTAGGCAATTCGAATTGCTCTGTCATTGTGACAGTTTGTATTGTAATTCATTCACCCTTTCTGGGATAGAGAGCACTGCTGCATGTTTTGCACAGTTTTGCACCATATTTTCTATGTTCATCTGTTGTGATTGATTTACTTGTTCATTAGATCTGCTGTGACTAATTTTACATGGTATCAGAGCCATTGCAGGGACAAGATCTCTTTTCTACAGGTGTTTATACAAGAAGATTTGACTGAATTGCTAAAAATTGCAAAAAGTTTGGCATGAGATATCTCAAGGGCATTCGCTCCTGTGCATGCAAAGCTTGAAAACTATTCCAATACCACTCCAGAAGCTTGAGTTACCACATAATTCCTGGAACTGATACATTGGACCTATTCAACATTGCTTGAAATCCAATCCCAGGTGTGATGCAACTCTCAAAGGGTGGATTGTTCGACCTTACTGTGGTTGTTTTTATGTGATTTGCAGGTTTATTATCTCCTTCAATTGCACTCGCTATATTTTGCATGCAATCTTCCCTACAGCAATTGCATTCGCTATAGTCTGCATGCAAGCTTCCTCTTCATCAGTTGACTCGCTCCTAGAAATGGAATACTCTTCTTCAAAGCCTATCCTCACCCCATTCAATTATTTTGATTGGAAAGATGTTATGGAGATCATATTACGTTCAAAAGGTTACTACCGAGTCACTATTGGTCTTGAATTGGATCCAAACAATGTGTCAGATCGAACCAAACACTACAACAAGCTTGATGAAGCTTATGGTCTTCTTTGTCTCTCCATCTCCAAAGATCTTCACTTCCATCTCAGCGGATTGAAGACTCCAAAATCCATATGGGAGCAACTTGAAACACTATTCGGCAAGCAGGATGAGCTTAGGGCTTTTCAATTAGAGAATGAATTGATTGGCCTTAATCCTGAGAATTTCGAGACCATCAATGAATTCTTCACAAAATTCAAGAACTTGAACTTGCAATTGAAGAACAGTGGTGCTATCAAAGAGGATAAACAGTTGATCCTCTCCATTCTAAGCAAGCTTGGGAAATATTATTCGGTATTTGTCTCTACTTTCAATTCCGATCGGCTAACTACCCCGAATTGGAAGATGCCTACCTTGAATGCCTTCATTGAGTCCGTTACAAAAGAGCATGACAAGTTGATTCAAATGGGGTCCATAAGCTCCAAAGATTCAGCCCTATTTGTTCAAGGACCCAAGATCTCGAATGGTAAAGGAAAGCAAAAGAAGGAGAAGCCCAAATTCGAGCCTCACAAGCAAAAAGACAAAGGCAAGCAAACGGATGCACCATCCAGTTCGAAATCCAAGCAAAAGGGAAAAGAAGGTAACCAAAAATCTAAATGTACTTATTGTAACCGTGGCTTTCGTCCCGAAAGTTCATGTATGAAGAAGACTATAGATCAAATGGCCCTCCTTTTGGAAAAGAACAACATAACCCTTCCTGACGATGCAAGGAAGAAGGATAGGAATGATGATCATGAAAGAGGACAAGCACTCATGGCAACGGTTTCGAAGCCCACTACTCTCTTGATAGATTCAGGTGCATCAAATCATATGGCTGCAAATATTGATTCTTTTTCCTCATTCGATCCAAATAGCTCCATCCCCATGCATTTGGGAGATGACTCAAAAATTTCTTCAAAGGGCAAAGGTACGATTCATGTAGAACATGGAAGCTTTCAGAATGTTCTCTATGTGCCTTCCTTGGCTTCAAATCTCCTTTCTGTGTATCAAATGACACATACTGGTGATCCAAAGCAAGTTACATTCAGCCCTAATACAGTTGAAATTTCTGATATCAAAAGTGGAAGACTAGTTGCGGTTGGAAAGGCAAACCACACTGCAAAATGTTATGAGTTTTCGCACTTTATTCCGCTTGCAAAGCCCACTGCTCTTCGCACACATGGTAATGAGGTTAGTAGGCTTTGGCATGAAATATTTGGACATCTAAATTATAAGTATTTGCTGCTGCTATCAAATAAATCCATGGTAGATGGGCTTCCACAACTCCGTTCCTCGAAGGGAATATGCATTGGTTGCATTATTGGGAAGCACCCCGAGCACAGATTCGACCGCGGCAAAGCTAGCAGAGCTTCTACTATTTTGGGATTGATCCATTCTGATATCAGTGGTCCACTGCCCCATATGTCATTAAATGGTTCAAGGTATGTTTTGACATTTATTGACGATTTTTCCCGCTTTAC
Organism: Larix kaempferi; assembly: GCA_027924585.1. NCBI lineage: Eukaryota > Viridiplantae > Streptophyta > Pinopsida > Pinales > Pinaceae > Larix > Larix kaempferi. Next base: position 106,251 of record BSBM01001857.1, on the reverse strand, counting down.
ATGGGTATTCTTTCTCAAAAACAAGTCAGAAGTGCTTGGAAAATTCAAGGATTTTAAGGCTTCTGTTGAGACCACCACTGAGAGCAAGATCAAAGCTATTAGATATGATAATGGTGGGGAATATATCAATTCCGAGTTGCTGCAACTTTGTGTCCAAAGCGGAATTAAGATCCAACATACAGTTCCCTACACACCCCAGCAGAACGGTGTAGCGGAAAGGAAAAATCGGTCACTGAAAGAGATGGCTACATGCATGATTGAATCGAAAGGTTTGGCGGAAAATCTTTGGGCTGAAGTAATCAATGTTGATGCATATATACAAAACCGTGTTCCACATTCATCCGTGAAAGGTATGACTCCTTTCGAAGCATTCTTTGGTCACAAACCGGATGTGTCAAATTTGAGAGTTTTTGGCTCTACCGCATGGGCTAGAATTCCTTCTGAGAAGATACGAGCTTTGGATCCACAAAGTATCAAGTGCATATTGATAGGATATGGGGAAGAATCAAAAGCATATAAACTTATGGATATCAGATCTAAAAAGATATTCACAGAGCGCAGTGTGCAGTTTGAAGAACCGCTTCAAGAATTGCAACTAGTCGAGGAAAAGACTGTCGATTCACCACCTTCACCAGAAGAAGATCCGAGCAGCGATAATGAAGGTATGAGTTCTGATATTTCTGATATTGTAGCAGCATATGATGATCATGAAATATCAGGTTCAGAATCCGATCATTATGATCCTCCTCAGTTACCAAAGTGGGCCCAAAACACTCTACATTCTACTGGTTCGAATCTTGGAAATCCTGCTGATCCGAGACGAACAAGAGGAGACTTTCAAAGAGCAGGTATGGCTCTTTCTATTGCTGATCCATTTCTTCCTGAGATTTTTTATTTGATGGCTGGTTCAGATCCTACATCATACTATTCATCCCATCGAGATCCGAGATGGAAAAGTGCCATGGACGAAGAGTACAGTTCTCTTCAAAAGAACAACACATGGGAGCTAGTTTCTCTTCCACCTGGAAGAAAATTAGTGAAGTGTAAATGGGTCTACCGTACTAAAGTTGCTGCTGATGGCACTATCAGCAAATATAAAGCAAGGTTGGTGGCAAAAGGTTTTTTCCAAGTCCAAGGAGTGGACTACACAGAGACCTTTGCACCGGTTGCAAAGATGGATTCCATCCGCCTTGTTTTAGCCATTGCCGCATCCAAGCACTGGGAAGTGCACCATATGGATGTGAAGAGTGCATTTTTACATGGAGACCTTGCTGAAGAGGTCTATATGCAGCAGCCAGAGGGTTATACATCAGATCCATCATTGGTTTGTAGATTGAAGAAATCTTTGTACGGGTTAAAACAGGCCCCAAGAGCTTGGTACGCAAAGATGGACTCCTTCCTTCTTTCTCAGAATTTCCAAAGGTGAAAATCTGATCCGAATGTGTATCTTTAGCGAGTTAAAGGTAATTTGTTGGTTATTGTACTTTATGTTGATGATCTGCTTATTACTGGTAGCACACTTACTTCAATAAACAAGCTAAAATCTGCCTTAAATCTAGCTTTTGACATGAGCGATTTGGGCTTGCTGAGTCATTTTTTGGGCTTGGAGATAGCTCAAAATTTTGATGGGATCACTATATCTCAGCAAAAATATGCTTCCGACCTGTTATTGAAGTTTAATATGGCTGAATGTAAGGCATCCCCGTTCCCATTCCTCTCAGGAATCAGTCTTGAGGAGGGAGATTCCACACCGCTTACAGATTGCAGTATGTATCGACAGTTGATTGGTTCACTAGTTTATTTGACACACTCACGGCCTGATATCTCATATGTCGTGAGTGCCATGTCAAGATATATGTAGCAGCCACATGAGCTTCATTGGCGAGCAGCCAAGCGGATCTTGCAGTATGTGCAAGGTACAAGACAGTTTGGCATACATTATGCTGCAGATTCTGAGCTAGATTTCATTGGTTTTACTGATTCAGATTGGGCAGGTGATAGCATTGATCGGAATTCCACTTATGGTTATGTTTTCATGATTGGTAGTGGTGCTATTTGCTGGTCCAGCAAAAAGCAAGCAGCCATTGCACTTTCTTCAGCAGAGGCAGAGTATCGAGGGGCAGTCAATGCCTGCATTCAGGCAGTTTGGTTGCAGGGTATTCTTTCCGAGTTTGGTTTTGGTGGCACTACTTCGACTGTCCTATTTTGTGACAATCAAAGTGCTATCAATATCTCCACAGATCTAGTTCAGCGGCAGAGGAACAAACACATTGAGATTCATATGCATTACATTCGACAGTTGGTGCATGACCGCACCATCATTCTGCAATATTGCCCTACTGATGAGCAAATTGCAGACATCTTCACCAAGAGCTTCACAGAGAAGAAGTTCTCTTACCTCCGTTCACTGTTGGGGGTGAGTTCCATCATGGTGGAGACAGATTGATTCATTATTATGCTTTAGCTTGAGGGGGGGCTTTCTTCCCACTGGGTTTTCCCTCTTTCCTCACTTAGTTTATTTTTCAGCATTTTTTTGGATTATTGTATTGGGGTGACCTTTGGTCTTAGTTACCAGGGCCCCACATTATTTTTGTTGGCACATCATAGTCTAGCTTGAGGGGGGGTGTTCGGATATCCACATCATCTTTTTCAGGATCTTGCATGCAAATTAGGGTTTTCATGCAGAATCTAGGGTTTGCATGCACCTGCATGCACTGGCATGCATCCCAGTCACCAGTTTGATGCCTCCAGCACCTTATCCACCTCATTCTAGCACCCGGGAGCCACCTACCACAGATTTTTAGCCCTCCTAGGATGAAAGGCGCCCACTTCTCACCTACTTCCAGAGAAGGGCGCACTTGTTCACCTACCACTGCAGTTCCACTTCAGTTACATTCAGTTAGCTCCGATTCTCCCTGATTTGAGGCTAGTTTCACTCCCGACTGATTGTATCACTTCCGTTGGACCTGCAGTTTGATTAGGTGACTTTTTCTGACTTCAGTTAGCCTCCCATGCGCCCCCACTGAGCCTCCAGATCCTAAATCAGTGCTACACACTTCAGTTACACTTATTACACTCAATTAGACTCAGATTGACACCTGGATGACTGGTTGTTGTGCATTGATGAGAACCACCGATTGATTGATGAGGACTCCTAGTTAGAGTCAAGCTACTCCATTCTGTAATTCGAATGACCTCCTTAGGCAATTCGAATTGCTCTGTCATTGTGACAGTTTGTATTGTAATTCATTCACCCTTTCTGGGATAGAGAGCACTGCTGCATGTTTTGCACAGTTTTGCACCATATTTTCTATGTTCATCTGTTGTGATTGATTTACTTGTTCATTAGATATGCTGTGACTAATTTTACAAACATGCCCATGTTAAATGATTTTGGGATTTGGCCTCCTACTCCACCTTTATCTGGCTGCAAGGAATTTTTCAATAGGGATTCTCAGGAACAGGATTGTTTTTGTGGTGTTGGGGCTCTCATTATTTTGGAACTGGATCGTCACTTTAATTTATGGTTGAATTGCGGTTGATCGGGTACCAATACAAGAGGAGAGTTATTGGCTCTCTAGCCTGTCCTCTTTTTCTCCAATTCTCATCATCTTTCTTCACACCATATTATTGGTGGCTCTAAATTGACTTATACTAGTTGATTGGATGAAAGGTCTGTGCTATTTAAAGAAGATGGAGCTCTCTGTAGCTTGGATGGATCATGTTAATCTTCAACTGCTTAAGGCCTTTCTTGATGTCTCTATCATGAATATCTTTAGGGATTTCAATACACATGCAGACGCTTTATCCAGACATGGTCTTGTGGCCTTAGAGGGGTTTATTCATTTTCAGGAGTGATGCGAGCCGGGTCTACCTTTTTCCATGGGTAGTTTTCATTTTTTTGGTTCATAGATGGAGACCTTTCTCCTCATTTCTATTTTTTTGTACTTAATGGTTATATATCCATTTCCTCTTTTATTTTTGGTTTGTTTCCCCATTGATGACTTTTCCCTCCATCCGCATTGTTAAAATTTAGTAAAATATTGTAATTTTCCATTGTTAGTGTGAAACAACTAAAAATGACTAACATAAGCAACTAATTCACATTAATTGTTGTTAGCTAGTCATATTTATATTCCTATGACTAAATTAGTCATTTATGTTAGTCATTTTTATTTAGTCACTTGTTATCTAGTCATATATTTTATCCTGTGACTAAATTAGTCGCTTATCTTAGTCATTTTTTGTTGGCTTATTTAAAATTGCTCAATTTTAGTCATTTATCCCTTGAAAAAATAGTGGTGACAAATTTTTTTAGTCACCTAGTCACTTATCCCTCATTTTGTACTAGTGCATGTAGGAGATCCTGGGAGATCCTATAGTCTGCAATAGGATGCTCTTTCAAGGTTTTGTTGACACATGTAATCAGTCCTGAGGATTCCACGGTATGGCCAAAGATGATGAAGACCTACAGGAGGCTAGGCCTACAACCAGCATGAAAAAGGGCTGGCTCTGTAGAACTTCCTATGACGAGAAGAATTGAGAGATAGCCCATTTATCAAGATGACGAGTATAGCAGTAGTGATGATGATGCTCCTTGATCCAGTGATGATGATCCAACTCCAGAATTGAAGACTTGTGCCTATATGTATTGATCACCTGTGTCAAGAGAATACCTTCCTAGTTAAGAGGGAGTGTTGATGTAGTTGTAACATTAGAATATATTCACTTGCATATTGTATTTGTACTTTATTGTATCCCCAACGAAGATGTATTATTCCTTTGATTGGAAGTGTTGTCAATTGTAATTGCAAGTGTCGCAAGTTATATTGTAAGTGTCGTAACTTATACTTGATGGGTTATTAGAACACCTTGATGGGGTCGGCCCTATATGAGTCATGTGGGTTAAAGGTTTATTAGAGCACCCTAGTGGGGGTCGGCCCAGTCAACATTATGTTAAGTTGTTAAGTTGGGGCTGACCTAGTTAGAGTTAAAAGACAAGTGAAGTAGTGTATAAATAGAGAGTGTGTCTCTCTCATTTTACTCATTCTCTCATTCACTCACTTCGCATTAGTGAAAGAGAGGAGGAGTGCGCACAAGTGGAGGAGGAGTAGCTGCTGCGGACATTTCTCTTTTGGGGATTCATCTTGTTGATCTTTGCATTGGTGCTTATTCTATCTCTGAGGAAGTTGCAGGGTTTTTCACCTTCTTGCTTTTCCTCGGTGAAATTTTTTGTGTCTCTTGTCTCTTGTCTCTTATGCTTGATATGTTGTACATGTTTTTATTTTAGTTAAGATCCTAGATCTATTGAATTAAATGATGAAAAAATAACATATAACTTCCCTTATGAGAACCTCTTTGCAATCTCAACAAAAATCCCATGGTTTGATGACATAGCAAACTACCTAATATCTTGTAAATTTCCACAACATTACAGCTACAAAAAGAAGTGTAGAATCATAATACAAAGTGCAACTTACACATGGATAGAAGGGAGGATTTTTAAAAGAGGGCCAGACCAAAAATTGAGAAGATGCATCAGAGAAGATGAAGTCCATGACATACTACATGCCACTCACAATGAGCCATGTGGAGGACATTATGCTGCAAAGAGAACAATTTATAAAGTTTTACAAACTAGATATTATTGGCCAACACTTCACAAGGACTCGTATGATTATCTATCAGATTGTGATGACTGCCAACGAATGGGGAAGCCTACACAAAGAGAATAAATGCCTCTACATCCCCAAATATATTTGGAATCATTTGCGAAATGGGGATTTGATTTTGTTGGTCCATTTAACCCCCCATCAAATCAGAAAATCTATATTTTAGTATGCACTGACTACCTTACAAAGTGGGCAGAAGTGGCAGCACTTGCAGAAGCAAATGAAACAAATGTGGCAAAATGTTTTACAGAACGAATCTTCCACAGATTTGGAGTTCCAAGAGAGTTAGTTTATGACCAAGGAACACAGTTTACATACAACCTCATCGAGGACCTTCTTTGAAGAAACAATGTTAAACATCGAAGGTCCTCCTCCTACCACCTTCAAGCAAATGGTCAAGCTAAAGTGACAAACAGAGAACTTGAGAGAATTTTGACAAAGATAGTACAACTACACAAAAGAGATTAAGCAGATAGATTGAGTGTAGTTTGGGATTATAACACAACATGGAAGACAACAACAGGATTTACCCCATATGAGTTGGTATATGGAAAGAAAATAATGTTTCCCAACAAGCCCTTAACCACACTGAAATAATTAAGCAACGGAGGAAGAAGTGGCATGAAAAAAACATTAAGCAGAAGCAATTCAATGAAGGTGACCGAGCACTACTATATGAATCCAGGTTTCAAATTTTTCAAGGCAAAGTCACCACTAGATGGCTTGAACTCGATATCATTGACACAATCTATGATAATGGAGTAGTCAGAATTACAACAATTGATGAAACATAATTCCCAATGTTGGTGAATGGACATAGGCTCAAGCTATATAAGAAACCACGGTCCATAGAGGAATTCACACAGACACTCTATCACAAAAATCTAATGCTGATAGAGGGCATCAATAATCACTAATTACTATTCAATATATATATATATATATAAATTAAAAAATTAAAAAAAAAAAAGAAAAAAGAAAAAAAAGGAAAAGAAAAAAGAGAGAAAAAAATGATGAAGAAATTATGAAATCCGCTGAGGATTATGAGAAGACAAAGATGAATGGACTAGGTCTATACCAATGGAGATCTATGCTTACAACATAACCCTGCAAATGAAAGATAGTTGCTCTAAATAGTTTTCGATACAGGAGAAATGATGTTAACACTTCATACAAACCAACCGTCAGATCCATACATGGAAACAAATCTACGGTCAATAGCTCTTGCACAAATTAAACATGCATGAGTTAATGAACTTCTCAAAACAACAAATTTTCGGTAGATTCCACATAATCAAATGGTATAGATCTAATAAATAATTGAATCTACACTGGGTGTTCACTTCGCGGATACAATAAGCATGGCAAAAACAAATTCTTAAAATCGCAAAGTTTGGTAGGGACCACGCTCTTGACGGTCGAGATGGGGATTGATTCCGATGAATGATTGACAACGAATCAAGTTATCGAGCACGCTATATTCAAATAATTGAAAAAAATCAAGTGATCCAACAAGCAAATTTAAACAACATAGAACTCCAATCAAGCGAGCCAGCAAGGAAATTTCAACAACACAGAACTCCAATCAAGCGAGCCAACAAGAAAATTCCAACAAAGAAGAGAAACAAAACAAGCGAGCCAGGAAACAATAATCAGAAAATTACAACTAAAATCAAGCAAGCCACAAAATCATTGAACGTGAGATTCAATAAATTCAAAGGTCAAATCAAGCAAGCAATTGACAAAAAGTAAGCGATCCATTAGAAGAGAAATCATAAAAAGCATACCACTATCTACATACACATGGAAAATCTACTACAGAATCTCGCACCCATGCATACAATCCCACATCATCCACTCAAGTACGCTAGCATAAACAGGTAATCACTAAACTCTTTGTCTTATTTTCAAATCAAATCATTCTCCCCACAAAACGATTATTTTGAAAGTTGGGGACAACTTTTAAGTAATTTTGGTGGCACGGTTCAGGGTAACCTTACTGAGTCACGATGAACCACCTTATCCATGTTAGGGAATGACGACCTCCATATATCACTACTATATATCCTCTAATGACCAAAGCTTCAATGAAATGCAATGATGCAAAGGAATGCAGTGTGCAATAATGGAAGGGAATGCATAAGAGGGAAAGCATGATGCACAATAATGAGGATGAGCGCATAAAAATAGTAGCATAAGACAGCGGGATATGCAAAGAAGACCCAATTCAGCAATACAAAGTTTCTTAGAAAGGAAGAATACTGAAAATTGGACTCACCAATCAGTCAGCAAGCTTTCCACAAGCCAACAATCGATTCCAAGAAGACAGGTAAGTCATCCACTCTCAAGATTTTTGGTTTGGTTAATTGTTTAGCAAACTCAGAAATGACAAAGGGATTCAAGAAGAGCAAGTGAGAAGACCACATGCCCATCTATGAAAATTTGCAGGTGTTGGCCTTCCTCCACACAATGGGATGGATGCCATTTATTATAGGCCTGAGAGGATCCGACATGGAAATAGCCCTGGAATTTACCCAAAATTTGAAACACATAAAAGAAGAACAATATCTCACTCGGATGAGGGGAATACGCATCGGGCTCGATGACGAAGCTATTGCAAAGTATACAGGATTTCCCATGGGGCTGCATTGGGGCAGAGATGATAGAGAAGCTAACCAGAGAGCAAAAGCAGATTTCTTTGGACAGGGGGAAAGCTATGAGGAAGACAAGAACAAGTTTAAAAGAAACACCCTGCCTACGCCATGTGACAAGGTAGCTTCCATTGTCCTGAGGTACGTAACATGCATAGGAAGGCTCAGTTACATCCCAATCTTCCATCTCATAATTTTATAGCTCTTAAGGAATAGGGGCCACATTTGATCAAACAATAAAATCATCATTCCCTTTTACCTTCTTCAGTCTCTCTGGGAAATGAGCAAAAAGGTAGTGAAAGGGAAGGAGGATGCACTGGCTCACCATGGATTGATTAAGTTAATTATTTGTGAAGAACTAAAAGTGCAATTTCCATCTGTCATGAGAGGAATTTTTTCTGGTCTCAGCCGAAGACATGCAAAGGATGAAAGGCACGCCCAATCCTGTCATACCCCTGGTCACTGGATCAAAAGAAAAATCCACCTCGGTATCGGGAGTTAAAAGGAAAATTGACCTGGACAACGATAACGAGGTCATGGATGACACTCTGATCATAATAAAGCATTCCAAGGATGCATATTGCCTGAAAACCTTAGAGGTTTCTTTGAACAAACAAGGGTCAAAACCACAGAGTAGAAGGCTGGTACAATAGAACAAAGCCAGGCATACAAAGAAGGAAGAAAAAGAGGCCAGCCTCATAATACAGAAGCTATCTGATGATGAAGACATTGGGGTAGAGTAGGATGACCCCTCTACACCTGTAGAAGAAGATACCTTCTAGTGGAACCCTGCAAATGAAAATGTGAACACTAGAATCAATGACCAGCTGATTGAGGCATTGGCCGAGCTGGAAAAAGTCAGAGAAGAACTAGTTGCCTTAAAAATTGATGCAAGACTCCACAGGAGCCATCTAGTCCCACCACCATCCCCACCATTTATACATGAGAAAAACCAGATATTAAAAATGCAGCACGCAGGGGAGCTGAAGCTGGTGGAAGAATTGGCTCAGAGAGATCATAAAATCTTGTAGTTGGAAGATACCATAACCATCACTATGAAAATTTATGAAGTTATATTGGGTCTCGCACCACCATCGAGGGTCTACACTGTTTACCTGAAGGATAAATGTGGCAAGTTCCAGTTACAGAGGCTAAAGCAAGTCCTACCTTTGGAATTAACCACTCCAAAGGAGTTTGTAGACGCCTCTCTTATTTGTACTGAATCAGAAAAAGATCAATTATGCAAATTTTTCCTACATAATTTTGTGGTACCAAACTCACCCAACTGGTCACCGAATCCCTACATGGGTGACTTCCAATTAAGAGCACTATGCTCTTGGATGAACAACAAAATAGAGAGGGCCCAGGATGCGCATCTCTACCTCACGAAAGAATGGAAGGAACCACTGTGGATCAAAGCTGAAGCAACTCACCCTGAGAAAGTAATCCAAAATCACCTTTCCATCACGTCAGATGAAGATCTAATTCCCATACTTCTCGAGAAGCAACAAGAAGCACTTGCACATTTTGACCTCATCACTCAATGCACCTACAGAGAATTTCATGAAGCCATTGGTGAGATGTGGACAGGAATCTCACAAGATTTGAAGAAGAGGGAGCCTCACTCATCCCTTAGGCTGGAAATTGCACTCACCAAAGAAAATTTTTATAGAGAGTCTTTGATAAAGAACAAGCTCAGGTTGATAGGCATGAAATTGAGCCCTCCTTTCTTTCTCCCTCTGACTATTAAGGAGTAGATCGATGAAGAGGATGAAAGGAGAGCATGGGCTAAAGAAGATTAGGATCAAGGATATTATAGACAGGCAGGAACTCCTCGAGTGGTTTCCTGGGATATTAGGGAGGATGTCATGGAACAGGATGTGTCACCCAAGGATGGGTGACTTCTTCAAGTCTGTGGGAGATGATGAGCCCAGGATATAGATGCTCTATAGCACCCTTTATGCCACAGAAGTGGAAGAAATGATAAGAAAATACCTATGTTTGTAGGGGAGAATACATTTTATTATTATTATTTAATGAAGTAGTTTAGAGATTATTTTTTCTTATGCGTAGAAGCATTTTTATGTGCTAATTATATGGAAATAGGTATGCGTGAGCAGGGCGCCGGTGATCTGGAAAACAACAAGTAAATCAAGCTCAAGACTGAAGATCATGAGTGACTCAGTGCTCACATATTCCTGATTTATAGAATGAAATCCTATAATTGGGATCATTATTCACAATGTAGAGTTAGGTTAGAATTAGGAATAAATAGGGACCTCTTGAATAGTAGCGGGGCCTATTCACATTTTTAGAAAAGTAATCTTCAGCGTATTGTTGTATTTGAGACAATTATGTTTTTAGTTCTTCGAAACCCATGAAGTTATTATTTGATAATGGAAGACTAGTGTATTATTAATTCCGTGAGTTTATAAGTCTTTTCTCCTCCTGAAATATGTGTTGGGGAGGGCCCCCTCAATACGTAGATTAGGAGTCTCGTTTATCATTGCAGGTATTTCTCATGCATTTTACTTATTGTTTCAATCTTTACAATGCATGAAATTGCTTTGGCATTATTTTAGACATTAGATTCCTATTTCATTACAATCGAGTTTATTTTTTACTTGGATAATAAGGCTTCCATAGTTCTGTAATGCATAGTTCGTAGTTCTGTGTGTGTCATACACGCATGTGGATTTTACATCTGAGTTTCATCACGTTTATACCATTTTTAGATAACAAGTTATATCTATGAGTTCTTGCATATTGTCTTTATTTCAGTTTAATCACATAGAGTATTAGATATTTCAGTATTTTATTTGCATATGATTTGAATAGAATAGGTTTAACCACTTTCGGTATTTGATTTAGTAGACAGTTTTACCAGTTTTCAGCATTTAATTCCTAGACCAAATTTCCAGTTTTCCAGTATTTAATTCCTAGAATAAATCTATCAGTTTCAGCATTTCCAATTCATAGATTTACATGCTTTCATATTTCCTGCTTCTTAGTTTTGAGAACAATACTTCCTCTTTCCCTTAGAGCAATCTTCAGGATACATTGAATCACTTAAAATGACAAATACCACCCTATAGTGCACATACAGTGCCTAGCATCTCTTAAGTTTGTACACTCCCTGGTTGATAATTAAAGTAGACTCCTGGTATAGCTACCCTAATTAGGTAACCATTCCTGGAGTCCACCAGCAGCCATGTTGATAGTCATATGAGACTGGTATATCAGATTTAGTTGTACTACAGTAGCATCTTCCAACCAACAAGTCCTTGCCATCCATCTTTGAAAGCATTTGACCTATCTTATTCTACCATCTTCATTCTATTACACCTAAATCTCGTCATCATGAGACCCTTGATAACTCACTGCCTTGATCCCTGAAGTCTCCTTGATCAAGAATTCATTTAGAGAAAGTTGTTGACCCTTTGTCCACAATTTCTAGTTGGACCAGTGCAGGTTTCCTTCTATCAAGTAGCACCCAACTAGGTCAGGCACATGTTTCCATCTGGAATGCTGCATCGGTGGCTCAAGTTTCCTTTGTGCATCCTGCGCTTCCCCTCTCAAGCACAAGCTGCCTTAATAAATCATGTGTCGATAGTGGTTAAATTCGATAAAGGTGGCTCTCGAGCTAATTCTAGAAGGTGGATGAGGTGGATCTCTATCCCTAACTCCTAGGTGAGATGTCCTATGGTTCCCTAACCTAAATGGAGTATCCCTTAGTCTTCTACCCATGATTCTCAACCTACTCTATCCACTTGGTCCTATATATACAAAGATATTCCCCATTCCAAGGGACGGAATTCTATAGCACTTATATGCTGGTGGAATTAACCTAGGTGATCCCTATCCATCTCTTGGGAGGCACACATTCCCTTTGGAGGCATTGTCTTGGCATGTCGGATGAAGATTGCAGCGTTAGGGCTTGGGTTGTAATTGTCACTCTTCTATGTATTTCTCATTCATTTTACAGTAACATAATCTCTTTCCATAAATGTGCTTGTGTTGATGATGTTTATAGTTTAATTCCTTAACTGTTTACTTGGATCAGTTAGTGTTTAGATATGTTTTACTGCTCATTTTGTCTCTATGTGCTTTGATGAGTCTTTTAGCTATGGATCTGACGACCGCAGAGCTTGGAGCAACAAAGGAGAGTAATATATACGAATCTGAAAGTAAGATATCTGTGTACTTTGATCTCTAATTGATCTAGGAAAGTAGCCTTATGTTCTGTCTCTATTTTTTTGAGATCCACTTGGACTAGGGAGATCTGGCTCTCGTCCACTCGAGTACATTGTCCAATAACACCCACCCTTACCCCCCATCTCTATCTCTATTATAATCCCCCTATCATTAAAATACCCTCGATATTTATCTCTCCTAATCCCCCTCCCTATGCCACTGACCATACCCCCATCTCTCTCTCTTTATCTCCATCTCCCTTTAACCCCAAACACCAACTCCTCGCCTATACCCCCCCTTTTTTCTAATCACCCTACTCCTCCCCAAACCCATAACCCGCTTGATCTATATCTCTTGCTCTCTTCTCTCACCCTCCTACTCCTCTCTTTCTCTATCTCTGCCTCCCTCCTAAACCTTGTTAACCCTTAGTGTCATATAGAATATACTTGTAATGGTACATGTCATGTGTGAAAAGAATCACTTGCATGTTTTGTAGTTATATATCTCCTGCGCATTTTATAGTTCTATATCGCACACGCATTTTTTTCCCACAAAGTCTTTTAGTCGGAGTAAGAAATTTGAATTCAAAATAAATGTGCTTATGTTTCTTAGAACTAATACTAAGCCTTGTTACATGTCTAGGTGTAATCCCTCTTCCTATGTGTCTTCATTGGATTTAGCTTCGAGTAAACCAAACCTATGCTATGGAATATGGTAAGTCATAGCTAATTGGGATTCTCAACTATTTTATCAATATGCTTGTGTTTTACCACTAGTTATAGTATGGTACACATGATCATTTTTTTATGAAGTTTTAGACCCAGATCACAATTTTCCTACAAATTCCAAATATGTATTTTTTTTTAAATTTTTCTTCTTTTTTTCTTGTGTCATTACTCAACTCAATAAACACACTATTACTATTTTTTCCATAACTTTTCCATTTCTCTAGCACTTTAAAAAAATTGTTTGTTGCACTACTTGACACTGGCCTCTACATGCTATAAAAAAAGGTTTCATGATCATTGCATTAAGATCTTCAAAAGCTGCACCAACACTTGCACAGTGTTTTCGAGGTTTGATCACTTATATAATTAAAAATAAAATAAAAATTATTAAATTTATTTTTGAAAAATAATGTTGCACTAGTACTATTTTTTGTTTTTTGTTTTTTTTTGTAACTAAGGGAATCGGCAACTGGAAACTGGGCTGGTACTCACATGACACGGGGTCCAGGGATCCAATCCCGCTACCACTATACCCCCAGGTTCCCCACACACCCCACAAGCATGGGACATGGGTAAATCCGGGTGTGATTTGAACTCGTGACCTCCATTAAAAATTGTGACTTCATAACAACTGAACCGCCAATGAGCCACACCCGTGCAGGCCACTTATCGTGTTGCACTAGTACTCTTTGTTCTCTATATGTCTATCGGGTTTTCGTAGGTTGGCTCCATCATTTAGGCACCCAAAGGATGCACCGACAAGTACATATATCTTATAAATTCCTCCCCCAAAAATAGATGTTAGAAAAGATCCAACTTGATATAGTTATGAACATTTATATATTTGGAAACATGATTCAATTCCCTACATTTCATCTTTTTTACTCAAAGAAATATTCATTGTGTAAGTATCTCAAAATATCCATGTAAGTTGAGGGATGGTTAATTTTTCAATTTTTTATTACATCTAATGCATCAAAAGAGAGCCTCATTAACTTGCACCAGCCCTATATTATGAGATAAAAAATATGAAATAGACAATATGTATTTAAAAATCCATTAAACTTGTAGTATCATATTTGTTTATTCAAACATAAAATATAAAATACACAATATTATATTCTAGCAGATTTGATGAATATAGGATTATTACATTTTTTAATGTAAAACATAAAATATAAAAATTAATATTTTATATTTTATAAAACATAAAATATAAAACTTAATATTTTGTATTTTATAAAACATAAAACATAAAATATGCGTCCAAGAGAGAGGGGAGAGGGGGTTAGGCAGAAAAAGATGGGGGGTGGTTAGTCGTAGGGTGATTAGGAGAGAGAGAGGGGGGTTAGGGAGAGAGAGAGAGATTAGGGGTAGGTGTGAGGAGGGGTTTGTGGGGAGAAAGAGATAGATAGAAGAGGAGGGAAGTTAGACAGAAGAGGGGTATAGAGAGAGAGGGGGTTTATACTTTGGGAGGAGGAGGGAAGTTAGACATAAGAAGGGTAGAGAGAGAGAGAGAGAGAGATCTAAAGTGTGATTAGGGGGGGTTGTCAGAGAGAAAGATATAAAGATAGGGGTGGATTATAGGTTTGGGGAGGAGGTAAATTAGAGAAAAGAGGGGATATATATATATATATATATATATATATATATATATATATATATAGAGAGAGAGAGAGAGAGAGAGAGAGAGAGAGAGAGAGAGAGAGAGAGAGAGAAAGAGGGCTATGGGTTTGGGGAGGAGGAGATCAGTTAGAGAGAAGAGAGGCTAGAGAGAGAGAGAGAGGGTCATTAGGGGTATTTTGGAGGAGTGAGGTAGGGGGATGGGGAGTGGGAGAGAGAGAGGTGAGGGTTAAAGGTAGGGGGAGTAAGAGGGGGGGGTAGGTAGAAATAGATAGGGGTTTATGGATAGGGAGAGAGAGAGGTTGGGGTAGCGAGAGGAGGAGAGAGAGAGGGAGGGAGAGGGGAGGATTAGAGATATGGGTATGAGGAGTGGGGGGATTGGGGTTACAGAGAGAGAGAGGGGAGGGTGTTAGGGGTAGGGATGTGAGGAGAGAGAGATGGATAGATATACATATATACCAATAATTTCAACCAAAACATCATTAAATAAAACTTATAGATATACCACTAAAAATAGTGGCTTACTCCATACCCCACCTCTCTCTCTCCAAACCTCCTAACACTCCCCCCTCTCTCCCTAACCTTCCTCCTACCCCACTACTCGTATCCATCCCCCTTCTCTCTCTCTCTCTCTCTCTCTCTCTCTCTCTCTCTCTCTCTCTCTCTCTCTCTCTCTCTTTCCCTCTCTCTCTCTCCAAACCCCCGAATACCCACTCTCTCTCTCCTTAACTTTCTGCCTACCCCACTACTTGTATCCATTCACCCTCATCTCTCTATGTTAATCCTCGTAACCCTAACACCCCTATCTCTATTTCTCTCCTAATCCCCTTCCTCCCTACCACTAACCAATCCACCATCCCTTTCTCTCTAGTTCCTCATCTCCCCCCTACACCTACCCCTACCCGTAATAACCATTCCTCTCTCTCTCTCAATATCCCCCTGACCACTAACCATCCCCCCCACCGCTATCCATCTCTCCCTATATATATATCCACACTACTCCTCCCCTTCCCATTAACCCTACCTCCTCTCTCTCCACGTACCCTAACCCTCATCCCCCTCTCTCCCTAACATGCCTCCTACCCCCCTATACATAACTACCCCCATTATCCCTCTCTCCCACTCCTCATACCCCTAACATTCCTCTCTCTCGATATTTCATAATCCACTCCCCCTACCACTAAACACTCCCACATACCTTTCTCTCTTTCTTCTATGCCACTGTTACACCTAAAATCATACCATCAAGAGATTTAGTGTATACATCCCTGAAGTACCATTGGCTAAGTCATTTACCTGGAAAGGATACCTTTGCATGTATGCTAGGTTTTGAGAGGACGTCGTAGGCTACACTCATGCAACCTGCGACGTTGCATCTTACTCTATTCTAGAGTGCGGCGAAGTCATTTAATGGACAAAAATAGGTCCTTCGAGCTCATTCTCAAAGCCTGCTGACTTGGATTCTTATCCCTGACCTCTTGGTAGAGATGTCACTCAGTTCCTAACATCTTGGGAGGATATCCTATCTCTCTCCTACCATATCTCAACCTACCCTATATATATCCTATCCACTTAGCCCTATATAAGTGAAGCTCTACCCCTCTCCAAGGGGAGGAATTCTATAGTATCTACATGCTGGTGAAATCATATTGGATAGATCTCTAACTCATCCATTGAGAGACTCATACTTCCTTGGAAGGATATGGAAATTGGCTTGGATGGAGAAGGGCTGCTACTTTAAGCCTTGGTTGTAGTCTATTCTTATCTATGTACTTTCCCTATATTTACAGTAATATAAACGCTTTCCACCAATATTGTTTATGTGTGATGATATTGTGTAGTTTACCCACTTAACTGTTTACTTAGATCTCTTATTGTATAGATGTTTTTTACTCGTTCGCATTGTTCTATGAGTCTTGATAGGTCTTGTAGCTCAGATTTGACAATCGTGAGATATGGAGCAGTATCCAGGAGAAAGGATTGCGAAGTTAAGGTAAGGCATCTAGCACTTGATCCTTAAGTAGATCTAGGAAAGTTGTTTGTAGTCTGTATTATTTTTTCTAGACACACATTGAGCTAGGCATATCTAGCTCGCATTCGCTCGAGTGAATACTCCTCTAGATTCACCTGCCTCTCATTCCTCGCAGGGTGAAGAAGCACAAATCCCCACTTCACAAGACTTACTTCCCATTGCACCAGGAGAGCCTGGGTCGTTGGAATGGATAGATCAACCCCAGGATAACCCCGCAGTAGCTGCTTGTCCATCAGTGGCCTATTGGACATATTCTATAGGCCACCTAGTGGCCCATTTTGCCGTTGCACCCCCACCTAGTTGGGCTAGCCACGACGACCGCTTAACACTTTATTGTGAGCAGTTGGCTCATTTACGTGATATGGGTGAGGAGTTTCAAAGAAGAAACTTTCAAATAAGGTTTGACAATAGACCAATACCAAGTCGCTCTTTATCTTTTGAGTCACTAGAATCATCCACGCAACACATGACCACTACTGAAACTGGTCAACCATCCATTCCTACACATGCATCTCCTATACAGGAGACCAGTTCAGTACTTCCTACTGCCCAACCTGTTGAACAACAACAGTCCAACACACCTATGACCACCACGGTTACGTTACCTGCTCCTCCCCCACCCCAAACTTCAAGGGGAAGATACTCATTACCCCCTACCTTCTTTACGGGTAGTGGCAATCCTACGGTGAATAATCAACAGCCAGTGTTGGGTCAACCTGTACCTAGTGGTCAACAAGTTGTTACTGGGGGGAAACCCCCTGTCTCTTAACCATAATCCTACATCAGGAGTTCCCATCAGGATTTCCATTGGAAATTCCTTACCTCCTGGACCTTCCACTTTGGGACTATCCCATGTTGGGGGCCCGTCCAACGTAATTCAACCTCCATCGAGTCAAGTGTATCCAGGACATCTTAACCCTGTGCTGGGTCAACTTAATCTAGGAAATGCACTCTACGGGGTACCCTATGTCATGTCCCAAATTTGGCATTGGGTAACAATGTCCTAAGCAAATTGGCCCTATTCATTAGAATTTGTCAAATTGATGCTAAAGGTCAAATAATTGCCGAGGAAAATTACTAGTTTCCTAGCTTTGGGGTGGAAGCTTTGGGATTTTGAATAATGGGGATAATAAATGATGTTGGAACATTAGGATGGCATAAATATTTAATAAAGGAGATAAATAAATATATACAAGTGAAAATCAAAGTGGCATTTGATCATGAAGACACATGGAGGAAGTGGGACCCATACAAGCTAGAATTTAGGTGCCACATGGCATCCTTTTCTTGCAATTTTGAATCCATGGGAAGCCTAGTATTCTTGGGATGAGTTATCAGGTCAATAATACTTGGCATGAGTTAATGAGGTCGAAATATAGAGGAAGAGTAACTCAGATGGAAGATGAAGAGGCAATTTGGAGCTAGTGAGACACTTGGGCTAGATTCCCTAGCTCTATGACAACAATGATGAAGATGCTATGACACCTATGACACAAATCAGACCTGAAGGCTGACATATGACATATATGACATGTCAGGGATAAAAATAGACTCCAAGAAGGCGCTCAAGGGTGTTAGGCCAACAAAGATGCTTCCACATATGATTTGGTGGAAGTGGGAGACTAGGAATTGTTGTACAAGTGGCGTCCTTTGGAATCTCTTCCCAACATGAGTTGGCATGAGTCTCTTGGAAGGAATTCGACCCATGGAGGACATTAGAACTTTATAAATTTCAATAAAAAAGAATTAAACCAGCTTTTGATCATTTGAGAAATTTGCAATTGCATTTGTGAAGAGGGAGAGCTAGTGGATGACTAGTTTCTTGCCTTAGCCAATTTCGAGGGTGAAAGATTCCCATCCAAGTTGGTAATTGGAAAGGCCATTCAAAACTTTCATTTGGAGATTTAATGGATTCTTTATTTTTAGGTGTAAGCTACAAGGAAGCTCATGGTTTCTTTTATTGCAGCTCACTTTTTCAACCATTTCCCGTTTTTCTGGCATATTCTTGATCCTTGAGGGAGGGCCTTTTTGGTGAGCTATTGTACTCTTTGGGGGAGCTTCTAATTCCCCATTTATTTTTTTAATATGAATTAAATACTCTTTTATTCATCTCCAGAAAGTTTCAGGTCTAAATTCCAAGTAGAAAAGTATAAATCTCATTTTTAATGAAAGAATAGTTCCATTTCCCCACTACCTTGATATATAGCATGATAATGCTGATGATTTCAAATGAATGGATGGTTCTCTAATAAATTTATGATTAATAGACTTCCATGGATGTATTTTAAAATTTTCGTGTACTTTACTTGAGCATTTGAAGTATTTTTACTCAGTTTAATTGCATTGGGAGAAGAAATGGTGCCATTTCCCCAAGGGTCGAATTGGTGATTTTTGTAGCTGAATGGGAGAGGGTTGGACCAGAGATAATAATAAATTAATGATTCCTTTGATACCATAATAACATCCTTGAGACATACCCTACCTCTTTTCAGAAATTTGAGTGGGTTTTGAGTCATTTGGGAAGCCATTTTCAATACTTACCCAAGGGGGATTTGAACCCCAAATTACTAGTAAAATTGCATACTTGGTCTAGAATCTTAATAGAGTTTGCAGAGGTCTTTTGGTGGCCATATCTCATCCTTGAACATCATATTCAATTCCTAATATCATTCAGAAACCTTCCTTGAATATTTGAAGGCATTTGGAGTCAATTTGAGACCTAGCGACCAATACTAGTCAAAGGGAAATTACTAGTAAAGTTCCCTACATTGGCCAGATTTGAAAGAGGATTTACAGAAGTATTTTAAAGGTATAAAATCATCCCCGAAATTCATATTTATGTTCTAACATCATACATATACCTTCTCAGAATATTTGGGAGCAATTGGAGCAATTTGGGGACCTAGAGCTCAAAACTAGTCAAAGGTCGAACTAAGGAAAAAAAGTGAAAAATTGTCATTTTAAGAAAATTCCTAACAAGGGAAATTACACCCTACCCCGGTAATCCTTACATGATATGGGGACAATAGAATTTTTTACAACATGGACCCCCACTTACAGTCCCTCAAGTCCATCCACCCCTATTTGGTTCATCCCTGCCTCCCATTAGAGCCGGTGGGCCCCACATAATTCTAGAGGAGGTAGACCTCTACCTTCTGGCAGAGGACCACTTCATTTCAGTCATCATGGCCCACCACCCCTAGCGGAGGCGGTGGAGGATCACCACCCCCCATGGCAGTGGTGGTGGGGGAGGACCATCTCATCCCAGCAGTGGCGGAGTAGCACCACCCCCTCCTGGTGCTGGTGGAGGTGGAGAAACTTCTCATCTTGGAAGTGGTGGTGTTAGACCACCACCCTACTATGGTGGTTATAGAGGAGGAGTATCTTACCCTTCCGGTGGTGGAAATGGCCCACCACCCCCCTCCCGGCGGAGGTGGTGGAGGCCTGTCCTATTCCGGTGGTGGTAGTGGACCACCACCTCCTCCCGACAAAGGCAGTGGCGGCCCATCCTACCCTGGCAGTGGTACCGAACCCCCACAATTCATAGGTGGCACACCCCCTCCCAGTAGCGGAGGTGTCCCCCCACCTTATGGAAATGGGCCACCTTATTATGGTTATGGACCACCTTACTTTGGCGATGGACCTACATTTGGTCTCGGTGGCCCGTACCTCTATGGCTAGTTTCCTCCTTGAACACCTTATGGTCAGTCAACACTAGGTCCCACAGGTCCTTACATGCCTTATCCATACTATCAATACTCACAGCCTAATCCCCAGCTGCCCTTTTTGGCTACTCTGGATCTACCTGACCTATCTCGCTTAACTAATGACCCCATCTACCATGGAACTAATTGGCCACCCATTCCAGTCAAACTTCCATAAAAAATGCCAAAATTTGATGGTAAGATGCGTGAGGATCCTAAAAACCACGTGATGACAAACCACTTATGGTGTTCATCCAACTCCTTGATGGATGACTCGATCCGTCTTTAGTTATTCCAACGGACTCTCACTGGTTTGGCTACCAAGTGGTATACTGAATTACCACCTCATTCTTTTCTTGATTTTGGTAATCTTGCTATGAATTTTTTGACTCATTTCCAGCTGCCTATACGGTATGAAATTGGTACATATCTTTTAACCTCGCTCCATCAAAATACCACTACTCATATATCAGATCATATACATGAATGGTGGAGGAGATGACGTCCCATTAAGGCTCCTAGTCTAGATCAACTCCTAGTAGACTGGTTTACGAAGTCTCTCATTCCTACCATAGCACGGGATGTTGCCATGGGTGTTGCTGTTGTAAAATCTCAATCACAGTAGAACCTAGCTACTATGGATTCCTCACTAGTGAAAGATTGCATAACATTTGCAAGAATAGCATAAATCTGTAAATGAAGAACAAAATGTATTAACACATGAAATGGGTGAAATAACAGTAATATTATTAACTCTCTAACCTCAAAATAGGTTAAGAACATCCATATATACAAATCTGGAACAATTCGAATCCATTTGGAGTGTTCACACTGATCTAGCTTAGAAATAGCTCAAACCCCCCTAGGTTGACCAAAATATCCCAAACCATCCCAAACTGGTTCGAAACTGCTGTGTGAATGCTGGGAATGACTGGACAGGCCCATGTGACCTCACACATGTGGAGAGTCTGGTTGGTTAGAGGTTAGGTAGCTAGAATTGGCCAAAAATGGACAAAAGAGGCAAGTTTGTCCACATTCTGAGCATGTGCGCCCTAGGTAGAAGAGAAGCATGCTGGAATCATTAAATGACCTGGGGAGGGCGCTCTAGGCATGCTGGATGCATTAAATGCCCTGGAGAGCGCACCCAACAGCTAGTTTGACTCACCACATGCACAAGTTTGTCCACCTTGCTAACTGGTTCAAGATATTTGACCATTTACCAACTAACCAACTTAGGGATGTAATAATTAATCACTTAGGCACTAATTAACCATCATTTGATAAATTTTTAATATACCAAGGTGTGATATTGTTCTAACACCCCCCCTTAAGCTAGACTTAGTGAAATATCAAAAATTAAGGCCTTGGCAACTAGGCACAAGTCACCTTTTACATCATAAAATTTTATTTGTCCATGTAAAATGAGGAAAGAGGAAAAACCACATGGGAAAAATCCTCCCTCAAGAATGGACATGATACAGAGATGATCAAAAGGTCTTCAACAAGTCTTGTTCTTCACTTGAATGAGTTGAATGAACAACTTCTTGCTGAAATACTTGGTGAAGATGTTGTGGATGTCATGATCATGCACCAATTCTTCAATGTTTTGTAGGAAAAAAACATGTTGGAAGGCTCCTTGAATCTCATCATTTGATGATGGGGGAGAATTATAAGAATGCTTCTTGCTGCATACATACTCTGATATGAATACATGATCAATAATGGAAAAGATATCTCTGCAAAATCCTTCCCAAAGAACATCAAAAATCTCAACAAAATCTGCATTTTGAGGAGCTTCCACATGGCAAATCAAACCATGAATCTTCCTTCCGAACTGATGTAGCACATTCCCAAATCTGTAATAGAGATCATGTGGCTCTGATATATCACAATAGGAGCCATATGGAGCAACAAAAACTAGAGGTATAATGTCTCCATGATCGAATGGTTTTACAGTAAGAGAAGTGTGTGTAACTGGATCACACTGACAGTTGAGCAAACTTGAAGGGTCTGGAGACTTGAGTTTTGAACCATAGGTGGTAAGATCAGGTCCAGACATGTGGAACAGCAGTCCCATGATAGCCAATGACATGGATGTCCAACCAAGGAATGATATGCAAGACATAAAACCAAGATAGATCAGTGACACAGTTTTGGAAACAATAAAATTGTGAGATTTTCCAACTGTAGAACTTGGGGTTTGTGTGGTCTTTTGGGCATCCAATGGTTGGGGAAATGGTTTGATGGCTGTCATAACCTGTATATCAGCCTGCATATTATCTTCCATATCAGAATATGAAAGATCTGATTGAAGTGGGAAAGAGCTTTCAGAAGGCATGTCAAAAACTAGTGAAAAATTACTAGTATTGGGAGAAAGCTTCGGTGAACTGGATGGAGATTCTTTCAGGGAAGAGACTGAATTTTCTGAATCTGATATATCAAAATGTAAACCAGAAATAGAGATATCAGAAAAATATTTGGCTCTTTCACCCAAATCATAGAGCTTTTTACCTTTGCATGTGGCATAGAGGCAATGATCTTGTTCCAAAGAGAGCTTGGCTTCTTCTCTTCTTGCAAAATATGGAACATCAATGTTATGTTCTTCAAGTAGCTTGGTTAGAATGTCTATCTTCTTTCTGAAACATGATTTTTCATTGTGAGAACCTCTGCAATAACCACATTTGGGCTTCTCTTTCTTGCTCTTCATCTTCTTGACTTTTGAATCTTCATCACTTGAACTTGAGCTTTCATCACTTGAATGCTTCTTCTCCTTCATCTTCTTCTCTTGAGGTTTTGGCCCCTTTGGTTTTTGCTTGCCTCTTCCATATTTCGAATCTCCAGCTGCAAGAACTTGGTCTTTTTGCTTGATGGAGTCCATCAAGACCAGCTTGTCTTGCTCTTGAGTTAGCATCTCCATGAAGTCAGCCAAGGATGGCATCTTCCAACCTCTAACTGTGAGCCTTGTGGAGTTGAAGGAAGACACAAAAACTGAGTATTCAGAACCCAGTTTGGAGAGAATGGACAACGCCAACTGTTCTTCTTTCTTCTCTATGCCACATTGTCTGATCTGCAAGACCAAGTTCTTGAACTTGGTGAAGAAGTCCTGGATGGAATCGAAATTCCCTGGGCTCAGTGAGACAAGCTCATTTTCGAGCTGGTGGCCTCTCATCTCATCAGTCTTTCCAAACAAGGTCTCAAGCTTGAGCCACACTTCATTTGGAGTTGCTAGACTTTCTACATGAAACAGGAGGTCTCTCGAAATGCTGAGACAAAGGAGGCCAAATGCCTCATCCATTCTGTTAAAAAACTTGGATTTCTCCACAGCTGAGTTTGGCTCCACCTCAGTGCCCATCGTAATTCTGTAGAGACCCTTAGATCTCAGCAAAATCACCATTTTTGCCTTCCAATCTAAATAGTTGAAGGGAGTGAGCACGTTTGGGTGAGATGGCTCCATTCTTCTCTGCTGCAATTCACACTTGCTGACAATGTTGATCTTCAATACCTGCAAACAACTCTCAAATCACTCAGGAGGGATCTACACTAACAGATTCGAACCCTGTTTGGATAGTGGGTGCATTCGGGAGAGCATCACACCTGAGAGGAGCCACTAGATTTCTCCAGTAAGATCAAGGCAATGGCCTCAGGAATTATGTGGTTTCTCCACTGCTTCTGGCAATCCACTAAAACAGTCTTGTTGGTTCGAATGGTAGCTCCAAGAGCTCTGATACCATGTAAAATCTCAATCACAGTAGAACCTAGCTACTATGGATTCCTCACTAGTGAAAGATTGCATAACATTTGCAAGAATAGCATAAATCTGTAAATGAAGAACAAAATGTATTAACACATGAAATGGGTGAAATAACAGTAATATTATTAACTCTCTAACCTCAAAATAGGTTAAGAACATCCATATATACAAATCTGGAACAATTCAAATCCATTTGGAGTGTTCACACTGATCTAGCTTAGAAATAGCTCAAACCCCCCTAGGTTGACCAAAATATCCCAAACCATCCCAAACTGGTTCGAAACTACTGTGTGAATGCTGGGAATGACTGGACAGGCCCATGTGACCTCACACATGTGGAGAGTCTGGTTGGTTAGAGGTTAGGTAGCTAGAATTGGCCAAAAATGGACAAAAGAGGCAAGTTTGTCCACATTCTGAGCATGTGCGCCCTAGGTAGAAGAGAAGCATGCTAGAATCATTAAATGACCTGGGGAGGGCGCTCTAGGCATGCTGGATGCATTAAATGCCCTGGAGAGCGCACCCAACAGCTAGTTTGACTCAGCACATGCACAAGTTTGTCCACATTGCTAACTGGTTCAAGATATTTGACCATTTACCAACTAACCAACTTAGGGATGTAATAATTAATCACTTAGGCACTAATTAACCATCATTTGATAAATTTTTAATATACCAAGGTGTGATATTGTTCTAACAGCTGTCACTGAGGAACAAGCCATCACTTGTGCCCATTTTCTAGATTTAGTCTATGCTCAATCTAGAACGTTGTTTGATATTCTCCCTGATGTGCCCTGCAACACTTACAACCCCATGAAACCACCCAAGGGACCCCAAGCTAATGGCATCATTGGATCCCTTCACACCTAGCGTTCCTCTCAAACTGTTGGTTTGTCGAACACATAAGGTTCTTCCCCATCACCAACATAGGCTGGTCATGGCACCACCAAATCATTCACTCCTGCTATCACCGAAGAAGTGAACTCTATTTCATCAGTTCCACCTTAGAACTCTGGTGGTAAGAAGATGAGCAAGGGGAAACCTAAGAAATATTTCACCCAGCAAGAACAAAAGAGCACCACTGATGATACCAAATAGAAAAGGAAGTTGAAATATCCTTGCCTACTGTGTGGTGATGATCACTTTTCTAAAGAGTCTCCCCATAGCGACAAATTTCAAAAGTTTCTTAAGGGAAAACCCACACCCACAATTCTTAACGATCCCTTCCCTGCTCAAAATCAACAATCAATCGCTCACACTTCTTCTTCCCCATCAGAAGCATCCACCACCGCACATGTTCTCATGGTATGTAATGAGACTATCAACTTGAACACCCGTTCTCACTCGTATGACTCCGTCCTAGCCAAAGAGCCTGCTGGAAATAATACTGAAAAAGCTCCCACTTCGATGCTTGATGTCACCGTACCGACTGCTCCTCTCACCATAGAGAATCCCTCTCTCGAGTCAGTTTTGTGTCCACCTAAGAGCACGATTAGAAACTCGGTTTTCAATCCTAATGCTCGGGCTACTCAAAACTACAACATTGTATAGGACCTAGCACAAGCTCCTTGTGCTATGTCGATGCTCGAGGTCTTGCAAAATTGTCCCAATCAGCGCAAGAATACTTCAAACCGAGGCTTTCCCATCAATTATCATTTCAAGTTGCTACAAAAATTGCTAGGAAGATAATCCATCGTACCGTTTTACACAAAGGATCCTCTACGTAAGTCATGTCGATCACCTGTTGGAGAGCCATTGGTTCTCCCGATTTGAACCGTTCTCCTACCACTTTGAGAGCCTTCGACGGACATGGCTTTCAACCTCATGGGATGTTACAAGCTTTACCTGTCGAGCTAGGGGGAAAGACCGCAACCTTTAGATTATAACATTCTGCTTGGTCAAAATTGGTTCTACGCCATGACTGCGGTTGCATCATCTGTCTTCCGCATAGTACAATTCCCCTATTAAGGCCGAATTGTCATAGTCGACCAACTGTATTTCTGCACACCTGACACCACTACTCACCCAGGTGATAACATTCCTTCAATTGGACAATATTCGCAAAAGTATGAGAGTGTGGAGGTTGGCCTCCTTAAGGATTCATCCCTTATGGGCGTCTTTCCTACTTCAGATCCCCCAAACCATGTTTCCACGGTGAACATGATCTCCTCACACATTTCATCTACTCCTAACTCCACTGATTCATGGCTTGTACCTGATGAAGCCACCACACACCTGATTGGAGATACTATGCCTCTATCACCCTCTGAACTCATGTATGAGGCTATCCAATCAGCGTTGGAGGACCACTTAGTTGTGGCCTCCACCTCCTATTCTCTACAACGGACATCATCTAATCCTATGCTACGGACTTTTCATTCTGATGAGTCCATTATGGAAATCCTGAGCATAGATGATCCACCATGGGAAGACCTCCACCATCATTTGTCTTTCCTTCCCTTATTGGATATTGTGGAGAACATCATTCACACCATATTTACACCAAATGTCTACTCTAGCTCTCAGTCCTTGATACTTGCATGTCAAAAGGAATTCGAAGGAAACTTCACCACCATTGATCCTACCACTTTAATAGACATTTAATTTACTCTTGGTGTAGTGGAACACATTCAGTTATGCCAAAAGTGTTCCCCTGAAGAAGTCATCGCTGCCACGGCCTTATTCAAGTGATTCCAAGACGTGTTCGCTTGAAACTATGAGGAGATGCTTGGGATAGACCCCTCCATTATTTTACACAAAATTAAAACCTATCCTGACATCAAACCTATCCGCCAAAAACTGCGACTGGTACAGCCTCGGAAGACTGCGGCAATCAACGCAGAGATTGAGAAACTATTGAAGGATGGTTTCATTTACCCTGTCCCATTAACAGAGTGGGTCTCAAACGTCATCCCTATTAATAAAAAATAGGGTACCATCCGTGTTTGTGTCGACTATCAGGATATCAATAAAGCATGTCCCAAGGACAACTACAAGACTCCCTTCATTGACCAGATCATCGACAATTGTGATGGAAGTGTCATTTTTTCATTCATGGATCGCTTTTCCGGATACAACCAAATTGAGATCCACCCGGTTGATCAACACAAGACTGCATTCATTTTCCCTTGGGGAACATTTGTATATTGTAAACTTCCATTTGGCCTTAAAAACGTTGGTGCCGCATTCCAGTGGGCCATGTCGTACACCTTCCATGATGTGAAGGACTTTGTGGAACCTTACTTGGATGACCTCCTTGCCCATTCAAAGTACCGTGAGTTCCACATAGATCATTTGACATACGTTTTCCTTAGATGCAGGAGGTACAATATCCATCTGAATCCTCACAAGAGTATTTTTGTGTCGAGTCTGGACACCTCTTAGGCTTTATTGTCTCGAAAGATGGGATCCGTATTGATCCCCCGAAGGTGGAAGCCATTGTCGCTCTTCCACCTCCAACCAACCTTACGGAACTTCACAGTATACAAGGAAGGGAAACCTATTTACGACGCTTTGTTTGTAATTTCATGCAAAAGACGCAAGGGTACATGAGACTGATGAAAAATGACATCCCATTCATTTGGGATGATCAAGCTCAACAATCTTTCGATAGTTTAAAACATGCTATCACGCATGCCCCTGTGATCCAACTGTCAAATTAATATCAAGATTACATTTTATATCTCGTCACTTCTGACACCACTATCGCCATGGTTTTGGTTCAAGAAGACCTGAACGCCCAAGAACATGTGATATACTATGCCAGTAAAGGTCTTATTGTCACTAAAACTCGCTATTCACATGTTGAGAAGCTCGCTCTCATGGCAGTCATAACCATGCAGAACTTTCGTCATTATATTTTGCTTCACACCACCACCATAATCGCTAATTTGAACCCCATGTAACATGTTCCGACTCGTTAGGTACTTGAGGGCAAGTATTCACATTGGATCGTGATACTGCAAGAATTCGATCTTCTTTTCGAAAAATCCAAGTCTAAAAAGTCTTCGATGTTTGCTGAGCTCATCTGCGACCTCCCCCGTACTGATGTAGAACCTGAGCCCTATGACTCCTTTCCGGATGAGTCATTGTTTCTTATCAATACGTCTGATCCATGGTATGGAGATATCACATTGTATCTTCAAACCCAATGTTTCAGCCCTGAATTGTCTTGTGATGACTGTCGTCGAATACGCCATCCTGCCCCATTACACCCAGCTATTACTGTTGGCCCATTCGCTAAATGGGGCATCGATTTCATGCATTGTAAGCCTAGCTTAGCTGGGGGGCATAGTTACGTCATTGTATCTATGGACTAATTTACAAATTGAGCCAAGGCAATGCCTACATACATGAACGATGGCAAGACCGCCGCACTCTTCATGTTTAACCGTGTAATAGTGCGGTTTGGAGTTCCTCAAGCGATAGTTACTGACCATGGTTCTCACTTTATTAACCATATGGTTGATGCGTTGAGTGAGAGATTGGGTTTTTGCCATGAAAACTCAACACCATACTACCCACAGTCGAACGGATAGGTCCCGTCCATTAACAAGGTCTTTAAGACTATGGTTCTTCTCCATGCTTTGGGCTTATAGAACCTCCGTTAAAACTACCACCGGATTTACTCCTTTCCAACTAGTGTATGGATTGGAGGCGGTCCTTCCCATTGAGTGTGAGATTCCGTCTCTCAAGCTCACCATCGAACTTCTCCCAAACACTACTGCCGAAGAAGAACGCTTCCTCTACCTAGCTAAGCTCGATGAGACTCACCGGGATGCCACTCTTTCCAACGAGGCTCATAAGAAATGCATCAAAGCGTAGTACGACAAGTCGGTAGAACCTCGTTCCTATAGTGAAGGGGATTTGGTCCTCACATACGACCAGAAGCATGATAAGCTAGGGGCAGGAAAATTTGAGTCCATGTGGCATGGACCTTACATAGTGAAATGCATCCTCGAGAAGGGAGCTTATGAGCTTGAAGACTACGACGGGATATCTTTGGGTGAGCCCCGCAATGGACTCTACCTAAAGTGGTACTATGCCTGATTCTTTCATGCATAAGTACTTTTTATATACTATACATGGTGTATGTGTGTTTTTGTGTGGTGTGACGCTTTTGATTTCTTGCGTGATTAGTTCTTGTTTTTTTTCTTATGCCATGTTCTGTCTACATGTGAAGATGGAAACGTGCTATAGATTCGCGGACGACACCAGCCGACATACCCATAACCTTGCTTCGGCATCCTGGATACTCTATTCACCTACCAACGAGCTCATCAGCTTAGGGGGAATGTCTCTAGGTTTAGCAACCAACAATGCTGCAGAATATCAAGCAGTCATTGCAACCTTAACTGATGTCATTTCTTTGGGTCTGGACCATGTTTTCATCCACCTGGATTCTCAACTAGTGGTTTCTCATCTTAACTGAGTCTACACCATCCGCGATCCCATTTTACTCCGTCTCTATCGACGAGTCTGTCTCCTATAAAGGTCCTTCGAGTCCATTCAGTACCTGTACATTCCACAAGATGCGAACACAGTTGCTGATTCTATGGGCAACTTCATCTTAGATTGGTACATTGCACACACATAAGTATCTATCATGAACTGTTAAAAGTAGACATAACATGTAAATAACTCATTTTATATAAGAAAACACATAACAAGACCACTTCATTCATCCATTTTAAAACACATAATGTATAAATTGCCGGAATGTCTCTCTATATATATATCATCATAAAAAGTAGTGCTAGTACAAAATCTGAAGCATGATGACTTTCAGTGAGTCTCTACAAAATCTGAAGCCTCACAGCTTTCAGTAAGTACAAAAAATCTGAGGCCTCTAAGCTCTTAGTACATGATAACAATGTAAGGCCTAACGCCTGGCCCATACAACCCTAGGTGGTCTAACAGCTCTATCCTACTAAGTGTGGAAACAGTTAACTGCTCTCGCAACCCTGCAAAGCAGCATGTTGAAGTGTGCAGTCGCTCCAACCGTGTACACCTACATGGGCCGCTACACCTCATCTACAATCGACTCGGGAACATATAATGTCAACCCACTCAAGTTGGCGTAGACACCATCCATCTCTCCAATGCCAGGATGCATGGAAGTACCCACGAATGCTCCCTCTCCTCTCTCTCTCCTTGCAAGAAGAGAGACTCCCACTGGTTGTACGAGGCCCACATCTACACACACATGTTGTGAACTTGTCAGCACTATAACAAAAAAAAAATTCTAAAAACACAAAATTAAAAAGCACAAGGGTTTATTGTTTTTACCTATATCTCCCCATGTCGCTCCTTCAGGCATCGGCAAGTCAGGGTCATCTTTGAAGTCCGTACCACTTTATAGGAAATCCTCTACCATTAATAACTGGCCCTCTACCCAGCTAAGGAACACAATGCCATATGAGATGATGGAACCCCCACCATGATGGGACATCACCACTGTCCATACAGCCATGTGTATATCCCTAGGATCCTTGTCATCCAGTGGTACCTGAGGGTGCAAGAGGGGAACCCGCTCCAAGAGGAACGAGATCACTATCGAACCGTAGCCAAACTGTTTGAGCTCTCTTTCCCGACACTTGGTTAGCTGAGCTTGCATGTTTGCGAGGACTCCCTCGCACCAGTTGTAGATCTTCGGAGACATGCAGTCTTCCGCATATAGCATCTGTGACCTGGTGGAAAAGTGAGGAACTTGACTCCCTACCATCCTCGTTGTTGATGTATATGTAACTTCGAAATGTATTTCACCCATGTATTTCATCTATGCATATTGTACTCCTATAGACATGTCATTATTCCTCTATACGTAAGTGTCGTCATTTGTATTGACAAGTGTCGCAAGTTTCATAACTTTCTGATGGGTTAGTAGACCACCATGTGTGGGGTTGGCCCTGATTAAGTTAACCATGGGTTATTAGGCTAAGTTAGACAAGTCGACCCCATTGGTTTATTGGGAAGGACAAGACAAGTATAAATAGAGATGGGGAGATCTCTATTTGATAATTCACTTACTCATTCTTCTATCACTCAGAAAGTGGCACACATGTGAGGAGGAGGATTGGCTTCTAGGAGAAGACTATCTCTTGTACTTTGGTTGTATTATTGCTCTTTCTATCTCTGAGGAAGTTGCAGGGCTTTTCACCTTCTTGGTTTTCCCCGTGGAAACTCTGTGTCTCTTGTGTGCTTGCATTATTGTGTCCATGATTGATATGCTGTAGATATGCTGTACATGTTATTCTCTCAGTTAATATCTTAGATCAGACTGAAAATTCTGAAAAAATAACATGGTATCAGAGCTAGCCTGAAAGAAGGCATGGTATGGCACTTATGACACTTGAGAAGCTAGGGATGGATATAGAAAAAACCGGTCATTGTAGCACTTTCACTATAAATCCATTTCAGTGAGGTTTCAGGATCCAAAACTCTTAAAGGTCAAAGATAAGATCCCCATGTACCTTGTTTCCGAAGCAAAAATTCTAATTGGTTGTACTTTGTGTTTTATGATCTGTACAATCTAGGGTTTCTGCATCTTCCAAATCTGAGTCATAAACAGGTGACCAAGGAAAAAAGGTCGCAACTTGGGATAGGAACCTCCAAATGAAATTCTGTAAAAAGTGACAGGTAGGGAATGGACTTTAGTTTCTCAGGGAAGGTTTTCAGAGGCTGAAGTTGAACCAGTGACATGTGGCACACCGTACAAGTTTGGTCTCATGTTTTATCCCATAAAAAGGTCACGTTGTGACATTTAGCATAACTCTCTCTCAGAGAATCCAATTGAGGTCAGACCTATGGGGTTGGAAAGATGACAGGTCATGCTACCACCGGTCAAAGTTGCAGACCCTGTGGATTCATAATTTAGGAGTTACATTAGAAACAATTAGGTGCATATTTCTATCAAAACAAAATAAGATTTTGAGCACCTTCATTCATGGCTCCGGGAATTAGAGTTTCAGATAAAGTTGGTATTTTTGTAATAGGAGACCACGGCTGAATGCTACTCATCAAAATCAAAATTTAGAGACCAAGATCAAATTTTTGGTTGGGTAGAAGGCTGGGCTTGATCAAACCCTAGTTCGGGACTTTCATCAGAAACGTGAAAAATTAGGGCTTCTACAAAAATGGGAATTTTTGAAATCTGTGACCATATCTAGAAGCTCCTTGAAAATATAAAAATCTAGAGATTTGGATCAAACTATTTGGTGGGTGAAGCTCCGGGAAACTCAAACCCTAATTTAGGGTCCTCCCTAGTGAATCCAAAAATCTGAAAGGCAATTTTGAGGGGTGAAACTTTGCAGTTTTCAAATTCTGAGTATACCAGCTTGACCAGCTCATCAAGGCACATCTTTCTATCCTTTCAGAAGTTTGAAATTCAAAGTTTGAATTTTTAGGGTTTCCCTGACAAACCCAAATCCAGCTCCAGATCCAATTTTTGCAAATCAAGTGGATTGGGTTAATCTTAGAAGAGTATGGATTGGTCACCTGCATAAGTGAAGAAGTCTCTGTTTGAAAGGGAGATGAGACTAAGGCCTTACATAAGAAGATTACAAGCAATCTCGACAGGTATGTTTCGAAATCTGTTCATGATTAAGTTTATGGTATGTTTGTCTTCATTAAGGTTAGTACAATCTTGATTAACTTTAGACTTGTCGTATCACCTTAATAAAATTATGACTGCATGATAGAAGATATTCATTGATTAGGGTTTTGACACTTATTATTGTACTAATGCATTATGGTGTTGTATGAGGTTGATATTGTCCACTAACATGAAAGGTACATCAAGAAAGACAAATCATGTTCTAGTTCAAGAACATATGACCATGGAGACATGAAGACAAATATTCATCCATTATCATGGATCACAAAGAAGATATACTTACGAGGTATGTATAACTTGGTTCTATAATGGTTAACTTATGAGATATGCAAGTTACTAGCACAATTCATTGAAGAACAAGAAGACATCATGTGGGTATGTTAGACATATCTGGCTAACATGCTAATCTAGGTATGTTTTTCCTATATCAAGTTAAAATCCTACCTTGTGTTAGGATATCTTATATAAGTATATTTGGCATGATTGATTATGATTATTCATGAAGTTATAGGTTTGAGTAATCATGGGTTTAGGCATATTATGTTTCTTACTTTAATTGATGACATGACTAACCAGAAGAGTCCTATATAAATGTTGAATACTAATGCTTATTATCTTTTGTTTAAAATTATCATTATTATACATGTTTAAAACTATTGTGTTTCTGATAGTATTGAGATTATACTAATAAATGTATGATTATGTATGAGATCTTGAGGATATCACAATAATGATACTTGTAAGCATGCATAGTGATTGAGGATGGATATAAGTTCAAGGACAGGTAATCCAGGAAGCAAATATCAAGAGGGAGCACACTCCAGTAGTTTCTGCAAGGATGCATATATTCAGAGGGAGTCGACCACTTCTCACAATCCACATCAGAATGGAGTTGCAGAAAGGAAGCAAAGTCTGAAAGGGAGTCAACCCAACAAACAAACAAAGATAAGTATTTGAATTATCATTTCTTGCATATTTGATTGTTTAAATAATATTTTTCAATGATGTATATACTGATGTTCCTAGAATTAGGCTGTGTATTTTGGCATATTAGAATAATTGCATTAATGAACATCGTACTAATAATATGCATGTAATGGGTAAGTGGCCTACGACACCGTACAACATTCCATTTCTACTTATCTAGAATGAACCTCTTTGCTGACATGTTGGGAGTAGTGCAAACTCTTAACAATGTTCTGGTAGAGATTGGAAGGCATCTAGAAAGTTACAGGATATGGATGAACGTTGTATTAAAGCATTGGCTAAAATAAATTGCATGATTGTATGACATATTTCCTTATGTGTTAGAATTTGTTCTGAAAAACTATGAGATGTTTCTAATCATGCAATTTAACTTGTTTTGTAAGAAAGATCGTATACCATCACCTACAAAAGGAGGACTACAACATTTGTTCTAGCAACAAAGATATCTATTGAAGATATTGAAGATATTGAAGTTCCCAGGATCTGGGATGAGGTAATGGAAGAATGCCATGATCCGTCGATCATGAAGAATGATGTTTGGGATGTGGTCCGAAGACCTGAAGGGAAGTCTGTTGTGACTTCCAAATGGATCTACAAGATCAAGTATGCTGTAGATGGCAGCATAGAGAGATACAAAGCAAGATTTGTAGCTTGTGGCTTCTCCCAGAAAGAAGGGATTGATTATGAAGAGACTTTTTCTCCTGTAGCTAGGTACACTTCCATCAAATAAGTACTTGCCTTTGCTGCAGTGATGAAATGGAAAATACACCAAATGGATGTCAAGACAACTTTCTTGAATGGTTTAGTCAAGGAGGAAGTGTATGTGGAGCAACCACTTGGTTTTGAAACACATGATAGGGAGTCATATGTGTGCAGGTTGAAGAAAGCCTTGTATGGCTTGAAGCAAGCTCCTAGGACTTGGTATGGTAGGATGGACAGTTTCCTATCCAACTTGGGATTTACCAAGAGTAAAGAAGATTCCAATCTTTACTACAAGGTTGAGGAAGGCAATCCTATGATACAACTTCTGTACATGGATGACCTGTTTTTTATAGGAGAAGATAGTTTCATTGCTGATACCAAGAGGAATCTTGCTACCGAGTTCGAGATGAAGGACTTGGGGATTATGCATTATTTTCTAGGCATGGAGGTGTGGCAAAGTGCAGATGGGATCTTCCTTGGAAAAGGGAAGTATACAGTAGAGATCTTGAAAAGGTTCGGGATGATGGACTACAAGGCCATGGCCACACCTATGGCATCGAACCTAAAGCTTCTTTGTGATGCTTCATCTGAGCCAGTTGATGTCACTATGTATCATCAGATGATTGGGTCATTGATGTACCTGACAAACACGAGACCTGATATTTTCTTTTCGGTGAACACATTGAACCAGTTCCTGACGAATCCCAGAGGTGTTCACTAGGTTTCCGTAAAGCATATTCTGAGGTACTTGAAGGGTACAATTGATTATGAGCTCAGGTATGATGCGAATCAAAAGTTTAACCTACAGGGTTATGTTGATTCAGACTGGGAAGGAAGTGCTGTAGATAGGAAGAGCACTTCTAGGTGCTGTTTTAGTATGGGATTAGGTGTGATCTCTTGGTTTAGCAGGAAGCAGTCCTATGTAGCACTAAGTACAGCCGAAGCAGAGTATGTTGTGAGGCAGTATTACTCTGTAAGCTACTATCTGAGCTATTTGATCTCCCGCTGGAGGCTACCAGTATCGTTTGTGACAAACAGAGTTGTGTAAAGCTATCTGAGAGCCTGGTGTTCCACGACAGGTCGAATAACATTGAGATCAAATATCACTATATTAGGGATATGGTGTAGAGAGGAGTAGTGAAGCTCTTGTATGTTGCGATGGATGAGCAGATTGCAGATGTGTTGACGAAACCACTAGCTAGAGTGAAGTTTGAGTACTTCAAAGAGAGGCTTGGTGTTCTTCAGATTGATGACACTTCAAGGAAGAATTGATGGACACATTTGCAGGAGCCATTCCAAGCATGGTGAGAGGAGGATCCTTCCCATTGCTATGGATGTAAGTGCTAGATGATGAGCATTAGGAAGATGCTCCAGTTACTGCTCTGTATATGCATCATGTTGGATGCTTGGTATATGTATATGCATCATGTTGGATGCTTGGACCATGTATCTGTATATGTATCAGGTGGATACGTTGTATGATCAGGTAGATCATGTATGTTGATATATATCAGGTGGATACATTGTATGATCAGGTGGATCATGTATCTGTGTATGTATCAGGTGGATACATTGTATGATCAAGTGGATCATGTATCTGTGTATGTATCAGGTGGATACATTGTATGATTAGGTGGATCATGTATGATGATATGTATCAGGTAGATACTTGGTATGCATCAGGTGGATGCATTGTATGATCAGGATGATCATGGATGACGAGCTTCAGGATGTTACTCTAGATGACATGCATAAGGACGATGCAGTGATGATGATCAAGATGATCATGTGTACATCAAGATGACATATGGTGAGTATCAGGTTGATACTCTGTGGCCGTGGATAGGTTGTGCAGATGAGCATGTAAGTTGACCTAGGAGATCCGATAGGTAGAGCTATGTGCTCGTAACAGCCTAGGATTCTCTTTCGAGGCATTTCTCTAGGAGAACATATAATAGAGCCCTGGGAGATCTGACAGGTAGAGTTGTGTGCTCGTAATAGCCTGGGATGATCTTTTGAGGTTTTGTCCTATGGCATGTAATGTGTCCTTGGGAGATCCGATAGGTAGAGCTGTGTGCTCGTAATAGCCTGGGATGCTCTTTCAAGGTTTTTCTATGACCACATGTAATGTGTCCTTGGGAGATGCAACAAGTAGAGCTGTGTGATTGTAACATCCTGGAATGCTCTTGCAAGGTTTTGTGGTGGGGTCACATGTAATATGCTCTTGGGAGATTCGATAGGTAGAGCTGTGGGCTCATAATAGCCTAGGATGCTACATCTAGGTTTTGTGACGCACGTAATAAGTCCTGAGGATTCCACAGTATGGCCAGTGATGAAGACCTGCAGGTGGTGGGCCTGCATCTAGTATGAAAAAGGACTGGCTCTGTAGAACTTCATATGACGAGTAGATCAGAGATTGATTGAGATAGCAGCAGCAGTGATGATGATGATGATTTGATGACGATGATCCAATGACGATGATCCAGAGAAGAAGACTTGTGCTACTAGATCTATGTCGAGAAATACCTTTCTAGTTAAGATAGAGTGTTGATGTATATGTAACTTCGGAATGTATTTCACCCATGTATTTCATCTATGTATATTGTACTCCTATAGAGATGTTATTATTCCTCTATACGAAAGTGTCATCATTTGTATTGACAAGTGTCGCAAGTGTTGTAACTTGCCGATGGGTTATTAGACCACCATGTGTGGGGTCGGCCTTGATTAAGTTAACCCTGGGTTATTAGGCTGAGTTAGACAAGTCGGCCCCATTGGTTTATTGGGCAGGACAGGATAAGCATAAATAGAGATCAGGAGATCCCTATTTGATAATTCACTTACTCACTCTTCTATCACTCGGAAAGTGGCGCACATGTGAGGACGAGGATCAACTACTAGGAGAAGACTATCTCTTGTACTTTGGTTGGATCATTTCTCTTTCTATCTCTGAGGAAGTTGCGGGGTTTTTCACCTTCTTGGTTTTCCCCAGTGAAACTCTGTGTCTCTTGTGTGCTTGCAATATTGTGTCCATGATTGATATGCTATAGATATGTTGTACATGTTATTCTCTCAGTTAATATCTTAGATCGGATTCAAAATTCTGAAAAACTAACACTCGTAATGGTGAAAAGTATGGCACACAATGGACGTTCCCGCACATCTTTTATGGGAATCTTCCCACTAGAGGCACGGGTGTTGGGAATATAGTGCTACAAGATCATGTCACCCATAGTCCAATCCCTTCCACGTGATCCAGTAAGAAGCACATTGTCCCCTCTTCGGGACAATCCGGTTAAAAATTAGATGTCCTCCACATCTATGGTAAGCACATGCTCACCAATCATGAAATATTACTGGGCCACATCCCAGCATCGGAGCATATGTG
Source organism: Larix kaempferi (assembly GCA_027924585.1). Lineage (NCBI taxonomy): Eukaryota > Viridiplantae > Streptophyta > Pinopsida > Pinales > Pinaceae > Larix > Larix kaempferi. Next base: position 68,208 of record BSBM01001857.1, on the reverse strand, counting down.
TCAGTAGAGGGATTTGGGCCCTCATGCCCTGGATCTTGAAGAACTTAAGGATCCCACAGTTCCTCAGTGCTTCCACACATTATGGATCATTTACAGCTTGTTCGTCACCTAACTCATGCTCCCATTCATGCCACTCCAAGACCATTCTGGCTGTTGGAAACCTGCCAAAAGGATATTATAAACATTGTAAACACTTGCTTCAACCACCAAAATTTCTTTTTTTTGGAATGGTTTGTGTTTGGGGATGGGCATTTCCGTTGTCGCACCCTCTTCTTGCTACCAGTGCAAAATCATAGTCCATCCATGTGACCATTGTGAGGACTCAGTCTCGTAGCAGTTCCAGAAAGGGAAGACTATGACGACCCGAGGATGCAATGGCCCTTCACAAACCAAGATAAAAGCCAAAAAAATGAACCAAATTCAAAAATGTAAACCACTACAATTATGCTGGATGAATTTTAGAGTTACCTGCTCTAGATGGCAGGTGAAATGGTTGCTCATAGCTCTCGAAATCAACAAGTGAAATTTTGGCTCCAAATGGCACTTCTCCTCCCAATTTGGCAAATGAAACAATGGGGACTATATTTGGTTTTTGATTCTATTTATAAACAAAATGGAATATTCCTTTTTCAAATATTTGATGTGTTTAGGTCATTTGCTATAGTTTGGATCGTTTTAATTACATTTGAATGCTTGATTGACTATTTGACCTAGTTTTTCGAGTGTGTAGGAGTCATAAGTGTCTTTTTTACGCCGTTTTCTTCATTGGAACTATCATCTGAGGTATGAACACTCCTTGTGTGTTTTTTGTCATTATCTTTTCATTCATTAGATTGTAATTATTTAATGATAATGAGCTTACTCTTTGTTCTTTCTCGTGCTCTTGAAAGTATGAGAATACGTTACCAAGTTATGATTTATCACTTTTCTAGGATCGTTAAACTCTTATGGAAAAGGAACCCCCCCGGAGTCTATCTTTAAGCTCTTTGCAGGCTCTCAATATACGAAAAATATTGCCAAGCGAACTTGTCACGTTCACGCTTGTAAAAGAATTTGAATGGTCGTCTTCCTGATGATAGTTTACCCCTTTTTCGGACCAGGGGGAACTACTTATGAAAAAGGTATACTCCAGTCAATCATGACTAGAAGAGTCCTCTCCTGCATTGTTTTAACCTTTTTCGGTTGATGAGGCTAACTTTACGAAAAAGGACCATTGGATTCTTCTTTATTTCTTTTCAAACTCTCTAAACATGAAGTGACGATCGATTTTACCTTCTATTGGTTCATTAAACTTTCACATTAAAGGGCCCGCCATGGGACGAACCCCTCTTATCCCAGGTTCAGAAAATATTTTGGATTGGACTCATCTATGAGATGAGCTATACCGAGCATCTGGTTACCCTCATCAAGCTCATAAAAAACACATGATGCACTCATCATTCATGATGGGGAAAAAGGAAAGATTTTATGTTACACCCCTTATCAGTGGCAGTATCTAGTCATTTCTTGAACATGGCACTCATCTGCATTTGCATACTACACTTGGATCATCTGTTTGTCCTCTAGTTTCACCTATTTCCTGAGTCTTATTACTCCTTTGAGTTATTCAAAGAATGCTTCCACCATCAGTTGCATTAGGGATTAGTATCATAACTCATCAGGTCAATACTACCAAGGCATGCCATGCCCATGTTCAAGAATACTCTCACTACTCGTTATCTACAATCAGTACACCTTTCATCATGTCGATCTACTTTGAGTCAGTCTTGCATGTCACTATACCATCCGATCTTCTCTACACATCCTTTGTCATGTTTCATGTCGATGATGGGGGATTCATCATGGCCCTCCTTCGATGGATTCATCCTTGTCGACTTCAAATCATCATTCGAGGATTGAATCTAGAAACCAACTAAGTACCTTGGACCTGCATGCCTCAATGGCAGGATACCTTGCTTTCAACAATGAGTTTACATCATTGACTCTTGATTGAAATATTTCATCTTGCGTTTGACTTCAGTTACTCATTTATTCACGCTTGATGATATGTACTGTGATACCTTGGGGATCATTGACATTAATGGTGATTTCCCTCGCACTTGTTAACGATATACATCAATGATCGGTAATCAAGTGGTTTCTACCATGTTCAACGTCAAGACATTTGTAATCACATGGATAGATTTGTATCATAGCGGGTTCAGCTTGAAGACCCTGGAGAGTCATATTTTTCCAAGGTTGCAATGGAGTTTGTATTGAGTCATGTCACACGGATCCACATTTGTATTGGTCGTGGCTGTGTTATCATCTCATCATGGATCTACACTTGTGTGTAGTATCCATGATTGTGTTCAGTCGGTCATTACTACCATGGATCTTCAATGTATTGGTCAACAGCCATGTTATATGTCATATGAGACAGTGTACTCAGAGTCAATTGTACTGCAGCAGTGTCCTTCATCCCACAAGCCGTTTCCATTCTTCTGTCAAAGCATTTCACCTATCCAAATTTCAACAGCTTCATGCTTTGGGGGGCATTTTGTTACGCCTAAAATCCTACCATCAAGAGATTTAGGGTATACATCCCTGAAGTACCATTGGCTAAGTCATTTACCTGGAAACGATACCTTTGCATTTATGCTAAGTTTTGAGAGGTTGTCGCAGGCTGTACTCATGAAACCTATGACGTCGCATCTTTCTCTATTGAAGAGTGCGACGAAGTCAGTTAATGGACAAAAATAGGTCCTTCGTGCTCATAATCCTGCTGACTTGGATCCTTATCCTTGACCTCTTGGTAGAGCTGTAACTCAGTTCCTAACCCCTTGGGAGGATCCCCTATCTCTCTCCTACCATATCTCAACCTACCCTATCCATATCCTATCCACTTATCCCTATATAAGTGAAGCTCTACCCCTGTCCAAGGGGAGGAAGTCTATAGTGTCTACATGCTGGTGAAATCATATTGGAGAGATCTCTGACTCATCCATTGAGAGACTCATACTTCCTTGGAAGGATATGGCAATCGTCTTGGATGGAGAAGGGCTACTACATTAAGCCTTGGTTGTAGTCTATTCTTATCTATGTACTTTCCCTATATTTACAGTAATATAAACACTTTCCACCAATATTGTTTATGTGTGATGATATTGTGTAGTTTACCTGCTTAACTATTTACTTAGATATCTTATTGTACAAATGCTTTTTACTTGTTTGCATTGTTCTATGTGTCTTGATAGGTCTTGCAGCGGAGATCTGACGACCGCGATATGTGGAGTAGTATCCAGGAGAAATGATCACGAAGTTAAGGTAAGGCATATAGCACTTGATCCTTAAGTAGATCTAGGAAAGTTGCTTGTAGTCTATATTATTTGTTCTAGACTCACATTGAGCTAGGGATATACGGCTCACATCGTCTTGAGTGGATTTCCCTTCCAACAGCCACCTACTCCTCCCTTTACCCATAACCACTTCGCCCCCTCTCTCTCTCTCCTTCTCCTTTGAAATGCTTACCCTCCAACTAAACCACCCTCCACTCTCTTCTCTCTTTCTCCCCTCCTCCCCCTAACTGTTACTAATCTTCTCTCTCTCTCTCTCCCCTACTCCTACACCTTCCCCTAAACCCCACAACTCTCTCTTTTCCTCTCTCTATCCTCCTATGACCACTAGACAACCCCCTCTCTCTCTCTCATTCATATCCCCCTACCCCTAACTCCCTCATCTCTATCTCACTCCTATCCCCTACACTTAACACCCCCTCTTTGTATTACTTGCTTAATCCCCCTCCACCTACCACTAAACACCCCCCATCCATTTCTCTCTACCTCCCTCTCCCCACATCCTACCCCTCCATCTCTCTATCCTAGTCCTACCACTAAAAAAGACCATACTCTCTCCCTTTCTCTGTCTCTCTCTCTAAATAGACAACACCTCTCTCCCTCTCTCTCTCTCTCTCTCTCTACCAACTTGCTAACACCCCCCCTCTCTCCCCCATACCCCTAACACACCCTCACTCTCTCCCCCAACCCCCTAACACCCTCCTCTATATCTCTTCAGGGATGATTTTAAGAACCCCACAAATTTTATATGTATACAAAATGGGTGGATCTCCTTGATATATAGGAAAACTTGAAGGCGATTTTATCAATAATATAATATGTATATATAATGTTTTTGGTGAATATTTCATTTCATTATATAATGTTGTAAAATATTGGTGAATCTTTCACTAAATTATAAGATATTGTAAAATCTTGGTGAATATTTCACTTAATTATAAAAATTTGTAAAAACTTGGCAAATCTTTCACTGATTTATAAAATATAGTAAAATTTTGGTGAATCTTTTGCTGATAAGACTCAAGCTTTTGATTATGTATATTACTAAGGTATTCCAACAAAAGAAAATACACCGGAGCTCAACTTTGGACTCTCTCGACTCCTAGACTCTTGAATGAACAAGTGTATGAATGAGGAGAGGATGGATTTATTTATACATTTCACAAGCAGTATTTGATCACTCATAACTAGAAGGTGTCAACTAAACACAACTGCACTAACTAGATTCAGGGAAAGTAGGGACTCTATTTGTTATCTCGTCCCTTAATGGTCCAATGGACATGTGGGGTCATGAATCTTGACAGGACAACAAACTGATATAATTACGTGAATATCGTAGTAGTGGGCCACTTCCTTTATATAGAGAGATAGTTCTTAGACCAATTCCAAGCTTCCAACCAATATTCTCACCAAACATTCTTCTCTTTGGTGTTGAATGGTAGGAGAGTTGCATATTTGTCAGTGAATACTTAAAATGGCTCAATCCACCAAAATTTTCCTCGGTAAGTGATAAATTCACATGTCACTATTTTAAAACATTGCAACACTATAAAAGAATCCATAAATTGATAAATAAGAACCCCATGCACTTCTAAATTCACCCAGTGGTGAGAATAATGCCCCATGCACTTCTAAATTTACCCAGTGATGAGAAAAATGCCCCAGACAATTCAATACTTGCCTCGGGCACTTCAAAATTTTCCCAAAGATTATAAAAATGCGCTAAGCACTTCAATGTTTTCCCAGGCACTTCTAAATTCTCCCAATGATGATAAAAACCCCCCATGCACTTCAATATTTTCCCCAAGCACTTCAAAATTCCCTCAAGGCACTTCAATTCTTACCCCATGCACTTCAAAATTGACCCAATGATGATAGAAATGCAAAATGCACTTCAATACGTGTATCGGCCACTTTAAAATTCTCCCAACGATGATAAAAACACCCAGACACTTCAATATTTTCCCTAGGCATTTCAAAATTCTCACAACAAAGATTAAAACACCCCCATCCACTTCCATGATTTCCCAGGCACTTCATTACTTGCCCCAGACACTTCAAAATTCATCCAATGATGATAAAGATGCCCTATGCACTTAAATAATTTCCCTATGCAATGGAGAAAAACACCCAACAATGATATAATGACCCAGGCAATAAACAAAATGCCTCAATCCACACAAATTTTCCCTGACAAGTGATAAATTTGCCCATCACTTCTAAATTCACCAAGTGATGAGAAAAACACCCCATGCACTTCAATACTTGCCCCAGGCACTTCAAAATTCTCCGAAAGATGATAAAAATGCCTTAAGCACTTCAATATTTCCCCAGGAACTTCAAAATTCTCCCAAGGATGATAAAAACTCCCCATGCACTTCAATATTTTCCCCAAGGAACTTCAATACTTGCCCCATACACTTCTAAATTCACCCAGTGATAAGAAAAACGCCCCGTGCACTTCAATACTTTTCTCTACCACTTCAAAATTCTCCCAATGATGATAAAACACCCATACACTTCAATATTTTCCCCACGTACTTGAAAATTCTCGCAGAGAAGATAAAAACGCCCCCATCCACTTCGATGTTTTCCTAGGCACTTCATTACTTTCCCTAGACACTTCATTATGTTCTGAAGGGGTATAAAGACAACATTAACACAGTGACCCAAACTTCCAAGCATTAACAACATGTAATATATATTTGCAAACACAATGACCCAAACTTCCAAGCATTAACAACACTTATTTATATAGTTGTAAATATTTCAAATAAACTTATATTTACACCACTACTACTTAAAGGAATATTTTCAATGTTTATGAAGCCTTCCCTTCATAATGGGATTCTTAACCATGTCATATATTCCAAACATAACTCAATTAGTCTCATTCATATAGGTTTGGATCCATGATCCCCTCCTGAACCAAATCTCTAGGCTTGAGACCAAACATCAAAATATGATAGTGATTCAAGTCCCCTTCCATGTGATGTCAAATATCAAATCAAAATCAATGATTCTACATGAAATCAAACATTGATGCTACCAAGCTTTGGTAGACCACATTTACTATCCCACTCAACCATAGTTGTCTCCTAGTTGGAGATCTCCTATTATGCTTCAATGAACCGCACTTCCACAATAGAACCACTAACCAATCCAAGTTCTGAGCATTCATAACTAATGACCACTACCTTTTTCCCAATCCTCTAGGTAACTTTATAATTCATTTCCCATGAGGAATTAAATCCTCCATATCCTTGTCTCTTCTCTCCCCTTCAAATCACACCATTTGATATTTCCAACAACAATTTTGTTTTGAGTCTTCCAAATTCCAACCCCAAAACCATTAAACTTCCTTGCCAATATTGGTTAAAAGAGGAACCATATAATGCCATCTCCAACCTTCACACCAAAATTATTTAGGACTATCAAATACTACATAGACTAATATTCAAACAAAAATATCAACTATGGATTTAATGTTTGCATCTCATTACCATTGTAAGCACATCTTCGATGCCCATCGTCCTACATAGAGAAATATTCTAAAATGCTTATTTTTTTTTTCTACTAGAATTTTTCATGATGCACTAACCCTAAGGAGTATGATCGGAATTCATGCAGTGGTAGTTTTCTCGTTTTCCGTGTGAACACCAATAATTATGATTTGATTTACCATTGGATGTTCTACTACACAACCTTATCATTGATATCATCATAAACTTTGCTGCCTTGACCACCATCTCCATGCACCACATGTTTGGGATCATCCATGGGAGCACACAACATCTCAACTTAACATCCAGACTGCTAAGCATGGTATATGTATACATGCTCTCCACCAAACTAAAGAAAACTTCCAAAACGATATTATTTTCTATTATAAAGACATCTACAGTCATATACCAGTTCACCACACAAAAACCAGAGGTGTCATGAACAAGTCAGTTACAAGTCAATTGTAGCTGCCAATTAGTAATGCCACTGAAAAAGCCTTTTCTTTCCCACCTAGGAAGAAAATTTTACAAAGCCACCCTGCAGCACTAGACTTAGTCCACCAGTAAGAAGGAAATCCAGACAACAACAATGGTTCCTATTTCCTACCAAAGTCCTCCAAAAAAGAACACCTCAGTTATATTCGAAATAAACAGCTGCCAATGAATGATCCAATATTTTCATATGTGGGAAGATCGAAAGCACCCTTTATAGAAACAAAGGCTTTGTAATCAAATCAATGTCCCAAAGGTGGGGAAGGATTTTATGGTGCAATTGAAAAAATTGGAATTCTACATAGGTCTATGTGAAGTCCACAACATTCCATTGATTTTCTGCAATCAAAACATCTCCTATGATTCCACCAAACTTATGTAGATCAAGTACACAATTGCTTCCTACCCAAGTCATGCTCTAAGGAGAAGTGAGATATATGGCAATGAAGGGAAACATGGTTTTTGGTATGGTTTTCCAACATATTTTTGAAGAAAAGAATTGGTTTATGTGGAGCCAGTGTATCCCAATGTAGGTTTGGATCACTTATGTATGGAGAAACAAGAGATTAAGAATTGTAGCCATAACTATGAGATTGGATATATTTATTGTTTTATATGAGCCAATATTATAAGTAAGGAGATTTAGATCATGGTTGGGTAGCGGGGACTTCATATTATTTCTCCATTCTTCATCAATTGGAACCTGATGATAAAAGACCCCATCCCCCTTCAAATTTAATGCATTAAAGATATTTAATGATGAAGTAGAAATATGTTAGAGGGCGCTCATTTATCACCTATCACATAGCATATATCACCTTCTTAGCATCTACTAATATGATAAAGGTATATATCTTTGAGCTATACTTTCATCTCCTTTGACAAACTTCTATATTAGTTAGATTCTTGTACCTGCTATGAGGTGTACCTTGAACCAACACCCTAATTCTCAACTAGGCAACTAGGTGACTATTATAGAATATGAATATGCACCAATCTGTTGTTCCAAATATTATAGTCTAGAACACCCACTTATAAGTTTCAATTGACATCAATTACGGATTAAAACGCAGCACAAAGAACTGTATAATGGACATGTGCCAATTTGCTGACAAACTTTGTAAATGGATTCTTTACAGGTTTCTATTTTGCAGATTGCTACTGGGAAAAAGGTGTTCACGTTTGACTTGATAAAACTATTTGACACAGAAAAAGATGAGTTGGATAACTGCCTCAAGCTTGTTTTCCATTCTTCTAACATTTTTAAGTTGGGTATGATACATTTATTTTTGGGTAGTTTGTGGGTTTATTGGTTAGCATAGCTGATTTTCTATTAGAAGGCTCTAGTTTCTTTTCTAGATATGCCATCTAAATATATGCTTACATAGTCAATGGCTTCTAGTTGAATACCTTCAAGGTTATGCTCTCAACAATGATTTGGAGCAGCTTTTCCAGTCGTATGGAGATTTGGTGTGTTTCCACTTCTGTGAAGCTACTTTAGACCTTCAAAAGCTTTCTGGATCCTCTAAGAGGGGCCTCTTTGGCCTTGCAAAGGTGTGGTAATGTAAAGTTTTATGTTCTAAGCATCTTGTTTTGTGTTTTTCATTTTGTACATCCTTTCAACCAACTATAACAATATATTATAATGAGAAACATATTAGTAGATGCTAAGAAGGTGATAGATTCCAAGAAGGTGACATAACTATCATTCTAAGAAGGTGATAGTCGCTATCAGAAATTAGTAGAGGGTGCTCATTTATTTCTAGAGCTTATACTTAGAAATATGGGTGCTATTCTAGAGTTATATTATTCATAAAGATAGGAATATGCGTCCACATTCTTTCATTGAAACTTGTAGCTCAAAATTATTCATATACAAAACCAATGGAATTTGATTCCATTTGTATAATCTAGAGTTCCAAGTGATGTAAGATTGGATGATGATAGTGACCAATAGAGACATTGCTCATATTTTCCCTAAGCAATTGAAAAAATAGGATAATTCCAAATATGGAAATGCATTTATGGCAGTTGTGTTCAAGGAGTTTGATCATCATCAAGAGAATATGCAACATTAGTAGAGTAGTTTTGATAGCATAGGAGAAGTGAGGTGAAGTAAGGTTTTTTTGGCATGAGTGGAGGAATTCCCTTGACCTAGGATGTCCATAACATCCTTTTCAGTATAAACATATATTGGTAAACACAAGGAAATGAATATATACCAATCAAGCACCATTTCATCTAAAACCAATAGATAAATCACATACATGACCAAATACTAACTTTAAAGATTGAACATACAAGTAATACCGGATGGCTACACATTAGGCTTTCAAAATGTGCCCAGCATTATATTGTCAAGCTTACTTGATTGCATTTTACAATTAATTTTTATGAAGGACATTTTATGGGAATCACTAAATTTTCTTCTTGGAATGGCTTAGATCTGTATCAATAGCTTTGGGTACAGATAGTAATCAACCAAGGGAAACATACCCCGAATAAAGTTGTTCCTAAAATGGAACCGGGACTATGTAGAAGGAATACGTTTTTTGTGAACTTCATAATTTTGTAAAGCATGATGTATTTCGGTATCAGAACCTATTGTTATAAATTCTAATGAAAAGGGCTGAAAATGAATACCACTAAGCCGCAATCAAGAATACAAATCCAATTTCCAAAAGAGCAATCAGTTGGGTGAGCATTAAATCATATCATAGCCATAACAGTCTACGGCTATTGGCATATATAGAAGCCTCTATACAAAGAAAAAAGGTGACCAAAGTATTATATCAAAATACACTTATTGTAACTGTCTAGGAAAAAGGATTGTTTCAAAAGGAAACATAAATATTTTATTATTTTTTAAAAACCAGGAAATACTCACAAACATGAAACTAGCGTAAATACTGAACAAAATACATTTGTAAATTGGACATCGACTACCATAAAATAAATTTTTAAACAAAACTAGAAATGCAACTCAACACTAAGCTTAAGTGCATCAACAGATGGATGGGAAATGTTTAGGTCGTTTTTGTGCTCCCGAAATACTCAGACCAATCAAAAAATAAAAACCAAAATTCAATATGTTGATTATGATTCCCAAATCTAAAATGATGGCACATTTGATGCATTTCAAGACAGATCTTCTAAACACTAAAATAACAACAGAACTTGGAAAGCAGAAGGAAGAAACAAGGGAGAACCTAGGAAACAATCTTGGAGCTGTTTTGGAAACAATAGGTAGAGGCTACATGTCCCAATCATTCTCCAAACTTCCATCGTCATACTCACATATAAAATCCTGAAAAGCTTATACTAATCATACAGCCAGGTCTTTGCTACGTTTGAGTATTGTCTTCTTTCCTTGATTCAAGCATGTGGAATGTTGACAATAAACTCGTTATCACTTTCTTGTAAACTAGATCCTTCATTATCTCTCTAATTGAAGATTTGAATTTCTAGAATCCATCGTAGGGTACGTGGTTGATTCCATTTGTTTGAAACCAACCTTATTCCAATCATTCAGGGCCTAGATCTCCATTATTTTGTGCGGGACCCTTATTTTTTCCTTGGGACACTTAGTGCTCTGGTCTAGCATCCAACATATATTGCTGTGATTATTGGTCCTGTTGACCTTCAAGCCAACCCTAAGTTGCAGTTATGAAGGAGAGACTTGATCATTTTCAAACATAAGTGTCAATCTTTGTTGTGTAAAAATAAATAACATCCATTCTTAGATGCTAAAGTTCCAAAAACCTTTCTTTCAAGTTCAACCTCTTTTCAAGATGCTTGGAATGCTTTGCACTGGTAAGAATCATGCTAAATGTTCAAGGTTTTCTTCCTCATTTTGAGAGCTTCCAACAAGTTGAATTCGTCTTATAATATGCACATCTGGGTGGTATGATGCTTCCATGTTACAGTTTTCATGCCAATAGAAAAAGTTTCTAGTTGAATACCATGAGATTTCTTTGGTCAAATTTGAGCAACTGAGATGAAATTCTATATTTTCCTGGTCTCTGTCATAGAAGTGCCTACTTGGTCCATAGTTTATTAAAATCCATTAGTTATTCCCAAGGAAGCATCCTCAACTTCATGAATAGGTCTATTAAAAAAATTGTGTCAACACTAAACAAGATCTCAATTAGCTTTCTCTAATATAAGAATGTATTTCATAGTTTATTAAAAACCAATATTTATTCCCAAGGAAGCATCCTCAACTTCATGAGTAGGTCTATTGACAAATTTCTGTGTCAACAAGCTCTTAGTCAACTGCATCTAATCTCATAATGTCTTTGGGATCTGCATCTGGGGAGCTAAAAGAGGAGAGAACTGTTCGTCAAATGCTTGAAGACATGGACCTGGAAAACCAAGGATCGCAACATAATAACATTGGTTAAGATAAAGCACAGAGTAAGCACATCTTTTACTAAAATTCAGTATTTATGCTTTGCAAGAAAATACACATTTTAGATGTTTACGTTCGAGTTTATACTTGTAGAAGTCCTATGAAATCCTCTGTGAAGGATACCTAACTCCTTTTGGATATTTTTTTCTTGATTGAATTGCTAGTTTTTTAATTTAGATACAACAATCATTTTGTATTATAATGCTGTCCAATTTGGCTGAAGCCCAGTTAATACAAAATAACATTCATTCCTATTTTTAAAAAAGTTAGCAACGAACCTAAATGCATAACCAATTAGATTATTACTGTTATTGTTATGCCTCTTCCAAGATACCATTCCAATTTGAGCTACAAGCAAAATATTGTCACTGTTTTTATCAATACAACCATGGTTGTAAACTTAAAACACTAGAGCAAGAGCCTCAAGACCTTAATTTGAGAAGTCAATAATGACAAATACCAACAAGTTCTTTCTATTTTAATAATGAAATGACATCAAGCCCAACAAGACATGTCAATATTGATGTAAATGACCTTTTTGCATCGAAAGAAGTAGGTTGTTCTATAGACCAAGTAGAGGGAGATCTTCAAACATGTATCCATTTAAGTTGCATGTGTAATGCCTCGAGAGGCAGAAAAGGCCAACTCAAGAAAATTATATATATCTAAAATCCTTGCATCCTCTGCTACCCTCTCCAACATACATATCAACAATATTTTTAAGGTTGTACAATTTTGTAATTGGATAGATTGCACTAAATGAGCTAACCATAAGAGGGTTAAGGTCATGGATATTTAATCCCTTTACATGGTCTACAGGGATAGATTGCACCTCTTCAGGGATATTTAATCCCTTTACATGGCATATAACAAATAAAAGGTAAAGGTTTTTTGAGAGCATAAAATCCATCAAAATGTTTCCATAAACTTCGTTCAACATATGGTCATGACATTTAGATTTAACACTTCTTCATATCAACACCCTTGTCTATCTTCTCTATCATACATCATTTCATTTGCAGGTTAGAGCATGATGGTTTTGGTAAGCCTTACTTTCATCCTGTAACATGACATGGGGACCTCTAGAGTGAAAGGGACTGAACTCATTACAACATTAATTATCTTGCAAAACATATTTCAATGAAATAGAGTGAAAGCATGGGAACTTTACTGGCCTATATACGTAGGTTCAGATCCATTTTATATGCAACAAACTTTAGGTATGCAACAAAGGAGGTTGAAAAATGGCCTTTAGCAGTAGTTTAAAAGGTATCTCCAGATATCTGTCTATTTTTAGAGAACGCCTTTACCCAAGAGAGGGAAAGTTTCAATTATATTTGGTCTCAAGAGGATTTAGTTCCAAATATTGAGGAGCGCTCAACCTATTGTGGGGTTTAAATGCATATTTTGTGGCAAGGCCTCATCCAAGCTAAAGGAGGAAGAAGATGACTTAGTGTGGCTACCAAATCCATCTGGGGGGGTTTACACTGCTAGCTTGGGGTACCATGTATATTTTTCATATAAATATGATAAGGAAAATAACAGTGAGAAGAAATGTAGAAACTAAAAGCACCACTAAAAACAAAGGTTTTCCTGTGGCTTGTTTTGGCCAACAAAATCTTGACTTGGGACAACCTACAAAAAGGTTCTGGAAGGGTCCAGCATGTGTCTATGGTGTAGGGAGAATGGTGAGAGTAAACATCACCTTTTCTTAGCTTCTCCATAGAAGTTTGGGGTTTTGTTAAAATAATCACGAGGTGAAGGGGCCTAGTTAGGAAAATCTGGAGAATGCCTTGGAAAGGTGGTTTGATGATAAAGACACTTCTGAAAATTCATCACTTCTAGCAAAGAAAATAACCAAAACTAAAGAGAGATGGGGGGGCTGGTAGGGAGTGGTTCCAAAAGGACACTACTTAACCTAGGGTTTCTTTGATGGGGCCTCCAAGGTGAACCCAGGGATCTGTGGTGTAGGTGGCTATGTCTATTTCTGAAAGTCATAGGATATAATTCCATGTGGCCTTGGTCAAGGTACCAAAAACAAGATAGAGCTCATAGTTGTGTATATACTGCTTACTGTTGCAAAAGAAAGAAAGGTAAAGGAAATCCATTTTTTTAGGGATTCAATATTTGTCATAGAGTGGCTCAAGATGGCCACAACAATCAAAACTTGTTTCTTCGTGATGCTATAAAGTTGATAAATAAAAGCAATACTCTAGGAGTTCTTTCATAAGAATTTTGTTCACTTGTATTTACAGAGAGAACAATTCAAACACTAATAATCTTGCAAAGAGGGCAGTTAAGTCACAGTGGGAATGATGGTGATCACTGAACTCTAAGGAGATGATGCCTCCTCTCTCTTCCATAGGAAAATTTTCAACTAATGTTGTTTTTGTTCTTGTATTTTCCTATTTTGGGAAGTTTTCTTTCTTGAGTCTCGAGATAGTAATCTGAAGTTGAACTAGTAAATACCCAGACTGTTAAAAATTACTTGTAACTTTTTTGGTTGTAGTGCATGACAAGTTGATCAGCAACATGTGGGTTCCATGTCTAGAAATACTTTTACTGAGAGTACCTCTCCTTGTTTCTTCTTGAGATAACAAAAAAGACTAAGTTTTTGTTTGGAAAAAAAAACAATATCAAATGACAAACCCAAAAATAGATATTTACTCCTGGTATCTCTCTCTTAATATGTATGACACATATATCAATCACATTTTTTTATTCAATGAAATATCTTCCAAATTTATATATGAATGATCATACTTTTGCCACGTATGCATTGCACAAACATTAAATTACAAATGACTATGACTTCAAAGAAATTTCTTAGACATTTGTAAAATAAACATCAAAATACATTCAACCTCTCAATTTAATATCGAAAAATGTTTCTGTTGCATGGTCACACAATGATAACACTTTTTCTGTAAACATTTAAATTTAAATTTTAACTTGTTCCCCACCAGCTACAAACATATTCATTTTTTTGCAGTTTCTAGCTTTGCAAGAGTATTGTTGTCAGAAGAAATTATTGCCACTGTCAACCTGAACCATAGAGTTATGAACCGCCAATAGGCTTCTTCTTGTCAATGCCACTCATATTCTTCTAGTGAGTTTCAATCTCTTCAATGACTATGTCAACCCCTAAATAGGAAAATATGTGAAGAAACATAGATCCTCAAAAGTGCTCCCATATGAAATTCAGAAACAGTTCAATTATTTAGAGTGAATATTGTCAAGCCTCATCATGGCCTCACATGCCAGCATGGATATAACCTACAACTGCCCTCGACTTCAAAATAAATATACATGGTCATTAAAAGGCTTTTATTAAGAAACTTATATTAATTCCACTTAGTTTATGTTTCAAATTATGCATAAGATTTGAATCAAGCTCATTTCCAAAGAGGACTGTCAAATCATCGGCTAAAGAACTAAACAATGAAAAATAACCCACAAATAATATATGGAATCAATTTATATTTGGATTTGTAATTAGAACTAATGGACTGAACCTTTTGAAAACATCCCTCTCATATGTTCCAGATACAACTTTTCTTGATATATTACAATAAAAAATGGGGACCTAAAGAACATAATATATTATATAATTCAACGTTAAGTTAGTTGATAACTGAATAGTGACTTCAGTTTTGATGCTACTAATTCATATGAAAAAAGACAGTTAGCCAATTTTTGAATCGGCTCGTCACTAGAATTTTTTGGACTTGCAGAAGCTTCTTTTCCCACATTGGATTTTTCCATAGTTAAGTAATTGTGTGTAGTTGAACTCGTATTTTCTCCATCATTTTTAGAAGGATTTAGATAATTGTCATTATATAATACAGAATCATGATCTGCCACCTACATCTCTTGATTTTGCTCATGTACAGGGGTTTTGGGACTATCAAGTGTAGAGTTCATTTGGTTAATCACAGTTTCCTTTGCTTCATGGGCTACATCTGAATCTTGTAAGGAAAAAGAACAATACAAAAATAGTTATTTTGACAAAATTCCAATATTCACTAAGTTTTTATATTAAATACCTTCATTTGAAGTAGTTTACAAGACATGATAAATGAATGCTTGATTAGGATTTGAAATCTACAAAGATGGAATAAGAAAATACAATTTTGACCGCAAAGACACTGCTGTTTGTTCTTTAAAAAGTTTCATGCAAAACTATCAAAACTTCAAAATATGGAAAGTATCACATGGAAGAGTGTTGACACTATGATACATCCAAAGTTACAGCTTTGGAATGACAATGAAACCAAGTGATCAAGAAACAATATATTTGCAGACATATACAAGAGAAAGGATATAAAAAATCACAACATGATTTGGGAATTATAATACACCTCATATTCCAACTTGCAGTCTATTTACATAAAAAAACTATACATGACTAGCAAACATAGAGGTGAAGCAAAGTACTCAAAACACAACTGAAATACCTCCAGGTTGTTGGAAACCTGAGTTGGTATTGATGTCAAACAAAAGTTCTATGATTGAACTTTTCCAGTTTGAAGAAGTATATGCCAATGTCAACCTACAGGAATTTACAGTCACCCTACAAGAAGCTACAACAAATTACAATCATCTCATATGAAGCAACAGTCAAAGCAAAACTTCTGCTGCAAAATCATCCAAGTCTTCCCAAGCCTCTGTGATCCGAGCTTTGATATTATCAGTGGTTGAAATCAACAATTGTCAATGGTGATTCCCTAATCAAAATTATATGAACAATAAAATTCGGTGCAATTTGAATAAACCCTAGAACAAGTCATACTGTCCAATCCGAAATTTGCAGACTTCCAGTAAAGAACTATGTTGATTTGCAAATGTGACACAAGCATGGATATTCTACAGGATATCAGTCATGGAAAATTTTCCTAATTTAAATACCTAACATGTTGACAAAAGCAATACCCCTGAAATACTATCCCATTCCAAAAAATGACGAAAGTGAAACTAGAGGAAAATGTGGGGAATGAAAATCAATTTTAAAGAATCGAAAGTTGAGAAGAGTACCTTATCAACAAAAAGTTTATGAAGCTCCCTGAAAATTGCCTCCAGTAGAGGAACATCGAGCATCTGTGGTGGGATTCGAAGAATTGAGAGCAGAGAGAATTTATAATTTATCTTACCTCCCAGCTTGTTGAACCGAATTTTGCATGAGTGAGAGTCGAACATGTGATTCACAAGATTTCGTGGAATTCCTAGGATTTTATAGGCACATGGGGGGGTGAAATAGTTGTTTGAAGCCACCCCAACTTAATATTAGGGGATGAAAGAGTTGTTTCAAGCCACCATGATTGGTTATCGGGGGGCGAAATAGCCATATGAACCCAACAATGAGTGTATATCGGGCGCGAATACCATATTTTTGATAGATCAAACTAGAAATGAGTGTGAATGACATTTTTTTTAACAATCTAACCCGAAATGGAGGGCGAATGCTAGAGTTTTAGCAAATTTCGGGTGCGATTTCCATATTTTGTGAGATTTTTAGCAAATTTAGGGGGGCAATTTCCATATTTTGGGAGAGAGCGTTGTTAGACGGGAAGGCTATTTTCTTTGAAAATATTATGTTGTTAATAAATAGTGGACGATTTTTTTTCCATTTTTTCTAATATACAAAATTCCCCCACCAATTTTTTGAAACCCCTTAATTTCTCCCATGGGCTATAATTTGCCCCTTAAACCATCCCTGTATCTCTCTACCCTCATCAACCTTAACCTTACTAACCCCGCCTCTCTCTACTACTAACATCCCTCCTCTATTTGTCTCTCTCCCCTCCTCCCCCTAATGCTTATTAACCCCCTCCCCTATCCCATGCTCCCCTCTCTCTCCCCCAATCCCCTAACACCCCCTCTTTCTCTCCCCCAACCCCCTAACAACCCCCCTCTCTCTCTCGCCCAACCCCCTAACACCTGCCCTCTCTCTCTCCCCCAACCCCCTAGCACCCTCCTCTATCTCTCTCTCTACCCTCCTCACCCTAAGACTTACTAATACCTCTCTCTCTCTCTCTACTAATAACACCCATCCTCTATTTCTCTCTCTCTCCCCTCGTCACTCTAACCATTACTAACCCTATCTCTCTAACCATGATGCCCACCCCTTTATTTCTCCAAACCCCCTAATACCCCCCCCCTCTATCTCTCTCGAACCTACCTTATACCCCACTACCTAAATAACCACCTCACTTATCTCTCTCCCTTATTCCTCACACCCCTAACCCCCCTCTATCTTTGTCTCTCCTAATTCACCTCCTCTCTATCACTAACCACCCCTCCATTCCTTTCTATCTGTGCCCCCCTCTCCCCCATACTCATCTCCCTACCAATAACCAACCTCCCCCTCTCTCAATATCCCCCTCTAACCGTAACCACCCCTCGCCACTCTCCATCTCTCTCTCTCACACACTTTATCTCTCTCTCTCTATATATATATCCCCCCTACTCCTCCCTCTCTCACTAACCATAAACCCTCTCTCTTTCTCTATACCTAACCACCCACTCTATCTCTCCTAATCTCCCTCCCCCTTACCAATAACCACAACCCCCATCTCTCTCTCTCTCTCTCTCTCTCCCTCTCTCTATATTACTGACCCACCCTCCTTTATCTTTCCCTCTCCCTCCCTCACACTAACCCTTACTAACACCCACCTCTCTCTCTCTCTCTCTCTCTCTCTCTCTCTCTCTCTCTCTCTCTCTCTCTCCCCCCTCCTCTCACTCTCTCCCCTCATCTCTCTCTTTCTCTGCCTCTCTCCCTCCCTCTTCTCGCCCTCTCTCTCATCGTCCTCTCTCTCTCTCTCATCCTCTCTCTCTCTCTCTCTCTCGTCCTCTCTCTCTCTCTCTCTCTCTCTCTCTCTCTCTCTCTCTCCTCGCCCTCTCTCTCCTTTCCCTCTCTCTATCTCTCTCTTTCTCTCTATCTATCTATATATCTCTCACTCTCTCCCTATCCCCTCTCTTCTTCCCTCTATACCACTCTCCCTCCCTCTCTCGCTCCCTCCCTCCCTCCATCTCCCTTCCCCCCTCTCTTCCCCCCTCTCTCTCTTTCTCTATTTCTCTCCCTCCCCCTCCCTCTCTACCTCCTTCTCTCCCTCCATCCCCCCCTCTCCATCTCTCTCTCTCTCTCTCTCTCTATCTATCTCTCTCTCTCTCTTTACTACTAAGCCACCCTCCTATAACTTGCATTCTCCCCTCCTAACACTAAACCTTGCTAACACCCACCTCTCTCTCTCTCTCTCCCTCTCCCTCTTCTTTCCCCCTCCCTCCCTCTCTTCCTATCTACCTCTCTCTCTCTCTCGCTCCCCCCCACCCTCACTCTCTCTCTCTCTCTCTCTCTCTCTCTCTCTCACACTCCCTCCAATCCCTCTCTCTCTCTTTCTCTTCTTCTCTCTCCCCCTCCCTCTCTTCCTCTCTACCTCTCTCTCTATCACTCCCCCTTGTGTCTCTCTTTCCCTTCCTCCCTATCCTTCTCTCCCTCCCTTCCTCTCTCTCTCTCTCTCTCTCTCTCTCTCTCTCTCTCTCTCGTTCCCTTTGTCTCCTTCCCTCCTTGCCTCCCTCCCTCTCTCTCTCCACCCTCTTCTCTCTCTCTCTACTATTGACCCACCCTCCTCTAAAATCACACTCTCCCCTCTTGACACTAATGATTACTAACACCTACCTCTCCCTCTCTCTCTCTCTCTCTCTCTCTCACCCTTCTTCCCCTGCCCCACTCCCTTTCTCCCCTTCCCCCTCCCTCTCTCCCCTTCCCCCTCCCCTCCTCCCTCTGTCCCTCATCCTCCCCTCCCTCCCTCCCTCATCCTCCCCTCCCCCCCCCCCCCCTCTCTCTCTCTCTCTCTCTCTCTCTCTCTCTCTCCCTCTCTCTCCTCCCTTCCTCCCTCTCTTTTCCCCCCCTCTCTCTCTCTCCCTCCTCCTCTCCCTCCTCTCTCCCTCCCTCCCACCTCTCTCTCTCCCTCCCTCCCACCTCTCTCTCCCTCCTACCCACCTCTCTCTCTCTACCAATAAGTCCCCCCTTCTCTCTCTCTCTCTCTCTCTAACCCCCCACTCCCTCATCTCTCTCATTCTCCCCACTACTCCTCCCCTACTACTCCACCTACCCATCTCTCTCTCTCTCCCAACCCCCTAACACCCCCCTCCCTCTTGTAATCCATCTGCCTGCACCACTAACAATCCCCCTTCATGTTGAATAAAGAACCCATAAACATTGTTTTTATGCATAAGACAAAAAAGTAGAGATTGGTTAAACTTTATCTTCAATTTCCCTTCTATAATATATAACTTTTGCATTTTATTAATAAATTTTTTTTTTATACATTTAAAAAAAAAAATCATTTTTATAATTTAAAACTTACATTTTATAAGTAGAATTTTATACATTTTATAAAAAAATAAAAAAAATTATATATAATTACAATAAAAAAATATATAATATAATATTGAAAACTTAAAATCATAAATATAACTATAATAATTTTCTTTTTATTAATTAAAATTTGTGTTTAAAAGATGTTTTATTAATTTTATAAACAATATTTATATATTTTCTTTTTATTAATTAAAATTTGTGTTTAAAAGATGTTTTATTAATTTTATAAACAATATTTATATTCCATGAAATAGATGACATAATATTAAAAACTAGCAAACCATATTAAAATATTTAAAAATCCATCCCAAACCTAATGAGAATAGACAATAAACTATTTTGAATAGAAGAAACTATTTAATCTCACCTACTTTTTTATAGTATCTGAAATCAAGAAAGAGTGAAAAAAACAATAAATAAAAAATGGTTAACAATACTTAAATAGTCAATTATACTACTTCCAACAAATCTAAATCCCAAAATATAACGTCAACAAACTATTTTGAATAGAAAAAACTATTTAATCTCACTTACTTTTTATAGTATTTTTTTATAAATAACTCGAGAGCACTGAAATCGAGAAAGAGTGAAAAACGCTAAAACAATATGAAGATAAGAAATGGTTAACAATACTTAAATGGTCAATTATACTACTTCCAACAAATCTAAATCCTAAAATATAACGTCAACCCACAAAACAAATCTAACTATCCAAACGAAGTTAATAAACCCTAACCCAAAAGAGCAAAATAATCATTCCACTGGGTTTCTATGTCCTCTCGCTGGATATTCCTAAGAAGACACACATATGTAGCGGCATCCACTTCAACATGGCCATGGAAAGTACCATCGAGCTGATGGCCATGCACAGTACCAAGAACTAATTTAATGAACACAAATAGCATGGAGCATGAATGACCTTTTAACTGCATTATAAATGGATTGACAAGGCAAGGAATCTCATGGAATTCTTAACTAATTAAATAGTTAATAATACTTAAATAGTTAATTAAACTCCTTCCAACAAATCTAAATCCCAAAGGATCCTGTAACCTTGGCAAAGAACTAATTTAATGAACAGAAATAGCATGGAGCTTGAATGACCTTTCAACTACACTATATATGGATTGACAAGGCAATGAATAGCATGGAATTCTTCGCTATATTTGATTAAGGTAAATATATTTTCAAATGGAAAACCTTTTACGTTTTCAAAATCTTCAAAACACGGCTTGTTATTTCAAATATTAATGGTCCTATTTAACTAAAATTAATTTTAAAAAATCAACCGCACAAAAATTAAACTATAATTAAAATTTACGCAAGCAATCACTGAAGCAAACAAAAAGTTTAAATTTACGCAAGCAATCACTGAAGCAAACAAAATTTTTTAATTTACGCAAGCAGTCACTGAAGCAAACAAAAATAAATAATGCATACCTGGAGAATATTGAATCGAAACCCTTCCTTTGAGTTATCTCCATATGTTGAAAGCAAATAAGTAGACGCAG
Organism: Larix kaempferi; assembly: GCA_027924585.1. Taxonomy (NCBI): domain Eukaryota; kingdom Viridiplantae; phylum Streptophyta; class Pinopsida; order Pinales; family Pinaceae; genus Larix; species Larix kaempferi. Next base: position 46,576 of record BSBM01001857.1, on the reverse strand, counting down.
ATGGCATTCCTCGTTCCACCAATCTCAGGCAAGGGAGAAATAATGGTTGATAATTTGTCAGGTCTCTAGAGGTACACATAAATAATTCGCTGAAACCAACACACTAGGCATAATTCCCACTCGGCATATTTCGATTCCAACGCGCCCAACACTTTGTATCTTTCCTGTAGAAAAGTGGCTTTTATCAGGTAGCTTAATGGAAGCCATGCCGCCGATCATTGTCGAGAGAGAATGACCAACGAATCCATGTTTAGTTCCTCCAAAACTGGGCTTCCAGAATGCTGCAGAAACACTAAAATGGAGAGTGCCAACCGATACTAAGCATTTGGTTTAGCATACTCAGGAACCAGGGTTGAAAAATAGGACGCAGACCCTGGATTTGCTCTTATCGCAGGTAACAAGGTCTATGTTAGAGCAGCTGACGAGCATTTCACGGTAAAGGACGTAGCCCCCACCTTATCATCAGCGATGAACATCCCCGCTTAGTTTCCTCCTGAGCAATTTCAGACACCCACTTTCCAACAGTCAAGATCTTCTTCGCAACAGCAATCTTTCATAACGAACCACAATCCACAACGACCTGCACTCGGTCCTTCTGCAGGAAATCACAGTGTTGAGGTTACTCTGCATCCTCTACAAGAGTCGATACCGGAAGAGCTGAATCCATGGAGAATTTCGATTGCCCTGTACATTGAATGAGCAACCTCACCATCGTTTCAGAGGCTCAATAGGTATGGTGGGAGAAAAGCAGCAACGAAATCAAATTGGCAGCAATAGTAGCGCTCTCCGTGGAGGGCAAACAACGACCAACTTCAACGGTAATAGAGACCTTGATAATCTCTCCAAGGGATTTAAGCGGAGAGAGGCTGGGAATAAGGATCATCGCGAAAACAAATTACCCACTTCATTTCCTACTGTGCCAAGGGGAAATCGAGCAATAATCGTTGCTCGAAATATAGTTCCTGAGCAGGGTTTAACAAAAAACAGTATTATCGGTGTTGAAGTGGGATGTGATCAAGGAATTCAAAATAGCTATTTGGCAGGCAGGCCATTGAAGATACGATACGAGTAAAGAGCAACCGTATTGTTCCAGGAGATACATCCCATGGAAACCAACACCTTCTTCTGGAATCCTCGTTCTCCATACATCGCACAACTATGAGAGTAGCAGACTCATGAAAGATAAGCATAAATACAAAGTAAATATGAAATGCTAACAAGCACTTCGGTTTCTTCAAAAACCCTTCATCTACGGTATTAACACTCCCTCTTGTATCTCAACCTTTCAACGGTCAGTTTTTGCGTTTGCTTTTAGCTTTTTTAGCACTAACTTTTCTAACGATTATGAGTGTTGCTTTTGTTGTTTTTTTTTTTGCTTTTTAGGCACTAACTTTTCTGACCGTTATGAGTGTTTCTTTTGTTGGACCCACACAAAACGGCTAAAAAAATAGGTTTAAAATTGAATTCATAATCGAGGATGATACAATTGAGAGTCCATATAAATGTATTAAGTATATACTATTTTTTTTAGCTATCTTTAAATTGAAAAGTGAATTTGTTATATATACATTTTTTTTTAAATATATGCTTTGTATTTATTTATGACGAAGCATGTTAAATTTTATATTAAATTTTTATAGTGGACCTTAATCTTTAACCATTTCTAAATTGGACAAATGAAACTTTCTATATATATACTACCTATTTTGAAAATGAATACTTAACCATGTTTAAATTAGACAAGTGAATGTGTTATTTATACATAATTTTTTTAAAAACTAGTTATAAAGAAGTTGTCTAAATATTGGACGATTTGGACTAGGGCTTATGGTTGTTCATCATAATCCCTTATTTTTTATTTTGCAAAAGTCTAATTTAGCTGTGTTTTAATGGTATGGTAGAAACACATTCAACACCATAAAAAACACTTGAATATAAAATGAATCCAATACTTTTCCATTCACACTAAAATTCCCTTCAATATAATATAATCCCAAAAGTATATATATATATAATGACTTTATTTAATCTAAAAAACATTTCATTCACACTAAAAGTCCATTCAATATGATATAATCCCAAAAGTGTGTATATATATATATGACTTTATTTAATCTTAAAAACATAAATAGAGTTACTTCTAATAGAGTCATCTACAAACACATAGAGCATAAAATAATATTTGTAATGTGTTAAGAAACGAATCAAATAGAGTGTATATGAAAGTTATGGTACTCGTATATTGATTTATCAAAATAGGTTCATGTCCTTGAGACCTTGTTCCTTTTGTCACCTCATCTTATAGGGTTAGTGTTTAAAATCCTTATGGTTTTGTCCTCCTAAGGTTTTACACTTTATGTTGATCTAGAAATTTGTTCCCTCTTGTAAGAATCTTTTGTAATTGATCATAGCAAACACATGTTTCTTAAGAAATGATTTATCACCATTCTAGCCATTACATATAGCCATGCTTTTCTATTTCATTCATTAATAAAAATTTTGTTTCATTGTATTATTGTCCTCCATGTAATAACTCTATGTGATTCCATCTATATTTCTATCTTCATTTCATTTTCCACATAATTTGAATTATCCATCAATATTGATTAAAATTGATTAAACTCTCATTTTATTTTCGCTAAATAAACCGGGAAGCAAAAAATACCTCACTTGTAAGAAAAATTGTAATTGACATGTTCATCACTCCAAAAATTATAATCAAATTATGCCAATTGTTTTGAGTCCATGTTGTTAAAAAAAATGTAGGTGGACACTTTTGGTGGTTAAAAATCAGCATGACACACCACCAAAATATGCATAAAGTGCCTCGCTAGCCAAAGTAATGATTTTGTGTGGATATCCATTTGGTGGGAGCCTGAGCTTCTTCTCATGTATTTAATACCTACTATATAGGATTTGAAATAGTGGCTTGATTTCATTCAAATCTTGTTTCATGAGTCAAATTTTAATATACAAAGAAGTCTTGTAGGCACAGCGTGGACCTATATAAAAACACTTGGTAAAATTGTAGATTTGTCCCAAAAATCATATGTAAGGATTCCAATGATCATAAGGAATATACTATAATTATATGAATTTGAAGTGCATGTATTCATCCATCTCCTTGACTCCATCATTTAATGCACCATTCTTGTTATGCATGATGTCTAGATTTTGGCACAAAAACTCTGAATTATGTGATACAATTGTGTAGTTTACCTTATTATGTTATAAATCATGGTTAAATTGTCACATGCCCAAAAATATGAATAATTTATGTTGTGAGAAAGACATGTTATGAGTTATCGTAAGGTTTTTTATGATTATTGACCAAGTGGTGTCAAGGATGAATCTAATTAAATACTCTAATATTTTTATTATTAGTAATTAAAAGAGGAGACAAATATGCAAAGGAGATTGTTAAAGAGTGTTCACTGACCCACTAGGAGGAATGAATTGGGGTGGAGAGCAAATGGACAAGTGGCAGCTTCTTCATTCACTTCTAGCTGTTGCACTTGGCAATTTCCCTATTTTTTGTGGTCATGTTCCCCAAGAAAGTTGTACATAGCACGTGGCTCAATAATTATTGAAAAGTGACCAAAGGCCTAGGCACTCTATACACCAATTGAATTGAGCATGTGGCTCACCAATTATTCTTCTTTCTTGTGACATTCTGAGTTATCGGAAAAAGGTGGGAGTGCACAAGAGATTCGATGGGGGGAAGGCTAGGGTGAATGCTATAGTAAGTCTGCAGCTGAAACAATACTGTCGAGTGCATCTATTATACTACTGCATGCTAAAAATTAAGGGTACTACTGAGTGCAGATATCATACTGCTGAAGGCAGAAGTTATACTACTGAGCACAAAAACCATTACTGCTGAGTTGCAGAAAGATAAGCTTGCCTCCACACAGCATCTTCATCCTAGTGGTTTAGTGAATAGGTTAGGGGGTCCTAAGGAAAGTAACATTGGATGTCTTTAGGAAAAGGTTGGGTGGAACAGGCTCCTTTGGGTGTTTGTCCCCCTCTTTAGTTATCAGGTTCTACGTTGTTTTTATGTTATTTATTTTTAAAAACTATTGTGCTATTCCTGAAAATTGTATGTATAAGTTAACATATTTCCAGATGTTTCTTAGTTATCAGCTAGCTGTTAGAAATGATAGATTTATTATGTAAAATGAATGGGTGAATAAGATTGAAAAATATAGAATGAATGAAAATAAATTTCTTCGTGTATTTTTCCTTTCACCATAGGTGATGTACTCTAGTACAGGAAGAGGGTTAATTAACATTGATGAAATGATCTGTAAATAAAAGTGTTTATTGTTCAAAATAAACTAGATTTCTTTAAGTAGAATGCTACTCTCTTAAACATGAAATCTCTCAATATAATTACTTTTTATTTCAAATAATTAATATAAAAACCTAGCACTAAAATCCACTTTATCTCATCATAGATTTTCTACATTGTAATTACTTTTATAAAACGAAAATGATGCTATTTATGCTATTAAGATTTACAATATTGACTCATGGAGAATTTACAATCAACTAAATAGAGTATTTTTCTATCACGATATGTATACAGGATTATTATGATTTAACTAGTGTAATGTATAGAGCTCTCATAAACATTATAGAGCTATATTATCTTTTGAAAACCCTAGATAAAACCTATGGGTATCATTTGTTCGTAAACAAAGAATTATATAAACATATCAAGTCGAAAATAGAGTTCTGAAAAACGCATAAAACTCATAAAACATAATATGCAATCTTTTGATATTGCTCGAAAAGTATTACGCATTATACAATAGCATATTAAGTTCAAATTTTAATACATTGGTCAAACCCTATAAGCACCTTTAGATGCCAAATGTCATACATACGAAAGAATGTAGCATACATATATTTTTTATCCATGTCTTAAATCTTACAAACATCATAAATATAAAACAACAGAGATATTACAATCTCATGACAAGGGATCGAGATCCGTAAGGGCTCACGCTAAGATCTTTAAATATTATGAACTAGGTTAATACAACCGAGTTTCTCCAACCTAATAAAATACAGGGGGCCTTGGCATCCATGGTATAATTTCTTAATTTAATCTTTAACATAATACAGTCAAAGCCAGTGTAGAAACACAAAGCGCATCAAGAACAGAGTTCAGATGCATCATTGCCATAAAGCTTAGATAGGTAACAAAAGATTGAGTTTAATTTAAAGACTAAGGGTTCGAGTCTCAATAGTGAGCTCGCCCAGTCATTGTGATAAAACTTGGATAGGTTTTAGGATTAATACCGTATAGCAAACTGAGAACGTGAACATTAAAAACTCTGAATCAAAACAATAAAAGTTAAACACAGAATCAAGTTAGTGCTTGGACCAATCTTTTACACATTCATCATTTAACTATCATTAAAGTCGTATTCAGATTGGTAAATGCCGAAAGGCTCATACAAGACAAGAATATTAACCCACATAATTCTTTTAATAAATAATGAATGTCATTTAACACTTTCATTCCTTATGTTCATTTCTTTGACAAAAGTCTCAAGCCAAAACATTCATATTAAAAAAGCATGAGACAGGTAACAACAGTCTCAACAGAGACGTAGATACAAACTGGAAGAAACAAACTGTCATGGTTTTCGTTTAAAGCACATGTCAAACCCCAGTACCAACCTATACAAACTTCCCATGCCCTATGGCTTACAACACAGTAAATCACCAACGTTGACAGTTCTTCCAAACATGTTGACAGAGGAGACTTCGTGGAAGAAATCGAGGGCTTACCGTGGTGTTAAACCACTCGGGTTGCCTTTAAAACATTGAATAGTTGAAGCCGAATCCAAGAAGAGAACATCGAGCAGCTAGAGACTGGGAACAACCTGCCAAAGCATTCAATGTAATTAGACCTGGTTATATGTCTCAAATATAAATAAAATAAATTAAAAGAGTCTGAGTCGAAGTAGTTCCTACCTCTTACACGGTTTTGCGAAGCACCATGAGCGTAGCTTACCATGACAATGAGACAACGATGGCATTACTTTGAACATTACTGAAATTCATTAAGGACACTCATGTTATCCAGTAAGTTCAATGCTGGAAAACTGAGTAGAGGTGCCCAAATGGCCATGGCCGCCAAGCGAGATCTCGGCTCTCCGAAACCCTCACACAACAGTAATAACAATGCAAAGACCAGTGAGGAATTAGGGCTTTGTCCCTTACGTGTTGAATCTCCACCAACTTTCACGTGGCTCATCAATGAGCTAGGGTGGCACCCACTACCATTTCGTTTTTTGACCCACAAACATAAAGTTTGAAGCAGGATGATCCCATCCGAATTTTCCAGTTTACCATTACGCCAAAGACCTTGGTTTTAATATAAACATAATGCTTGCCAATCAAAATACATACCACTAGTGCGCCAAGGACTTGGGGTTAGTCTTTATAATGTTATATTATATCAAATATCACCAATGTTAACTAAGTGATACTTCACCATCTTGAAACAATCTTTTAGAGCTAGGACTTTTCAACCCATAGTTAGGGTCGTAATAACTTTAAGACTTGGAAATATAATTATATAGATAAGTATAACTTAGCCATTAAAATCCATCAAAACATTAGCCATTTAGTGCATGAGATTCCTAATTGAAGCCTGGACAGAATGACATAACATGTATTAGCTTTAACAACTAAGAATTACTTGTCAAAAACCACTTGTCATTCAAAAAGAATTACACGAAAGCAAATATTAAGTTAAAACAGGTCACGAAATGATAATGGTAAGCAACATAACAACACTAATAACACTTGAGATAAGATAGGGATTTACGACATTGAGTTTGGAATATCGTCATTATACATTTGTTTCACCATGATGTATTAGTTTGTATGTATTAACCTAATGCTCATTGTGTTATAGATACTGACACAAATGAGTTCATAAATATTCTGAAGCATTATAATAGATTTAAAACCCTACTTAAATGTTTAAGGACAAATAAGATAATCATTGAATTTAGGAATATCAGAATAGAACCAATGATGTTACAAAGACATTTGTAAATGAGGTAAGAGAATTTCCGGAGGCATAATGCTGCTTTAAGGACATTATAACATTAATTACAGACATAGGAACAATTATCTATCTATATGTCGTTATGACACTTTTTTATTTTGAAGAAAGTTGTAAACAGATAATTGTCGCATTTAAGAGTATAATTACCTAGTGACAAAGTTGATAAACATTTACATTTATTCTTCTGCATAATAAATAATAGCATTTATAATGATCATACAAATTTTAATTTTTTGTGAAATTTGGGGATGTTACATGTGGTATCAGAGCACAAGTTCAAACATTATGCCTCAAAGTGGCTCAACTCACGCAATTGAAATTGAAAACAGAAAATTCAATTACTGATTTTTGTTTTACTTTGTTTATGTTCAACACATTTTATATTTAGTTTGCATGTATGGAAAGACCGGAAGAGTAAGTTGAGGACAGGTTCCATCATAGTGATCAAAATAATAACGAACATGAACATATTAACGAAAGAAATATATTCATAGAATTAAATGATAATTCATTTGAATTACTTCGAATAGTTAAAGATTTAAAGGCTGAGATGAAAACTATAAAAGAAGAGAATGAGCGGATTTTAAAATCCCAAGAAGAACTCAATCAGATCTTGATGGATAAATACCATAATAACAAAAAAGATAAAAGAACACAAATTAATTATGAATCTGGAACCATGTCCTACCAACATAACGGTAAGAAACTAAAATATTCTAATTATGAAACTAGCTCTTCTTCTGAAATTAATGTTAAACCACCCATTAAGAAGCACAAGTATTCAAACGACAGTAGTGATAGTGATTACCAGTCAAAAAGGAGAAAGTACAAACCGTACAAAGAGATTTCTAGAGAGTTTAAGAAGATTAAGCCACCAACTTTTAATGGGAAACTCAAAAGGAAGAGGAAGCCGAAGCATGGTTGTCTGGTATGAAGAAATATTTTCAAATTTACAATTATTCATACCAGTTAAAAGATAAAATGGAAATCTATAATCTAAGTGGAAAAGCCGACATCTAGTGGCAAGATTTAAAATGAGTAAAAGGCATAAAAGAAAAGAGCATAAATTGGAACACTTTTAAAAAGTACTTTAAAAAGAAATTTATGTTGGAACAGTATTTTGAAGAACGAGCTAAGGAGTTCTATGATTTAAAGTTAGGTTCCATGAGCATATAGGAATTAAGCATCAAATATCTAAGTTTTTTGAGATATGTGCCTATTACTGAAGAAAACCCTAAGGTACAAATATTTTTGAGCTTCCTACCTTCTCATATAAGGGACATAATTGAGTATGATGATCCCAAAACCCTTCAAGAAGCCATGAGGAAGGCAAATTTCTGTTATAAACGAAACAAAAAAAGGGAAAGCATACCTAGCTGGAAGGCTAAAAGGCCCAATAATTTTGAACAAAAAAAGAAATTTTTTACATTTAATCGAAATTTTGGAAATAATAACTCTCATAACTTTCCTAATAGAAAATTTCAAGGAAATAATCCAAGAAGCAATGTACAACAAAATTTACAGCTAAAAGAAATAGAGATCCACATAATAATTATGTTAAAAATTACCAACAAAAGGAACCTGTAAAATGTTGGGAATGTCAGGTACCTCACTATGCATCAAGCTGTCCTAACAGAAAGAGAACCGTCAACAACATTCATACAGTGCAGGAAGAAGCTATCGTTGGTGACTTAGAAAGAGAAATTCTCAGGATCAATGTAGCCTTTGAAAACAAACAGGTTGATCATCAAACTTCAATGGTTGAAGTAGAAGTTATGTTGAAAGAAAAACCCATCTCTATTTTAATTGATCCAGGAGCTAGCCTAAGTTATTTGTCACCTGAATTAGTAAAAAGCTGTAATTTGAAAGTAGAAAAGTTTGAAAAGTCTTGGTTGGTTCAATTAGCTACAGGAACTAAAAGGAAAGTAATTGATTATGTAAAAGATTGTGAATTATTGATGAATCAGTTTAGGACTCATGTTAAGCCGAATCTATTACCATTAGGATCTTATGATGTTTTAATAGGAATGGATTGGCTAAAAACGCCTAGGGTAGTGTTAAATTGTTTTGAAAAGACTTTTACTTGCTTGAATGATAAATGTGAAATAGTAATAATAAAAGGAATTCCTAGAAAAACTTCAGTTAGATAGATTTCTGCATTTCAAGTTAAAAAGGTTGTTGGTAAAGGATGTAAAATGTTTGTTGTAAATGTAATTAACGATGAACACACAACTAAAGAAGATAATTTAAAACTTGAAGACATCCCAATCCTAAGAGGCTTTTCAGATGTATTCCCAGAATAAATTCCAGGATTACCTCCAAAAAGAGAATTGGACTTCACCATTGAGCTAGTACAGGGGGTGGTAGAAAACTCAAAAGATCCTTACCGAATGAAAATCCTAGAGTTTAATTAATCAAAATCACGGTTAAACGAATTAATTCACAAAAAATACATAAGACCAAGCGTGTCTACTTGGGGAGCAGCTATCATTTTTGTTAAAAATAAAGATGGTACTTTGCGTTTATGCATAGTCTACCATCAGTTAAACAAAATGACAATTAAAAATAGATATCTTTTGCCCTGCATAGATGATATGTTTGATCAAGTACGCGAAGCAATGATATTTTCGAAACTAGACTTGAGATATGGATATCATTAATTCAGAATTAGAGATGAAGACATCTTTAAAACTGCTTTCAGAACCCATTATGGGCACTTTGAGTTTGTGGTTATGCCTTTTGGGCTAACCAATGCTCTAGCAGTTTTCATGTGTCTTATGAATAATGTTTTACATCAGTATCTGGATAAGTTTGTAATTGTTTTTATTGACGACATTTTAATTTATTCAAAGATTGAGGAAGAACATGATGAACACTTAAAAATAATTATACAAGTGTTAAGAGAACACCAAGTGTATGCTAAATTCGGTAAATGTGAATTTTTCAAACATAAAATACAATATTTAGGTCACATGATATCCAAGGATGGAATCACAGTTGACCTGAATAAAATAAGAGCAATTAATGAATGGCATGTCCCTAAAGACGTAACAGATGTATGATCGTTCATGGGAATCACATGTTACTACATAAAATTTATAGAAGGATTCTCAAGAATTGCAAATCCCATAACCTCCTTACAGAAAAAGGGGAAGAAATTTGTGTGGGATAAAAAATGTGAAGAAAGCTTTAAGAAATTGAAAGAATTATTAACTACTCCTCCTATTCTAAAAATTCCAGACCCAAAAAAGGACTTTGTTGTATGCACTGATGCATGCAATGATGGACTTGGTGGAGTCTTAACCCAAGAAGGGCACGTAATAGTGTATGAGTCAAGGAAGTTAAAAAAATTCATGAGAAGAACTATGCTACCTATGATTTAGAGTTGGAAGCCATGATACATGCTTTAAAGATGTGGCGCCATCATTCGATCGGTAGAAATTTTTAATTAATGACAGATAATAAAGGTTTAAAATATTTGTTGGATCAACCAAATTTTAATGCAAGGGAAGCTAGGTGGTTAGCTTTCCTTAGTGAATATGATTTCGAGATCCAACATATAAAAGTTAAAGAAAATAAGGTGGCTGATGCCTTAAGCAAAAATGAAAAATTAAATTATGTGGCAGCAATCAGTTCTTATAAAGCAAATTTGGAATATCATCTTAAAGAAGGGATACAATTGATGAAAATTACTAGAAATTAAGACAAACAGCTGCAGAAAATAATTCTAAAAATTTAAATACAGATTATAGTTTGAATGAGAAGGGTTTAATGTTGTATAAAAACAGATTGTATGCACCTAATGTACCTGAAGTTAAGTTGTTGATTTTAAATGAATTACATAAAAGTCCTTATTCAGGACATCTTGGTTACCAAAAGATGATAACAATGTTAAGAAAAGATTACTTTTGGCCAAATATGAAGATTCAGGTGGCTGAATATGTAGCAAGGTGTATTGAATGTCAACAAGTTAAAGATGAGCATCAAAACCCAGCTGGTTTATTACAACATTGCCAACTCCAGATTGGAATTGGGAAATAATTAGCATTGATTTTATAACTGGTTAACCTAAAAATCAGAAGCGAAATGATTCTATAATGGTAGTTGTGGATAAGCTTAGTAAAGCAACCCATTTTGTTCTTGTTAAAACCACTTACAGGGTTGTTAATATTGCTGAAATTTTTATGAAACAAACTTTTTATTTGCATGAAATTCCTAAAGTTATAATTTCTGATAGAGACTCTAAATTTAAGGGAAAATTCTAGAAATCTTTGTTTAAAGGTTTGGATACAACATTGAATTTCAGTACATCTTTTCATCCACAAACGGATGGACACATCGAAAGAGTAAATCAAATTCTTGAAGATATGTTAAGGATGTATGTTAGAGATCATCGAGGTAAATGGGAGGATTATCTACACTTAGTTGAATTCGTTCATAATAACCATTATCAAGCTTCAGCTAAACTTAGTCCATTTGAAATTCTGTATGGTAGAAAGTGTAATACTCCTATTTCATGGAGTAATCCAGTTGATAGGTTGATGTTAGGACCTGAGCTATTGTTACTGGACAATCTACTGAAAGTGGACTTAAGGCATGATCTCCCTAGTTCAATGCAAATCTAGAACAAATCAGACAGAATACAAATCTACCTTCCTAGATCAAATTATGGAATAAGTGATTTGAACATCTTACCTTTGAGATCTGTAGATCTCTTTCTCCCTCGTCACTCCAAGCTCCATGACGACCGAAGTTACAAGAGCTATCATGTCACAGCCGCAAATTTCGTAAAAATTTAAAATTTTTCTAAGTGATCTATTTGTCCATAATTACTATGCGTAAGTAGTATTTAAATTATTGTTTAAAGTAAAAGGTGACATTAACAACCTCCTACTAAAATAGAGAATTGGTGTAAACAATGCATGTCTTATGTGAACACAAAAATTCATTTGAATTATACGATATTTTTGCTGTAAAACTAGTAACAACCTAAGAACTTGAATACATAACTTCAAGTAACACTTTATCATCCATTTTCTCAAAATAATGTCTAACATATTTCATCTTTGTTTATATTCAAAGATTTCCAACTAGAATATATTTATTCGACATGTATAGCTTTCCAATGATTCATATGGAACACATCAACATAAAATAAATTATACGTACAGGAGTTTTAATAGAAACACATGAAAAAGTCAAGTAATCACAGTCACTCTAACAAAGTGAGGAGTACACATAACTAAAAGACACATTTAAGAATACAAGAAAACGGATACATCTAAATACCTTGAAAGCACAAAAGATGCAAAAAACTAAAGGGACACATCAAGTACAACCATAATTTTCAAGAGAGATATACACATAAGAATACATACCAAGAGAACATTTTGACATGGTTCACCCGTATCTTGGGCTACGTCCACAAAATGGTTGTTTTTATTTTATTAGTCAATAATAGATTTTTTACAACTTGCAACTCTGTTGTTGCGTAAATTTCCACTTCCTCAGTCATAGAAGCCTTGTGATGATGGAGAGTATTTCCTCGACATTTAATTCTAACATCCCAAAGGATTTTATATAACCTTTTATTGCTTTTTATTACTTAACTATACATAACTAAACTATACATGAGCAAAAATCCCTTCATCAATAATTAGTTTATTAACTGATTTTTTATATGTTGTCTATTAGTTTAACAAAGTATTACCTCACCCTTTATAGTACATAAACTTTACATAGTCTTTATTAGTAAAACAATAATACGGTACTAATTAAGTGGAGATTTATCTAAAACAAAAAGCACCAATACCAACCTTTTTCAATAATGTAATATTTTAAACAAACCCTTTTTAATAATGTAATGTTATAATATTTAATCAAACCCTTTTTCAATAATGAAATGTTATAATATTTGAACACAGGATAACATAGCCCTTCACTCTAAGAGTATGTGTATGTATGTATTTAAAAAGGTTAAGGTTACACAATCATAAAGGACTTTGTCGTAGATCAAGTAATTAGCAAGATAATTCCTCTTAAGGTAATTTAAGAGTAAACGTCTCCAATCTCCTATTCCACAAAATCTCTATCCTAGAAAGTAATTTCAAAAACCCCTATCTTAAAAAACTTCTAAGATACAATTTCCTAAGGTATTCATACTTCCCTTTATTACGTATTCATACTTCCCTTTATTAATTCTAAAACTTCTAAGATATAAAGATATATAAATGTAGAATATGTTATACTTTTGCTTCTCCATGTCTTTAATATGGAACAATACATGTCTTAGATATTTCTAGTTCCAACCCAAAGTCCTCGTACTAAGTAATTAGGAAATACATGTAAATATGACACATGACTCAACATAAATGATCCAAACAAAAACGATCGATAATACATAGCGCATTGACGGATGGTAGATTTCTCCTCTAATCTGTAATCAAATATGGAGAACATAATTTTAATACATAAGATCCATAAGCATGCTATACTAAAATTTGTACATCCATTTTATAGTTTAAAAACAAATAATAAATTTCTTTTAAAAGAAGGAATTCAATAACATATTTACGCTAATCTTCACTCGGATATTTGACTTCAACTAGACATACTCTCATAGAGTATTTAAGTGTAGTTTTGGGATTTTTGCCAAACACCCTCTACGATCCCTAGATCTCGGCGGTGTAAAAAGTAAAATACAGACAGGTGCAAGGATGGGTTTAATGCCTTGGTAATCCCTCCCTACAATTTCGTTGGCAGCGGAAAATGTATTAACGCATAGATTACCAAAATCTATCCTCTCTCAAATAATTAACTAACAACACTTCAATCTTTAGGCCGATAGGCGTATTCTTTTAACTTTTGGGGGTGGGGGCTGGGTGGCTGATTTATTATATTTTTAATAACTGATGGCCAGATTTTAATAATCAGGGAATATGCTTCGTCTTCCGCCCAAATGAAGCATCCGGATTTAATGAGGTAAGTCATGTGCATGTTTAAATTGAATCGCCACCTTGCTAAAATAGATGATAATTTAATTCAAATAACAGGTAATGATCCATTACGTGTAGCGGTTATGATCAATCGGCTCGCTCCACTCCCCCACACTCCTCTGTCGGCTCAGCTCCACACACCTGCACACTTCTGTAAGATCCACTGCCAAGTGGAGGGAAAACTAAAACGTTACTGCTGCTGCCAAGTGTAGGGAAAACTAAAGATTTCCTCTCCATTATCAATTCACTGGAGGTGTTTAAAAAATATAGCATCGCATGAGATTTTTGAGACACTGGGTTTTTGCAGAGTTTCGGAGGAAGCGTTCTCTCTCATAGCCGCAGACACAGATGGGAGGAAGGAAAGAATTGGACAGAGTTTCAAATTATTCAAGAAAGAGCAGAAGGCAGCCTTCTAATCAAGATCGCATCAAAGCACTTTCTCGCCAAGCGCAAACCTCATGCGCAGGTATCTCCTTCTAATCATAGTTTTATGCAGGTATATATAATGGAAACCAACGCCTATGTAGTGCAAGATTGTTAACCTGAGAATTAATATGTATTTCCAGGTACAGGAGGTTAGTTGTAATATGAGTTTCCAAATCCAAATCGAGCAATCTCTTTTACAGGATAGAGCGAAGGGGAAGCCATTGAAAAGAGCCACTCCACGAACGAGTTATTCAGGAGTTAATGCAATTGCCCTCACAGAAATGATGATTGATGTCTTTTCGAGATATGGGGAGGAGAAAAGCAATGAAAGGACATGGTTTGAAATACAGTGTAATTCATAAGCGTTAAATGTGGTTGCTCCTTGTGGATCCAGAATGCTCCACAGCCATGACGAACCCAGAATTATCACAATCTAGCCCCTGCACTATCAACTCAACCTAGGTCGTTTCAATTTTAAATCCTTCCAATTGTCAATGCTCTTTGTACAGATCCTCTCCCTGTTTACACCAAAATGCATTTACATTGCAGCGCTTTAAAAGAAAGATAGAGGTCTCAAAATGTTCCAAGTAATATCTATGAGATGCATGCAGTATTGAATCCCCTAACTATTATGTTTCTCATATTTGACATTTTGTTAAGCTATGAGATGCATGCAGTATTGAATCTCCTAACTATTTTGTTTTTCATATTGACATTTTGTTAAGCGGAAGACAACCAGCCATTTGTAAATTCTTTGTATTCTTTGTTATTATGTAGTAAGACTGCTAATTGAGAGTTTCTGTAACTATGTACAATCTGTATGGACAACATATTGATGAATATTGATGTGCTTAATCCTACTAAAGTATTTTATTTCTGGATAGATAAGTCTGAGAACTTGTTGTTTCCCGATGCTGTCCAAGAACTTGTAATTAAATTAAGTTTTTCATTTTTGTTGCAGGATGTATTGTTAGATAACACTCAATTCTTTTTCTTTTTCATTTTTGTTGCAGGATGTATTGTTAGATAACACTCAGCATCTAATCCTAATCCAAACGTAGAAGCATCTCAAAAATTAGAAGCATAACATTGATATCGATGCATTAATAAGCAATCATATAGAAGACCTGCATCTAATTTCCCTATTTATATTTAGTTCAGGATTGAAACTTAGATATGCCGGCATCATATGTAAATCAATATGGATTGTGAGAGAATTTCTTAAAAATAAAAAGATATTTGGTTTTATATCACCTAAAGGCTTAATATTACTCGAAATCATTTATAATACCTCCTCTCATTGATGGCACATAAACTCCAAATTTATTAAAAACAATGGCCGGATTTTGGTGAAACATGTTTTTGTCAAATTTATTTGTATGGTGTTACTTGTATGTATAGTAGCCTTGATGTAACGATCTACATGTGATTACTTGGTTTGTAGGTTCTTTGATCGACCTGGCCGTCGACCTGCCATGGTGTATAGGTGGTTTTTTTTTGTTGGATCCCAAAAATCCATAGTATCAAGTAGCAGAAAAATGAGTGTTGTTATAGCCTGCAAGAAAAACTGATAGTAATAATTCCGATACCAATTGTCAGCAAAAAAGACTGAATACTGAGTGCTCCATGCCAAGTCCTAATTTCATTTCTTCCAAAGCGAAGACATCTAACACCAATATTTTTTAAGGCATTGATTTATCTCCAACAGTAGGAAAGGAGCGATATCTCATTGGAGAATCTACTTCACATTTCTTTTAATAATTTTAACCCCACTATGTGTAGTTATTGTGGAGAGAGCGGCGGGCTATACTCATGCAGTTGGCTTTAATTACATAGTGCTTGAGGAGCACCATACATTGTGGTGATCATAGCAAGAGATGTCAAAGAGATACGTTTAGAGTGGACTCCTCATGGAGGGTCGATTACAATTTAAATGAATATTATTGTTACTGTGTAGAAGAGGAAAAACCTCCATGCCAACTCCATCCTCTATCTTTATTTTTGTCCTCATTCTGAGTCCATGATTTACTTTTGTATTCCTTTGCGTGGTGCAAGAACACAATCACGACCCATTACATTATTGATATACATCTACGCATTATGATCTTTATTCTCTGGGTTATCGAATAGATTTATATTAGGTCTATGTTGATAAAGGGAGGTGGAATGCCGTATTTTTTGGTTATTTTTAGATCCCTACATGGGAAGAAGAGGGACGACGTTCCCAAAGGAAATTCGATCCCATCAATTTTCAGTTGTGATATTACATCTGGAATGATTACCATTCCTTTATTTTATTATCTCTGCATTAAAAGAAGAGGGTGATGCACTATCATTTCCATTTACTATCTATGTATTGAAAATTAGGTTGGTCTCAGTGGGAGGACTGATCCGATGATAATTATATGGTTATTTGATTGCATTCCAGTTATATACATTGTTGCAGGTAGAAAAGATGAGCAGTATGTATATAATGGAACGGACTGCATTATTTAGAATCTTGTTTTATATATTGTTTCTTGTTATTAAATCTATAGAGGGAAATATCGGTTGTAGTGGTGAAGATAATGGATTGAATTTTAAAGTATCATTTGACATAGATTGATTTAGTAGATATAAATATTTGAAATTGTGACATATTAAAATAAAAGTTAATTAAATTTAAAATGATTTCTGGTATGTTGAATAGTAATTAATGTTGTGATAATTAATTTAACAATGTTGTGGTAATTAAGTTAACAAGCTAGATAATATAGATAATGTTAATCCCTATTTCTTATTAAATAGGGCATTAAAATTTGAAAAAAAAAATTGTTAATCCATGTTGTTTGATTCCTAAGTTTGGGGTTTTTTTTAAATATTCCAATGCACCAATATGAAGGCTTGTGATACCAATGCACTAACAGGTTTATGTTTATTTCGATGCACTAAATTTTGGTTCCAGAAACGCCTTTACAACCTTTAAACACCGTTTTCTTTGTCAATTCAAATAATCTTGTTTAAAAAAATTATATTAAATTATATTTGTTTTTAGTTTAAACAATAAGTTATAAGATTGTATCCAATTTTCGACATAAGCTATGCAGTTTAGAATGAAATAGGGTTATTATAAATTTAAATGCATGTATTATGTATTCAATAGCAGAGATTATTATATTGCATTGCAAAACAATAAGAAATTTGTTAAATACATATAAAAATAAAATTTGGCCAAACATTTTATATAAATTATCTATATGATTTAAAATCAATTTAATTTAACACATATATTCTTGAATAACATAACAATCCAATTTTAAACATAAGCTACCCAGTTTTATATGAATTTGGTCTATCTCTAAAATTAGTGTCTATGGTGCACCACAACATTAACGATCAATTTTGATGAAATTTTCCTTTTGAAATTATTTTCGTTTTAAATTAATTTTGATGTGATTATTATTAAAATAAAATTTTAAAATGTTTAGTTTTTTTTTAAAATTAATTAATATAAATATATATTATATTTTTAAGTAAATTACAATCGATGATTTTTTTATGTAAATTGGTTTAAATTGAATTTTCAATGATTTTGAAATATAAATAGTAAATATATAGTATTAATTTTGATGTTTTTTTTATTTAAAATGAATTTTGTAATTTTAAATTGTTTCATTTTAATGTTATTTGTGTTTAAAATGAATTTACATTTGATGATAAAGTGAATTTTGATGTAATTTTTGTTTAAAGTAAATTTAAATTAAATTTTAAATATTAATATAATTTTAAAAGAATTTTGAAATATAATTTCTAATAGGTTATACATTTTGACATTGATGGCTTTTAAAATGAATTTTCAATATTAATATAATTTTAAATTGTTGCATTTTAATGTTATTCATGTTTAAAATGAATTTAGATTTCATTATAAAGTGAATTTTGAAATATATTATAAATTTTGATGTAATTTTTGTTTAAAGTGAATTTAAATTAAATTTTAAATATTAATATAAAAAAATTTTGAAACATAATTTCTAATACACTATACAGTTTGACATTTTGACATTAATGGCTTTTAAAATGAATTTTAATTTGATTAAATTATAATAAACATATATTTTTAAATAAATTATAATGGCTGATTTTTTAGCCAAATCCAACCAAAATCAACCATAGTCGACCAAAATTAACCAAAGCTAACCATAGTTAATTGAAGTCAACCAAAATCAACCATAGCGAACCAAACTCAACCATGCTCAAGCAAATCCAACCATGGTAAATGAAAGTTAACCATGGTCAACCAGAGTCAATTATGGTCAATCAAAGTCAACCATGGTTAAACAAAGTCAACCATGATCAAGCAAAGTCAACCATCGTCAACCAGAGTCAATTATGGTCAATCAAAGTCAACCATGGTTAAACAAAGTCAACCATGATCAAGCAAAGTCAACCATTATCTGCAAAAGTCAACCATAGTTAATCATAAATTACCATGCTTGACTTTACTTAACCATGGGCGATTGTGGTAAACGTTGGTTGACCATGGTTGACTTTGTTTGAGTTTGGTTAAGCATGGTTGACTTTAATTGACCATGGTCGTTGATGGTCAACTATGGTTGACCTTATTTGACTCTATGTGTTTAAAATGAATTTACATCTCATTATAAAGTAAATTTTGAAATATATTATAAATTTTGATGTAATTTTTCTTTAAAGTTAATTTAAATTGAATTTTGAATATTAATATAAAAAAAAATTAAAACATAATTTCTAATACACTATACAATTTGACATTTTGATATTAAAGGCTTTTAAAATTAATTTTAATGTGATTAATTATAATAAACATATATTTTTAAATAAAATACAATGGCTGATTTTTTATGTAAATTTTTTTAAATTGAATTTTGAATAGTTTTGAAATATAAATAGTAAATACATAGTATTAATTTTAATGTTATTTTTATTTAAAATTAATTTTCAATATTAATATAATTTTAAAATGAACTTTCAATTTTAATATAATTTTAAAATGAATTTTGTAATTTTAAATTGTTGCATTTTGATATTATTTATGTTTAAAATGAATTTAGATCTCATTATAAAGGGAATTTTAAAATATATTATAGATTTTGATGTAATTTTTGTTTAAAGTGAATTTAAATTAAATTTTGAATATTAAATTTTAATGTGATTAAAATAAATTTCTAATTTTAAATATTTATTTTTTAAGTAATCTAACACTTTTTAAATCAAATTTCAATGCAATAATATTAATATAGATTTAAATGTTAATATAATATTTATATAATAAATCAAATTCCAATACAATAAAATTAATATACTTCTAAAAAATTAATATAGTATTGATATAATAAATCAAATTCATTAATGGAGCATGGTTTCACGGTTAACAATAATCTTAAAGTTAATCGTGGTAAACTGACATCAAGAAAATGCAACAATAGTAAACTAAAGTCATCACACTCAACCAAATTCCACCATGGTCTGCAAAAGTCAACCATGGTCAATCATGGTCACCATAGTCAAAGCCAACAAAAATTCAACCATGGTCAAATAAAGTCAACCGTAATCAACCAAAATCAACCATAGTAAAGTAAAGTCAACCATGGTCAACCTTAGTCAACCCAAATCAACCATGCTAAACCAAAGTCAACCATGGTGAACCTAAACATAACTCTAAATTACCATGCAAATGTGATATAACCATCGAGGTATATAACAATTCAACCATACTCAAACACAGTAAACCATGAGCAATCGTAGTCAACCACAAACAACCATGTTCATCTATGAACAACCATAACTAACCATAATCAGCTATGGATAACCTAGGTCAACCATCATTGACTATAATCAACCATAGTCAATAATAAGCAACCATATTCAACCATGGTTTACCATCATTAATTATAGTCAACCATAGTCAATAATGAACAACCATAGTGAACCTGGTCAACCATGAATAACCATGGTCAAGCATAGTGAACCACGAACAATAATGGTTAACCAAAAGTTAAACAAAGTCAACCAAAGTTAGCACTCGTTAATCAAAAGTCAGCCAAAGTAAACCATACTCAACCATGGTTAACAATAATCAACCAAGGTCAACCAAAGTGAGCCATAAGTCAACCATAGTCACCAATGTCAACCAAAGAGAACCATGGTAACCATTCTCAACCAAAAGTCAACCATGGTAAACTGAAGTTAACCATGGAAACTAAAAGTCAACCATGTCCAACCAAAGTCAACTATGGTCAACCAAAATTAGCCAACTCCAACCAAAATCAATGATAGTTAACCAAAATTAACCAAAGTTAACCACAATCAATCGACGTCAACCAAATTCAACCATAGTAAACCAAACTCAACCATGGTCAAGAAAATCCAACCATAATAAATGAAAGTCAACCATGGTCAACTAGAGTCAATTATGGTCAATCAAAGTCAACCATGGTTAAATAAAGTCAACCATGCTCAACCAAACTCAACCATTATCAGCAAAAATCAACCATGGTCAATCATAGTTTACCATGGTTGACTATGGCAAACTTTGGTTGACCATGGTTGACTTTGTTTGAGTCTGTTTATTGAGCATGGTTGACTTTAATTGACCATGGTTGTTGATGGTCGACTATGGTTGACTTTATTTGACTATGCTTTACTTTGCTTGACCATGGTTGACTATGGTTGACCATTGTTACCTATGTTTTTTCATGGTTTACCATAACCAAAGTCAACCAAAAGTAAACTAAAGTCAGCCATGGTCAACCATAGTGAACCATGGTCAAGCAAAGTCAACCACAATTAACTAAAGTCAACCATGGTCAACCATAAATAACCATAGTCAACCATGTTCAACCATGGTTAACCAATTTCAACCATGGTCAACCATAGTGAGATACAAAGAGAGATTAGTCAACCATAGTCAACTATCATTGACCATGGTGAACCATAGTTGCATGGTTGACCATGGTCAACCATATAAATAATCTTAATTCCTTTCTATTTTGTTCATGGCTGACCATGGTCAACCATATAAATAATCTTAATTCATTTCTAATTTGTTCATGGTTGAACATGGTCAACCATATAAATAATCTTAATTCCTTTCTAATTTGTTCATGGTTGACCATGGTCAACCATATAAATAATCTTAATTCCTTTCTAATTTGTTCATGGTTGACCATGGTCAACCATGGTCCAACATGGTCAACCATGGTGGACCATAGTCAACCATGCTAAACCATAGTTAACAGTAGTAAATCAAAAGTCAACAAAACTTGCCAGGTCACATTGTCACAAAACTTGCCATGTCACATTCTAATATGACATTTTTACAAGTCTACTTCAGAATGTTGCAATGTGACATAACCATGCATCTATTTATTAACCTCACATAGACGTTTATAATACATTTTATTATTATTGTTGTTATTATTATTGTTATTCTTATTAATGATATTATTATTAAAAAAATATTATTCTTATTATTGTTAAAGTTGTCCATTCTCATTAGAAATTACTTTCATTGTTATAATTATATTCTTTTATTTTCATTTACAATTATTTTAATTAATAATTAATAATTATTATTATTTTAATTAATTTCTTATTTTCATTTATAATTATATATTTTTATTTATAATTATTTTTATTATTATCAAATATTTAAAAACTTGTTATTTTATAATTATAATAGTAGTAATAATAATTGTTATTATTATTTTACAATAACAATAATAATAATAATTATTATTATATAGAATAATAAAAATTAAAAAATAAAAAGTAAAAATCATATTCTTATTTTCTTATTTTTTTTAAATATTTAATAATAATAATAATAATTTTATTTATTTATTTATTATTTATTATATTTTTTAAAAGATTTATAATAATAAAAATAATTATAAATAAAAGAAATATTTATAATAATTATAAATGAAGAAAGAAATTAATTAAAATATTAATAAAAAAAATAATTATTAATAATTTATTAATTATTAATTATTACTTACTTATTACTTATTAATTACTTGTTACTTATTAATTAAAATAATTGTAAATAAAAAAAGAAAATATAATTATAACAATAATAAATGAAAATAATTTATAATGAGAATTCATAACTTTAGTAATAATAATAATAATATTAATATTAACACTAATATTAGTAAACATTAACATTAACATTAATAATTAATATAATTTTAATGCTAGAAAACATTAACCTCACAACTATAATATTAATGCTAGAAAACATTAACCTCACGTAGATTTTTATAATATATTTTATTATTGTTGTTGTTATTGTTACTGTTTTTTCAGTCGAAAAAAAAAACGTACTATTGTTATTCATCGAATCAAATAGTACAAAGATATTTCACCTCCTCTAATGAGTGGTTACAATCAGCATAATTCACCTCCTCTATAAGATAGAGATACATTCTATATGTCTTTGACCATATTCATTTCTGTTTACAATCAAAAATATAGCTCAGACCATATCAGCAAGACTCATATCCACATAGTTCAGAAAACTGTATCATCCCGCAAAATGATATTACAAAAAGAATTTAAAATATATAAATATCACCACGATCCTGGATGCTGGCTTCTATCCATTCCTCCCAGGATACATATCCTTCGACACCTGTTAAAGCTCTTTTTGATAAATCATCAGCCATTCCATTGTGTTCCTTGTAGATATGAGTAAAGGTAATATTTTCCTGCAAATCGATCTCCAATCTAACACGTTTGCACCAATGGGAAAGGGCCAATACATTTAAGTTTGATTCTTTTGAAGCCCATTTTATAGTGACTCTTGAGTCACCAAAAACCAAAAGATTAACCAGGCCAAAAATATTTGCACATCTCAGAACCATCCAAAGAGCTAAAAGTTCAGCTTTCATATTGTTCCCTCTACCACAGTTAAGCCCAAGTGTAAAGTAATGATCCTCATTCAAATATATGACACCTCCAGCTGCACATAGCCCATCCTGTGCAGCCCCATCAAAAAAGCAAATGGGTCTGTTGACAATATAATTAAAAGGATCAACTCTTCTGTCCACAGTAGGAGTAAATGGCACAGAATAGTGTTTTACCAAATTCAATACAGTGATCCCACAAGCCATAATATCTGGAGTTTTTCCTTGAAATGTACAGAGATTCCGATAATACCATAGTGCCCAAGATATGAGCACCGGGATTTGAATGGAGTCCCTAGCTTCTCGATACCAACAGAGCAATTCTTCCCCAAAGGATGTTTTCCCCCAAGCAATTGTATGATTGAGCTGTGTTCTGCAGTATTCCCAAACTTCCAGACCGAAAGAGCAATGGAGAAAAATATGATTAATAGATTCTGTATTATTCTTGCACAAAATACACCAGTTAGGACCCATCCATCCTCTTCTAGAAAGGTTATCCCAAGTCTTCAATGTACCCTGAAGAGCATGCCACAAGAAAACTTTGTGCTTCAGTGCCAAATTCCACTTCCATATTGATTTGTACCACCAGTGTTGTGGATAGATACAGATCTCCTGCATCATCCTGTCATATGCAAATTTGGCTGTGACGATACCAGTCTTCTTATTTCCATTCCACACCATTTTATCATCGAGTTGTGTCAGGATGATACCATTAGCATCTAAGTTTCTAATATATGTATCCCAGGATCTGCCTTCTTCATTAAATAGACCCAGATCCGAAGACAGAAGCCACCTCTGCTCCAGGTTATCGCGGATGCGATCCAAAGTACAGATACCAAATATTTTCAGATAATCCAGAATCTTATTATTTATTTGAACAGGATCTGTAATGCCCATAATATCATCAATACCAATCCTGACAGTCTTTCCATTGCCTACAAGCCATCTGATATCACGTAGAATCCAATTTGATGTTTTCATCATCCCACGCCAGAGGGGTGAGCATCCCGAAGTCAATGGCATTCCTCTTCTAATCCAATCCACTGGATCCAAGTTGATGTATTTTGCAAAGGAAATTCTGGACCATAGGTTTTGATTGAAGATACATATCCAGAGACTTTTTGCCCTAAGTGCCAAGCTAAAAACAAAGATATCCTTTATACCCCAGCCACCAAATACTTCCGGTTTGGAAATTGTTTCCCAGCCAGTCATAACTAAAGAGGCTCTGTCAAGACTCCCACTCCACAGGAAGTTGAAAATCATTTTCCTGATGACATTAAGAATAAATTTTGGTATTTCAAGGAGAGATAGCCAATATACCGGGAGTCCAAGAAGTACAGCCTTAATCAGGATAATTCTACCCCCCACAGATAATAATCTATTTGACCAATGGGTAATTCTGCTCTCAAATCTTCTCACCAGCCACCACCAGTCTTTAATCTGGTAATTATTTGGTCTTAAAAAGAACCCCAAATACATAAGACCATCCTCTAATGGAAGGAACTTAAAAGGCAGAATATTCGAAATATCAAGTCTTAAATCATGATCCACATTCTGATAATAGAAGCAAGACTTAGAAGCACTAATCTTCATACCTGAAATTCTGCAGAAACAATCCAAGATGTTTCGAAAAACTCTCCATTCCGCAACAGTAGCCAATCCAGCCAGGAGGATATCATCCACAAAGATTAGGTGAGAAATGAGACAGTCCAAACCCAAATCCACCCCTTTCAGTAATCCTTCTTGTTTTGCAAACTGTAACATTCTGCTAAGTGCATCCACAATCAATAAAAACAGTAATGGTGACAGTGGGCATCCTTGCCGAATGCCCCTGGTGCATTTAAAAAAGGAGGATGGAGATCCATTGACTAAGATGGCAATGCTGGCAGATGAAATGTAGGACATGATCCAATTTATAACAAGAGGTGGCATTCCAATTTTAATCAGAATAAGTCTCAAGAAAGTCCAGTTCACCCTATCGTAAGCCTTTTCCAGGTCAAGCTTTAACAACAAAGCACTAATTCTTCTGCTTTTGATAGAATGGATCAGTTCTTGAGAAGCCCCAATGGCATCATGAATCTGTCTATTGTGTAAGAATCCAAATTGTTCTGCAGTAATATGCTTAGACAGGGCCTCTTTAATTCTCTGAGCAATGATTTTTGAAACCAATTTATAAGCCAAGTTGCACAAGGCAATAGGCCTATAGTCACCAAAGTGTTCCGGCTTGCCTTTCTTCGGTATAAGGGTAACAAATGAAGAGTTTAAAGCCCCAGATAAGAAACCCCACAACCTGGTGAACTCAACCATTTTCAGTAGATCGTGCCCCATGATATCAAAGAAATGTGTATAAATTTCCACCAGCCACCCATCGGGACCGGGACTTTTTTCACCAGCAAACATCTTCAAAGTGAGTTCCACTTCCTCAATTGAAACCTCCCTGGCAAGTGCAGCAGCATCAACATCATCAAAGAATCTGGGGAAGAGATCAGCTATATGCAATTGCTCTCTCAAATCACTGTTACCCTCTTCTTTATAGATGTTTTCAAAGTGTTTGTAGGCAGCCAATTTTAAATCTTCATCACCAGAACATAAAATTCCATTAGAATCCTTCAGATCCCATATGGCATTCATATTGCGACGGGCTGAAGCATATGAATGAAAGAACTTTGTATTCTGGTCACCATAATCTAACCACAATGCCCTGCTCTTTAACCGCCATTCTTTCTCCTCCCTAAGCAGTATTTCAGCCCGCTGATGTTCTAACTGTTTCACCACCTCAAATTCATCCTTCCTCAGCTTTCCCAAATAATTCTCATAATGGATCTTATGAATATTATCTTCAATAAGGATGAGATCCTTCTTATCAGCTTCCTTTTTCTTCTTTATCCAATCCTTTACCAAATGTTTGAGTCTTCTCATTTTGTTACAGAAAAAATCTAATGGATTTTCCCCCTCAACATCATCTTTTGACCAAAAATCTTTAACCAGCATACAGAAATCGTCCTCCTTCAACCATGAATGGTTGAATTTGAACGGTATATTGGATTTAAAACCATAATCATCAAACTGAAATAGGACGGGCCAGTGATCTGAAACCTTATAACCATGAGTCCACGCCCGATATCTATGGAATTTTTCCAGCAGAGAATTCTTGACCAAAAACCTATCCAGTCGCTTGTGGACACCTTCATCTCCACCCCTGCCATTACTCCAGGTTGGACTCAAATCTGTACAAACAATATCTATCAATTCATGCTTCAGAAGATAACTGTTAAAATAATCCGCCAGGGGGTCAAGTCTGGACCTTTTCCCCCATATCTCCGAAGGATATAGAGTGAAATTAAGGTCTCCGACGAAAATGAGGTTTTCATCTTGCAAAATACCGGAATCCGAAAGGGAGTCCCAAAAAACCAGTCGGTTTATGTATGGAGCATAGCAATTGAAAACAGAAAAATTTTGATTCAGGCCAATACAATGCCCTTTCAACAATATCCCCCAATCAGTCTTGTAGGAAAGAAAGGAACATAACAAAGGATTCCATGCTACAGCCAAACCGCCCGAGAGACCTGAAGCATCAACAGCAGAAACCTCCCAGCAAGGTAAAATATTCCCCAATTTTTGCACAGCATCAGCCCCCGAACACATTGTCTCTTGAATCAATACTACACCAGGTCTAGTAGTTTGAAAAAGGTTGGATAGGGCCCTAGCCCTCAAAACCCCACCCAACCCACGTACATTCAAAGAGATAAAGGACATTAGGAAATGTCAATAATGGGTATCTCTGCTCTAAGACCCAAAACTTTGTCAGACGAAGACTCCCCATCACCATTGCAGACAACCTCCCTCTCTGTAGTATCGGGAACAGAATCTTTTTTCTTTCTTCTGGCTTTCCCGATTGTCACATTTTGAAACTTTGATGGTAAAGGTAACACATTGGAATCCTTCGCAGGATATTTGGAATAAATATGAATAGGTTCCATACCACCCTCCCGACGAACATTACCATCCCCCAAAGCTTCAGAAATAGTTCTTTCCAATAATTTTTCAGGGGTGACGGTATCCCGAATTAAACAAGTAGTATCTGAAGTGGCTACATCGACAGTCTGAAAAACCCCAGAAAGAGTACCAATGGGAGAACCACAAGGACAATGGATATTCTCAGAAACCCCGGCCGGATATGTACTACTATCACCATCAGGTTTACCCAATACATAATTAGTGTCCAGATTTAAATTAGTAGAGACTGGAATGGGTACATCGACAGCCTGAAAATCTCCAGAAAGAGGTCCAGTGGACGAACCCCCAGGGCAATGGACAATCTCAGAACCCCCGGCCGGGTATGGACAGCTATCCCCATCAGGCTTCCCCAACACAGAATTAGGTGTAGACAAACCATGTCTCAATTGAACCAACCCCAAAGAGATTCGTTTGTTTAAATCAGACTCTCTATCTTTGATATAGTCCAATTCTTCATTTGTAAGAGCATTAAATGCAACATCTAGAGAAGGACTTAACTTACCAGTAGTCACAGTCTTCTGAGCAGTTTGTTCCAAGCAAGCCTTATCACAGGAGTTAGGTTCTGTGGAAACCCTAATCGAAGCATCCGGGCCCGAGAGGGACTTAATAGGTGGATTCCGACAAACCTCATCTTTCAAACCAGCAAGACGGACCGGACACTTTGCCTTTGTATGGCCCAGCTCCCGACACCAGTAGCATCTGAAAGGAAACCGAAAGTAATCCAGTTTCTGGGTCCAACATTTTTCACCCCATTCAATTTCAATAGAGGCCGGCAACCCTAATCTCACATCCAATTCCACAAGGGATTTCGCATAACGCCTGTCAATGCCCATGACAGAGTTTTTATCAACCTTCAGACATCTGCCAACAGAATTTGCAATTCCTGCCACTGTCTCCTCCGTCCAGATTTCAATTGGGAGCGCAGGTACAAGCATCCAAAAGTGCCGGATTCCAAGACGCTCATGAATGGGGTCGAAATCAAGGTGCCACCTCTTCAGATTTAATGACCCCTCCTTGAAAAGCCAGGTTCCATCAAGGATACGCAGCATCGATTCATTTGAGGGGAAGATGAATAAAATCCATTGATTAACCAACAGGTTGATTCTCAGCGTATTCCCCACCAGCGGCGACCAGTT
This sequence comes from Larix kaempferi, assembly GCA_027924585.1. Taxonomy (NCBI): domain Eukaryota; kingdom Viridiplantae; phylum Streptophyta; class Pinopsida; order Pinales; family Pinaceae; genus Larix; species Larix kaempferi. The sequence goes on along the minus strand of BSBM01001857.1, from coordinate 17,979 downwards.
AACCTTCACCCATTCTGCTAACTCGACCTTGGAACCAGAAGCATATTCAAGACGACCGACCAGAGCTCGATCCGCGAGCATCTCTACTCTGTCCAGATGTGCGTTTGCAGGGATAATAAACCGCTGTAAATTTTCCCTGGCTTTGTAAGTTTTAGCCTTTCGTCTGTTACGAGCCTTCTCACCAACAAGCCTAGGGTTTCTGCTATCATCCGTCTGCACAGGATGTGAGACCTCAATCCGGGCATCAACCACACCTCCGTGGAAGTGGCTAGAAAGGGAGGGAATCCCATCCACAAAGGACATAATGTCACGTTGACAGGTGATACCGGTAAAACAGACCACCTGTCCGTGTCTGCAGGTAAAGGAGTAAAGGTGTCAATAACTACTCATCTGACAAAAATCTCCCGTACAGATACCCCACAGCAGACGCCACTTACAACATTCCACATCCCTCCTCAATCCCTAGAACAATCAATACGGACAATCCTGCAGAACCGCCCTCAAATTGTTATTGTTACTGTTATTCTTATTAATGATATTATTATTAAAAAAATATTATTCTTATTATTGTTAAAGTTGTCAATCCTCATTAGAAATTACTTTCATTGTTATAATTATATTTTTTTATTTTCATTTACAATTATTTTAATTAATAATTAATACTTATTATTATTTTAATTAATTTCTTATTTTCATTTTTAATTATATATTTTTATTTATAATTATTTTATTATTATTAAATATTTAAAAACTTGTTATTTTATAATTATCATAGAAATAATAATAATTGTTATTATTATTTTACAATAACAATAATAATTATTACTATTATAGAATAATAAAAATTAAAAAATAAAAAGTAAAAAGCATATACTTATTTTCTTATATTTTTTTAAATATTTAATAATAATAATAATAATTTTATTTATTTATTATATTTTTTAAAAGATTTATAATAATAAAAATAATTATAAATAAAAAAAGATATTTATAATAATTATAAATGAAGAAAGAAATTAATTAAAATATTAATAAAAAAAAATTATTAATAATTTATTAATTATTAATTATTACTTACTTATTACTTATTAATTACTTATTAATTCTTAATTAAAATAATTGTAAATAAAAACAAGAAAATATAATTATAACAATAATAAATGAAAATAATTTATAATGAGAATTCGCAACTTTAGTAATAATAATAATAATATTAATATTAACACTAATATTAGTAAACATTAACATTAACATTAATAATTAATATAATGTTAATGCTAGAAAACATTAATATTAATATTAATATTAATGTTAACATTTTTACTTTTGTAATGAGAATTCACAACTTTAGTAATAATAATAATATTTTTTATTAATAATAATAATAATAATAATATATTAATATTTATATTATTATAAAAACATATGTCACATTGTGATGTATTTTTTACAGGAACACTATATGTGTATACAATATTATTTATTATTATTATTATAAAATAACAAATATCCAAATAATAATAATAGATGTTATTATTATTATAATTAATTAATATTATTAACCAAACCTCACGAGCAGGTTGGCCGTCAACTAGCAAGCCATATTAATATTAATAATATGGCTTATATACGCCGATCGACGTATATCAACCACATTTAAACAATAGATATACGCCGATCGGCATATATAAGCCATATTATTAATATTAATATGGCTTGCTAGCTAGTTCCCATCCAAAGACTGTGTATTCTACTGAGAATGATCCACATGATAATTAATAAGTAACTACAATAAGTTTTATTTATGGGAAACGATCTCTCCTACCCAATCAAAAGCAAAAACGAACTCATTCTTGATAAGTCTGGTTGAAGGGATCGAGCTTAGGTATGACAAAAGTGCAGATATCACATGCTGTGATAGAGGTAAAGGAATAGAGTCTGATACAACTCTATGGAGCGTTTATGTGTAGAGATCTACTACATGATCACATTCTGAAGACCAAATAATAAATGATATGATTTTCTACAAACTCTGTCAGGCATAAAACTTCTCTAAAACAGAGATGAAACTACTCCGCAACAAGACAAGCATAGACGTGACAAGTGTAAGTTTTGTCAGATTCCGGCTTGTATTTTCTGAAGAAAACTTCGATCATATAAAAAAGGATTTCATCCGGGATCAAACTTAATTTTCTGGCATCTACCTTACTTCAGACCAGGGGCAAAACGAAAACATTATTTAACGAAGGAGAACTTATTATAACCTAACCAGAGATTTACTATAGAAATCGCTAAAACAAACTCAACGCATTTGAATATCTTGAGGGAGATAGAGCTCTTCAATTCAGAGTAGCTTTTCAATACTATAATTAAATCAATAACTTCCTTCCTAGCACAACAAAAGACTTGGGGAGATACACATTCTCTGAGATGTTGGGTAAGAGTCCAGGACTCACCTTACAGGCAACAATCGTATTCCCTAAGCCACTGTAAATAAAACAATTTACAAAGTTCAGAAAAACACTTATAACTTTTTGCAGTCATTCAATTTCCAACCTTATTCAGTCGCCGAGCGCCCCTGGGTGTGAGGCAGATTCCCCTTCTCCCTTCCTAGCGCACCAAAATAATGCGCAAGATCTCCCAACCACTACTCGACCTCCCTTTTCCTCTATTGTGCTACTATTAGGAACGGTCTACCCCCGGGATCGTGGTTGTAGGAGCCAGATGTAATGCTGCTCAACAACTGTTTTTCCCCCAAATGATGGCATGACCAAATTATTTTCTGCTGGGATATTTAACATGCAGAACTGACACCACTCAAACCCCGAGTGCTCCCAACTGAAATAACAACGCTCAACACATGTCATAAAAAGAAATACAAATGGCTGAAGGTAGGTGAGAACATGCCATACTCAAGCGAAAAACTTGATGGCTTGTCTCCCGACAAGTTTTGTTGGCTCTCAAAATCGATGTAAATGCATGAAGATGGGTTTTCGGTTCTTAAATGAGAAACGTAACCCTTAAAATATTTAACAATCCTTTTGGATAAAACTTCTAAGCCTTAAATATACATTAATATCCTTCTTAAAGCTATAAATAAAAGATCATATATGCGTTGACCCATTATATAGGTTCACAACTCATATATGTTTAAAATTAGAAAATTCTTCCTTAGACTTTGTGTATTTTTAACCATACCTTTTTAATTCTTTTCATGGTGGTTCTTATTATTTAGTCATTTAACATCTTTATTTATATATAACTAAATTTACATGTCTTCTCTTAGTTTTATTAGCTTTATCCATTTTGTTTAGAGGTAAAATAACTACATACTATCTATTATAGTTATTCTGTCAAATAAATAACTCCACTTAGCTTGAATAAGTACCTTTGTGTGTATAACGTATATAGTTACATGTATTATTAATAATTTTATTTATAACAAACAACTCACTTTATTTAATTCAAAACATTATAGGTATAAAGGTCAACATTATTTTGCTTACTTTGCTTAGGATTGTATATATATATATGTTCACCTTTTTCTCTAGCCTTTTTATCATATATAAATAGTTATATGATATCCACCACTATATATATATATATATATAAATTTATAGTTAAATCATAAGATATAAGTAACATTTAAATGGTCACTTCACAATTTCTTGGTGTCATTTACTGAGTTTAGGCTATTAAAAGTGTGACCATTCTTAGGCTTACTAAGCACCATTATCCTTAGCTAAAATAAAAGTTGCAACAAGTAGTCACTCTTCTTAATTTATGACGACGATACTTTTAAGCTTTAAGGTCATCCGTAAAAACATACTAAATCTTCGATTAAGTGTTTGTGACACTTACCTGATGCCTACCACTTATTATTATTATTATTATTTATTTATTTTGTTTTTTATTTTAAGTGCCTATCTTACTTATCACCATTTTTCCTCTACAGTGATGTTAGTTAGGTTGCGTGGTTGTCATTCTTCTTTAGTCTACTAGGTCTAATACAACACTCATAAGCATAACACTAGTTTCAAGGTCCGAACTCCTCACCATGGCCAATTACAAAATTCATAATCATTTTTTACAAATATAATAACAATAGGCGTCGAAATTGAGGGATGTTACATATCAAGAAAATGAAAGAGACAAACAAGCAGTAATAACACTTCTACACAATAATTGATCTAAGTAAATTGTTAAGAAAGTAAACTATAAATATAAAATGAACAACAAGACATTTATGAAAAGAGTTTTGTATTACTGTATAAAAGTGGGAATACAAAGAAGAGTGAGGATTACAACCAAGCCCTAACATTGCAATCTTCCTCCAACAAGCCAAGCCAATGCCTCTAAGGAGAAATGGGTTCCTCCAATGGATGAATGATGATCTCCTAAGCTTATTCCACCAACATATGGATGCTATAGCCTTCCTCCCTTTGGAATGGGGAGAAGATTCATATATATAGGACTAGGAGGATAGGATAGGTTGAGAAATAGTGGGAGAGGACTAAGGGGTTAGGGAACTGAATTCCAGCTCAACTAGAATCTATGGATAGAGATCCAAGTCACACGGCTTCGAGAAATCGCTCGAAGATGCCCTTTATCCACATTAATTGACTTCAGTGCAAGTTACATTAGGGAAACCTATGCTGGTGCATGCTGCACAAGGGTGACATGAGCTGATGATGCACTCCATCAGATGATTAACTGCACATGACCTAGTTGGGCATTGGTTGATAGGGAGCATCCTGCGCCGGCCCAACTAGACTCTATAGTAAGGTGCTCAGGAACTTCACAAGTTTGAATTCCTAGCCATAGAAACATCAAGGGATGTTTGCACTGAGTCTTATGATGGAATTATTTAGGTGTAACAAAATTCCCCCCAAAGCATGAAGCTGATTAAACTAGATAGGTGAAATTCTTTGATAGAAGGATGGCAAGGACTTGTCGGATGGAAGATGCTACTAAAGTACAATTGACTTTGAGAACATAGTCGTTTATGACTCACAACATGGTTGTCGACCAATACAATGCAGATCCATGGTAGTAAAGACCGACTCGATACAATCATGGCTACTAGACGCAATTGTAGATCCATGATGAGATGAACACACAACCACGACCAATACAAAGTGGATCCCTGTAATATAACTCAAACAATCTCCATCACATCCTGGGTAAAATATGACTCCCGAGGGTCTTCAAGCTGAACCCGCAATTATACAAATCTATCCATGTGATTACAATGTTTTGGAGTCGAACATGGTAGAAACCACTCGATTACCAGTCATTAATGTATACCGTTAACAAGTGAGACAAAAATCACCATTGATGTCGATGATCCCCAAGTTATCATAGTACATACCACCAAATGTGAATAAATGAGCTAAAGTCGAACACTTGATGAAATCTTTCAGTCAAGAGTCAATGATGTAAGCTCATGGTGAAAGTGAGGTAACCTGCCACTGAGGCATGCAAGCCCAAGGTACTCGATTGGTTTCTAGATTCAATCCTTGGATGATGTGTTGAAGTCGAAAAGGATGAATTCATCGAAGAAGGGCCATGATGAATCTCCCATCATCGACACAAAATAGGATAACAGATGTTTGGAGTAGATCGGATGGAATAGTAACATGTAAGACTGAATTAGAGTAGACCGATGTAATAGATGGTGTACTGACTACAAATGATGAGCGGTGAATGTATCTTGAACATGGGCATGGCATGACTTGGTAGTATTGAAATGACGAGAATGACTCCAAATCCTAATGAAACTGATGATGGAAGTATTCCTCGGATGACCTAAAGGAGTAACAAGACTCATGAGGTTAGCAAGACTCGAGGACAAATGGATGACCCAAGTACTGTATGCAAATGCAAATGAGTGCCATGTTCAAGAATGACTAAGTAATGCCATAGGTAAAGGTGTAACACAAAAAAAATTCCTTTTTCCCCATCATAACTGATGAGTGCCTCATGTGTTTTTTTAACGAGCTTGAGGAGGGTAACCAGATGCTCGGTATAGCTCATCTCATAGATGAGTCCAATCCCAAATGTTTTCCAAACCTGGAAAAGGAGGGGTTCATCCCATGGCGGGCTCTTAAATGTTGAGTTTTAAAGATTCCATAGAAGGTAAACTCGACGTCATTTCATATTTAGGGAGTCTAAAAGGAACTAAAGAAGACACCAAAGGTCCTTTTTTGTAAGGTTAGCCTCTTCGCCCAAAAAAGGGTAAAACAATGCTAGAGAGGACTCTTCTAGTCATGATTGGTCGGAGTATTCCTTTTTCGTAAGTAGTGCCCCCTAGTCTGAAAAGAGGTAAACTATCACCAAGAAGATGACCATTGAAATACTTTTACAAGCATGAACACATCAAGTTCGCTTGGCGATCTTTTCATATTTAGAGAGCCTGAAAAAAGCTTCAAGAAAGACTCCGAAGGGTTCCTTTTTCGTAGGAGTTTAACGAGCCTAGAAAAATGATAAACTATAACTCGGTGACTTATTCTCGTCGTTTTACGAGTACGAGAAAGAACAAAGAGTAAGCTCGGTGTCATTAGCAATTAAATTTAACGAGCGACATAATGATGAAAAGATGCTCGATGAGTTGTTCATACTTGATAATACTTATGACATAATCACCATGACGAAAAATGGCATTAATTAGGCACCTAAATTCACCTGCAAGATTAAAGACTAGGTCAAAATAGTTAACCAAGCATTTAAATGCAGAAAATAACTCAAACTATAGTAAATAACCCAATAAAGCATCAAATTAAAAAAGGAATATTCCCTTTCTAGTTATAAAATGGGAAAAATAGTGAAAAAGAATTACAATTTTTTTTACCAAGTTTGGAGAGTGTGAAGTGCCATTTGGATCCCAAATTTTATTTGCTTATTTCGGGAGCCACAGTCCACCATTTCACATGCCGTCAGAGATAGGTAATCCTAAACTCAACTATGCAACTTTTCAGTGGATTACATTCATGTTTTTTGCTTAATTTTTAGGGTTTTGAGTTGTTTTGGTGGGTGCATTTACGCCCACAGGTCGGCGCAATCCCTCCTTATGGGAACTATGCTGGCCATGTGCTGGTGCAAAACCCATAAGAGCCTTTTGCACTGGTAGCTCCCTGTCTACAAAGACGTCTTGCACCGGTGAAAACACCCAAATGCAACTCAACGCCCAACCTAAATGAAAAGGTTTTGATGAATGGGAGGAGTTCTAATGGTGTTTACTTGCCCTTTTTGACAGGTTCACGGTGACAAATATGGTGCTCAAGTGGCAAGAATGAGAGCACAAGGTTGATGATGCTCAAGCCAAGAATGACCCTCAATGTATTGCTGCATTGAGGCACTGTGGGTTACTCAAATACTTCCGAGTGTGGGACATGAGGGCCCAAGTTCCACTCCTGATGCACATGATCCAATGTTGGGATCCCGTGCAGCAGCACTTTGTGATAGGGGTGCATACACTGAGCATAGATGTCAAGGACATCTACTTCTTGATAGGGTTATCCCGGCGGGGGGAGCCTATATCTCTTACCGGATCACAACAAGGTGATCAGACAGTGGACGATATGATTTATCAGTGGTGCACTGGAGGCAACGCGGCTACTGGTGGGAAGATCCCCATCAAAGACATTTGAGACCATGATTTAGACCATAGTGAGAGTAGCGGGGAGTCGATCTGCTCACCATGCAAGCAAATCACATTTGATGTACACGAAGGAGTGTATGGGTCCTCGAGTATTCAACTGGTGTGAGGGACTTCTCACCAACCTCCAGGGTCAGTTGACCAAATGTCAGCGTGGAGCGCTGAAGCAGTTTGGCTATGGGTTGGTGGTGATATCTTTTATGTTGGAGTGGGTGCCTCATCTGCGTCTGCAGGTGGACTTGGATGACCGAGATGCTCAGGATCCACACATGAGCTGATGGGAAGAGGTGATGGCCCACCATGGTAGTGGATGTCCAATCATAGGATTCGGTTCAAAGTTTTTCACTTTGCTGGAGGGAAAACTCCTCATGATAGAGGATTATCCATATAGTGGGATGGAATTCAGAGGTGACCCCAACCTAGTGCTTCTCGAGGGAGCCCAATGGGGTGACATTGGTAAGAACAACAACTTTTGTGTTTTTTCATTTTATGTATTTATGATTTTTTTTGGAGTAGTGCCGATGACTGAATGTTTTGTGCAGATGTGGGTCCATCATGACCAGTTGGAGTCTCGCTCATTGCGAGGAGAGGAGAGGTGCCAGTCATAGGTTCCGCGATGCATGATGTCATCGAGGAGGTGGAGGAGGTCTATGAGAACCTCCATAGGTTGACACTGGATATCCCAGAGCCGGGTGTCCGTGATCTACCCGGGTGTCCATGATCTACCCCGGGGTTACCAGAAGTACACCATCAGGGTGTCTGCGCATTTTGGCATGCTACTCTACAAAGTGGTGAGGGTTGTAGTCTGCTATCATGAGCAGCCTAGGGATTAGTTTTATGCTTATGTATGTACTGAAAGCTTATGAGCTTCATATTTTGTAGAGATGACTCTTACTGAAAGCTAGCATACTTCATATTTTTGTATCAGCACCATCTTTTTGTATCGATTTATATATATATACAGACATTTTCGATAGCTTTATACATTTTGTATTCTATGGATGGTTAATGACATGTTGTTTATATGTTTTCTTATACAATGGATGATTTACATGTTATGTATGCTTTTATAATTTACGAATATGTTATGTGTGTGCAATGTACCAATCTAAAATGAAGTTTTCCATCGAGTCAGCAACTGTATTCATGTCTCATGGAATGTGCAGGTATTGAATAGAGTCAAAGGACTTTTCTAGAAGACGGACTCATTTGAAGAGACGGAGTAGAGTAGGGTCGCGGATAGCATAAATCCAGTTTAGATGAGAAACCACTAGTTGTGAATCCAAGTGGATAACAACGTGGTTCATACCCAAGGACAGAGTGTCGGTTATGGATCCAACCACCACCTGATACTCTGCGACATTATTGGTTGTGTATCCTAGGCAACTTCCTCCTGAGCTGATAAGCTCGCCGGTGGGAGAATAAAGTACCCAGGCTTCCAAAGCAAGGTTACGGGTATGCCGGATGGAACCATCCACGAATCCGTAGCAACTTGGCATTTACACATGCAGCTAGAACATGGTAGAAGAAACGAAACAAGACCTAGACACACTAAAACAAAAGCATTACACCACACAAAACACACACACCATGTATAGTATATACAAGATATCTATACGTGAAAGACTTAGGCATAGTACCTGCCCCTAGCTTATCATGCTTTTGGTCGTATTTGAGGATCGAATCACCCTAGTTAAAGACATGGGTTTGACCAACCTGTCATATTGTGCCTTGATGTGCTTCTTATGTGCCTCGTTAGCAACATGGTTGGCAAGAGTAGCATCACGGTGGGTCTCGTCAAGTTTCGCTAGGTAAAGGAATTGCTCTTCTTCAGTAGTGGTGTTCGGACGAAGTTCGACTGCGAGTTTGAGTGATGGAATCTCGCACTCTATTGATAGGACTACCTCTAATCTATAAACTAACTAGAACGGTGTAAATCCGATGGCAGTCTTAATGGAGGTCTGGTATGCCCATAGTGTGAAAAGGAGCATGTTTTGCTAGTTAGACTTGTCCATACCCACCATGCATTGAATCATGGTTTTCAAGACCTTGTTGATGGCCTCTACTTGTCCGTTAGATTGTGGGTAGTAAGGGGTTAAGTTTTCATGACGAAAACCCAGTCTGGCGCTCAATTCATCTACCATGTGGTTTTGAAAGTGAGGTCCATGGTCAGTGGTTATGGCTTGTGGAACTCTGAACCATCCAATAACATGATTGAACATGAAGAGTGCAGTGGTTTCTCCATCTTTGTTGTACGTAGGAATAGCCTCAGCCTATTTTGTAAAGTAATCCATGACTACTATGACAGAACAATGCCCCCCAACCGAGGTAGGATTACAATGCATGAAATCTATGCCCCATTTTGCAAAGGGGCCAACGACAATAACCGAGTGTAACGGGGCAGGGTGGGTGCGCTTTTTCGCTTGAAAATGCTAGCATGGGGGACATCTTTTAACGACCTCAATACAATCTTTAAAGATGGATGGCCAGTAATATCCCGTGCGTAGTTGTTAGGAGCCCATGTCAACCCTTCTATTTACTTTGTTAGTATATTGTTGTTGGACGCATATGCTTTGTAAGTCGTCCCGTAGTATTTGTTGATCCATAGTTTGTATTATTGTTGTTGGACGCATATGCTTTGTAAGTCATCCCATAGTAATTGTTGATCCATATTTTGTATTGGCCCATGGTTTGTATCGACACATGGTATTGGCGCTAAACTTAGTATATAAGTTTGTGTTGAGACCAGTGAAGGTACCGTGAAGTTATTTGTATTGAGCTTGCTCAAAGGAGGTTTCCCCCTCGAAGTGGCTTGCGATCAATATAAAAGTGATTCTGATTTCTGTTATTTCTGCTATCTCATGTGTTTTTGTTAATTATTTATTGCAGGTTCATCACATCTTGTATCAGAGCACTTTCTTGGGCTCGTTGGGTGGAATTTCTGCCAAAAAAAAATTTTCGCATCTGTTGCAGCTTCGGATTTGGGAATAATCCCTATCCGCTTAACTATGGGAAGTACTTGGGCATAAGCCCTAAAACAAATTATGAGGAGTACCATAGGATCCCCAAAGTAGTTGTCCCATTGAGAGGACCTGTCAGCGAAAAGGGAAACGACCCCTACCTGATTGACTAGTTCCCACCTGTGAGGTAAACCAAGAGCTGTCGTTTGTGGAAAAATGGTTATCAGTTTTACCTGAGTCATGGAGGGAGGGTTACTGCCCCAATACGCAAGCCGTCAGATAGAATTTGTGGCCAAGTGAAACCCTTGAACTATTAGGAATCCGCACATACCTGGAGTCCATATCTATTTTTAGCTGAACTGTTTCCAATCACTGCCAAGTTGTTTCAGATCCAGCCATTTTAGATCCATTCTGAAAGCCGTTCCAGATCTAGCCATTTCAGATCTATTTAAGATCTATCCCTTTTAGATCCATTCTGAAATCCATTCCAGATCCAGCCGTTTCATATCTATTTCAGATCCAGCCATTTTAGATCCATTCTGAAAGCCATTCCAGATCCATCCATTTCAGATCTATTTCAGATCAAGCTGTTTTCAATCCATTTGGTGTCGTTTCAAATCCCTTTGTTTTCGATCACTTCCACATCATTGCAGATCTATCTATTTCAAGTCCCTTCCACACCATAGTAGCTCCATTCTATTAAAAAAAAAATAGTTTTTTCTCCATATCTCCTTTGTTTTCACTTCGTTTCCCTTGAAACTTCCCTGGAACCCCTATAATCACATTCTTGAGGACCCAATCCCAAATTCCACTTCCCAAAGCTCGAAATCCCACATTTGTCTACTCTTAGGGTTTGCCATAACTTTCCTAGATTTTACCCAATCACCTTCAAATTTTACCACAGAGTTCCTTTCCTAATTTTGCTTCTTTGTCCCTCTCTGCCAAATTTTCCCATTCTTTCACCCCACTTCTGAAATCCTCCTTTTCTGCTTCTCTGTCCCTTCGACAGTGTCCAAAACCTAGTCAAACCCCAATTACCCATCCGAGTTTTTCCCAAATCCAAATTTTCCTTTACTAAACAGGATTTTGTTTGTGTTTTTCTATCCACCCCCCCCCCCAAAAAAAAAAAAAAACACTTCTAGTTATGGTTGTCACCCGTGCAGGAGCAAAAACCATGGAGGAAGCACTTGCAGCAATCCATACCAAACTCGAAGATCTGGATGAAAAAATTCTCAGCCTCCATCTTCAGCATTCAGCCATGAACAATAACAGACAACCAGAATCTTCTACAGCCAATGGGTTCTCTTCTTCCAGCACTTTTCGTGGTCCGAAGCTTGAATTTCCTCGGTTCAGTGGTACTAATCTGACTAGATATATCTATCGTGTAGAACGACATTTTAGTCTACATAATACTTTTGATGTCCAAAAAGTTCCACTTGCATCCTTTCATTTGGAACAAGAAGCCCTTCAATGGTACCGTTGGTACATCAAGGCTCACGACGATCCAAAATGGACAGATTTTTTCCAACTCCTTTTGCAACGATTTGGTCCTAATGCTTTTGATGACTTCACCGGAGCACTCACTAAATTTCATCAAATTGGCACTGTGAGAAAGTATCAGATAGAATTTAAGAAACTAGCCAACTGCACGGAAGGATTGTCTAATGAATTCTGCAGGAGTTGTTTTATCAGTGATCTTAAGGATGAAATCCACCCAAAGGTCAAAATGTTCTGTCCCAACACAATGATGGAATCTGTTGGGTTGGCTAAGTTGGAAAGAAGACAATATTGCTACCCAACAATGCTCCAAACCCACTTTTGTTCCCTTCCTAAATATGGGTTCTCAACAACCTCCCATCCCGCCAGCTCCTCGACCAACTCCTATCAAGCATTTGTCTGAAATAGAGATGGAGGCACGCAGAGAAAAAGGGCTTTGTTATAATTGTGATGAAAAATTCACCCGAGGACATAGATGTGTTCAACAAAATATTTATCTCTTGGATGTGGATTCTCCGCCCGCCTCTGAAGTTGGTGAAGAGGCTCCAGATACACCATATGATCAAGTCGACATTCAGGAGCTACGTATTGACCTTCCATCTCAACACGACCACCCAGAGATATCTCTCCATGCTTTATTTGGCGTCACCACCCCCCAAATAATGCGGGTTATGGGTTACTTCAAGAAGCTTCCTCTTACAATACTCATTGATTCTGGCAACACTCATAACTTCATTGACCCTCGGATTTCCAAACAGGCTGATTGTTTTTTCCATCCTTGCTCCAACTTTGAAGTCATTGTTGCCAATGGGGGCACCTTACCTTGCAAGGGGAAGTTTCACAATGTGCATATCTCTCTGGAAGATTATAACCTACGCTCTGACATGTTTTCCTTGTCCTTAGGTGAATGTAATGTGGTTTTGGGTGTTCAATGGTTACGCACAGTTGGCCCCATCTTATGGGATTTTGCTGAACTTTGGATGCAGTTTTCAGTCAATGGGACACAACACAAATTTATGGGCTTACAACGAGGGTCTCTCCACATCATCAGTTCACATTGCCTAGACAAGATCCTTAAGAAGAATTCACATGGTGTCATTGCTTATCTCCATTCCATTCAGATGCAACCACCAATGGTCTCCACTACTTCCTTGGATAGATATGCAGGTGTCTTTGTTTGCACCAGTGGGCTTGCCACCTTCAAGAGACCTTTTTGATAAGCATTTAGCTGCATCTATATCTCAGCAGAAAATGATGGTTATTTTGCATGCAGTACAAAGTGGCAGCCATCCCTATTAGGAAATTATTTCTACCTCAAGACTAATCTCCAAACTTTGGAACATTTTCTGGAACAATAGGTCTCCTCAACAGCACACCAGAAATGGGTTATCCAACTCATGGGTTATGACTATGTGATCACTTACAAGAAGGGTAAGGATAATATGGTGGCTGATCGTCCCTTCTCACCAATTTGATGACCTAGTTTGTCTTACAGCTATTTCTCTGCTTGTTCCAAATTGGTTGCAATCTATTCAACAGGCCTATCTCTTCTATGAACTCCATGCTTCTTCATCGATAGGGCACTCTGGGTTCCTCAAAACCTATGACCGAGAACAATGTAACTTCTTTTGGCAGGGATTGAAAATGAAAATTCACTAGATGGTGGCTGAGTATGATACTTTACAGGTCAACAAGGGTGAAATGACACTCCTTTCGAGACTGCTCGAACCCTTTCCCATCCCTACACAGATGGGGATAGCTATTTCTATGGATTTCCTAGAAGTGCTCTAGTGGTACAATACCACATATAAAAAGGACACCATATGAAGTAGTTTATGGACATTTCTTCTTCCATACACACTCAGCAGCACCCCAGTTTAGGAAATTGACTCGGTTCTTCAAAACCCCGATCAGATTCTTCTCATTCTGTAAGACAATCTTCACATGAAAGAATTTGACTGAAAAAACAAGCCGATCAGCACCATTCTGAGCGCACTTTTCACACAACCGATATGGTCCTTCTTCTTCTACAGCCTTCTAAACAATCCTCCCTAAAACTCAATAGGCGTCAGTGGGTCGGAATGCAACTCGAGGATGCTATAGGGGAACCACTCCTTCGGATTTTGCATCAATTTCCACATCTAAAGCTTTGACGACAAATCTTTTTTTAAGTGTAGAGGGGATGTTAGGAACCCATGTCAACCCTTCTATTTACTTAGTTAGTACATTGTTGTTGGATGCATATGCTTTTTAAGTTGTCCCAGTAGTATTTGTTGATCCATTATTTGTATTATTGTTGTTGGACGCATATGCTTTGTAAGTCATCCCGTAGTAATTGTTGATCCATATTTTGTATTGGCCCATGATTTGTATGGACACATGGTATTGACCCATGGTATTGGTGCCTAGACATAGTATATAAGTTTGTGTTGAGACCAATGAAGGTACTGTGAAGTTATTTGTATTGAGCTTCCTCAAAGGAGGTTGCCCCTCGAAGTGGCCTAACGATCAATATAAAAGTGATTCTGAGTTCTGTTATTTCTGCTATCTCGTATGTTTTAGTTAATTATTTATTGTAGGTTCATCACATTAGTATCTTCTAGGTTGTCTACATCCCAGAGAGATGACCTCCACTGCAAGCCCCAGAGTGACAGTCATTCAAGACGTATTCATCCTCCTCATGCGTCAGACATCATTGAAGAACCGAATCAATACCACGATGATACAAGGTATTGCTAACGATCAAGTAATACTTGGGCATGCTGACAGATACGACGATGATCGTGACAAGACAATTGGGGGGTTGATATTGTTTCTTTTGAAGATATAAGGTAATATCTCCATACCATAGCTCAGACATCTTGATAAGGAAAAATGATTCATCTAGAGGAGAATCATTGGGCTCAGATCCTAAATCAACACGGGGATGATTGCAAATGAGCTCAAAAAACACCAAAGACTTCTTAGACTAGGCTTTCTCGAAGAGGAGGTCGAACTACCTAAAGTATCACGATCCAGCATGAATACTTTCCCCCAAGTACTTGGCGTTTCAAAACATGGTGCATGGGGTTTGAGTCGACGATAATGGTGGTGGGTGTGCAGCAGAATGTAATGACAGAAATTTTGGACGACAATGGCTGCTGTGAGAAATGAGCTTCTCTACATGTGAGTAACACGTTTCGGAGTCAATAAGACCTTTACTTAGGTAATATATCACATGTTCCCGGGCATTGTTTTCCTCCTGCACCAAGACCATGCAGATCATGGTGGCAGAAGTTTTGAAATATTATAACCTCTAAAAATATTCTATTTGTACCACAATCTCTCTCTCTAAAGCCCTAACCTCCAGCCTCGCTCTCTCTCTCCCACAAACCCCCCACTCCTTACCCCCCCCTCTCTCTCTCTCCCACAACTATCAATATACAATCCCCATGATCCATGTTTCTCCTTAAAACCTTATAAACCCCAAATCTCTCACTCTCTCTAAACCCCTAAACTCTAATATCCCTACCTCTCTCACTAACCCACTCACACTCTCCCTGTATCTAAGCCCACAACCCCAAATATCTCTCTCTCTCTCTCTCTCTCTAAACCCATACCACCCAATCAATCTCTCTCTCTAAATCCCTAACCTCAAATCTCTCTCTCTCTCTCTAAATCCCTAACACCCAATTTCTCTCTTTCTATCCCTAACTCTTTACCCCCCCTCTCTCTCTCTCTCTAAACCACTATTAATCCCTAATTTATCTATCTCTAAACCTTTAAACTCCAATATCTCTCCCTCTCTCTCTCTCTCTCTCTCTCTCCTCTCTCTAAACCCCTAACCCCCAATACCTCTCTCTTTAGCTAAATCCCTGATTCCTAACCCCTAACTCACAATATATATATATATATATATATATAAACCAATTAGACCCTAACCCTCATTATCTCTCTATCTTTCTATTGAAACACCTAAATCATAAACCTTAACCCCCCAATCTATCTCTCTCTCACTCTCTCTAAACCCCTAACACCAAATCTCTCTCTTTCTCTCTAAACCCCCAACCCCCAATATATATCTTTCTATTTCTTTTTCTCTCTATTTAAATCCCTAACCTCCAATCTCTATCTCTCTCTAATCCCCTAAAGACCAATCTTTTCTCTACCTAAACGTCTAAATCCATCTCTCTATCTCTCTCTAGACCCATAACCACCAATCCATCTCTCTCCCTAAACCCCTATCACCCAATCTCTCTCTCTCTCTCTCTATTTAAATTTGTAACCCCATATCACTCACTCTCTCTCTAAACCCTTGACCCTCAATCTCTCTCTCTCTCTCTCTAAATGTGTAACACCCACTCAATCTCTCCCTCTAAATACCTATCCTCCAATCTCTCTATCACTCTTAATCCCTAATACCCAATCCCTCTTTTCTCTCTCTCTCTTTGTATATATATATATATCCCAATATCCCTTCCTATCTCTCTACACCAATAACCCCTAACCCCCATTCTCTCTATCTATCTAAACCCCTAACTCATAATCCTTAACCCCCAATCTCTCTCTCTCTCTCGTCTTAACACATAACCTGCAATATCGCTCTTTCTCACTCACTCACTCACTCTCTCTCTAAACCCTTAAACTCATAACCCTTAACACCCAATTTCTCTCTCTCTCTCTCTCTCAACTCATATCCTCCATTCTCTATATTTCTATCTCTCTCTCTATAAATCACTAAACCAAATCTCTCTCTCTCTGTAAACACATAGCCTCCAATATCTCTCTTTCTCACTCACTCGCTCACTCTCTCTCTAAACCCCCTAACCCTATATCTCTCTATTTCTCGCTCTCTCTCTCTAAAACCCTTCAAATCCAATCAATCTCTCTCTCTGAATCCCTAACCACAAATTTCTCTCTCTCTCTAAATCCCTAACCCCCAATATCTCTATATCAATCCCTGTCACTTTCTCCATCTCTCTCTCTCTACCCCCTAACTCTAATCTCTCTCTGTCGAAACCCTTAACCTCCAAGCACTCTCCTCTCTAAACCCCTAACCCCCAATATCTATCTCTTTGTCCCTCTCTAAACCGACAACCTCCATTCTCTCTCTATCCCTCTCTCTAAACTCCTAACCACCAATCTCTCTATTTCCATTTCTCTCTATAAACCCCTGATCCCCCAATCTCTCTCTCTCTCTCCCCTCTCTCTCTCTCTATAGACTCCTAACCCGCAATCTCTCTCTCTCTCTCTCTCTAAACCTATGACCCCAATCTCTTTCTCTCTTTATAAACAAATAACCCCCAATAACTCTCTCTCTCCTCTCTCTCTTTAAACCCCTAACCTCCAACCTTTCTCTCCTTTCTCTCTAAAGTCCTAACCTACAAGCTCTCTTTTTCTCAATCCCTAACCCCCAATCTCTCTCTCTCTTTCTCTCTCTCTAAACCCTTTACCCCCAAGCAATTTCTTTCCCTCTCTCTCTAAACTTGTAACACCCAATTGGTTTGTCTCTAAATACCTAACCTCCAATATCTCTCTCCCTGCCTCTCTCTCTCTCTCTCACTTTCTTTATAAATAACTAACCCTCAATCTCTCTCTTTCTCTCTCTCTCTAAACTTGTAACATCGAATTGGTTTGTCTCTAAATACCTAACCTCCAATATCTCTCTCCCTTCCTCTCTCTCTCTCTCTCTCTTTATAAATAACTAACCTCAATCTCTCTCTAAACTTGTAACACCCAATTAATTTGTCCTCTAAATACCTAACCTCCTATCTCTTTCTTCCTCTCTCTCTCTCTCTCTATAAATCCCTAACACCCATCCTCTTTCTTTATATCCCTATTTCTTTCTCTCCCTCTCTCTCTCTAAACCCATAAACCCCAATCTCT